>PVKB01001454.1:0-412180 GCA_004027205.1 Ctenodactylus gundi | reverse complement strand
CTACAGATTATTATCTGTTAGGTAGTGACATATTTAAGAGTTGACTTTGCCAAGTACAAAGTGAAGGGAAACATTTAATATCAGTAAAAAAGGGAGAGAAATTCTAGAAGGCAATTATTGGTATCGTTTCCAACTCAGCTTTCATTTTATGAAAATCAAAAGTTCTTTCTCTGTAGCTTTTTCTTACCAAGATAATTTAAACTTCAGATTTGTGTATGTATGTCTCAAGGTAAAAGGCAATCAGCATTAATTAAAATGCACCTGCTTATAATTATGCCCGTGATAGGTTCAGGAGAATATAAAGTACTAGAAAACAAATATTACAAAGATAATTAAACATAAACAAAGGATGGGTAGACTCACAATCCTTCCAATTATATGGCTAACAATGCACATTCATGTTTATGAGTTTACTTGTGGCTTTCTCTTCATGATTGTTAGAGCTCCCTGATGTGGTTTTCTACGGCACTCAAATATTTTCTAAATTCTCACCTACTCCATGCCATTTTTTCTCAAATTGTTGGTTAAGATCTTCCCACAGTCCATTATAGTTCTGGCTGTGGTTTTTTGATCAGCAATTTCTGTATTGATAAGGTTCTTTTTTTCCTTTTTTCTTTTGGATTTATGAGGTACCAAACTTTGGTCTTCTTGCTTTAGTGTTCTTCCTGGGTAATGACTTTTACTTCAACAAAGGATAACCAACCTCCAGTCTTAAGTCATTATCCTAAACTCTGCTCCACTGTCTTGTAGACCTTCATGGTAAACATGTCTAACCCTTCCCAAACTCACCCTAAATTCCATATTCTCAAAAGAAGTTAACCACAATATTGTCAACTGCAGTCATATGCAGTTCATTTTGGTCAACTATGGGCTGCATGTACCATAGTCCCATAAAGTCATAATGGAGGTGAAAAATGCCTATGTCACAATGTTTTTGTATCCTTCTATTTTCAGATACGTTTAGACAACAAATACTTTCCATTGTGTTACATTTGCTTACCGTAATCAGCACAATAACATGTTGAAGAGGTGTATAGCCTATGAGTGATAAACTACGCCTTACAGCCTGGCTGTCCTGGAGGCTCCATCATCTAGGTTTTTTTGAAGTACAAACATATCTGACGACTCATTTCTCAGGACATATTGTTACTCTTACTTGACATGGGGACTGTAAGTGTTCCTTTTCCTTCTCTTCCTTAGCTGAGCTTCCAAATTTTGATTAAATGTGTTTTAGGCAAAGCCCTTGTTTCCATTCCCAAAGCCACGGTGTGGTTCAGGCCCTCACAGTCTTATGTCTGGACCCTGTGCAGAGCTTTCTCTCTGACACCCTAACGGAAGATGTCCCCCTACACTGGATGCTCACACCACTACGTGAACTACATGCAAAACATGCAACTGCATGATTTCCTCCTGCCTTAGCTTTCTTTTTGCCTGTGATACTAAACACAAATTAGTTAGGAAAATTTTGTTAGTTAGGGAATCCCGCTAGTCAGATGGCCCCTAACTGCCTTCCATTTTACGTTCTCTACACCTACTGTTTTTCAGTTGACTCTTGGCCTAGAATGATTTTTCTTTCTTTATCCAGCAACTCCATCCAAACTTTTTGTATTTACACTTTTTAAAACCAAGTTTTATTTCTTTTTAAACTGAGCTAGTTCCAATGGCACAGAACTTCTTCTTTTTCTATTTATTCATTATTTCTGCAGATGTGTAGTACACTGTCATGTCCAGGCTATGTGGAGCTCAGGAATTGAACCCAGGCTCTGCAGTTGCCAGGCGGGCACCCTTAACTGCTGAGCTATGCCCCCCAGCCCTGGTATCTTACTTTTTAAAAAAATAAAATTTGCATGCAAAGATTATTGGAAGTTTTATTTTTAATTTTGCTCAATCTTTTCAATAGAAAGCTTTAAAATTACTTTATTCTCAGAATAAAAATATGTCTTATACCTTTAGAGTTGATAAAAATCTGTGATAAGTCTAATAGTCATGAGGGTAAAATGATCTTTTTATTACTAACTTCTCTAGGAAAAAATTTCAATTTTATACAATCTATGAAGAAAACACAAATGACTCTAATAATTTTCTTTATTTCCACTGCCACTGCTGGTAACTAACTGGAATACAGAAGACAGTGACCCAAAAGAAAATATTACTGCTGTGAATGAAAACTAAATCAGTGCTGTCTCCAACTCAGAATAAATTAAAATGAAGATTAGATGCTAAATAATCTGAAGCTGTTATGTAAAGTGCTGATGATTAAGAAAGATACTCTTAATTTTTATTATAGAAATTCCAAACATAGCATTAGCATAAGAAGAATAGTGTTAATGAATTCCCACTCACCCTTTAACCAGCTCCAACAGTGGGTAACTTTCTGTCAGTCATGTGTCATCTAGCTACCATAATGTAATGTTTTGTGAAATGCTTTAAGGCCAATACCAGTACTTTTACTATTCTGTTTCTACATACTTTATTTTGTAACTATGACATAGCATGATTTAGTAAAATAATGCTATTTTTATACCTAATGAAATTAACAATATTTCATTTACTGCTATCATTAACACTATTACAGCTTTATCCATATCTTCATCATCAAATTATCATTAGTAATAACTCCATACCAGCCTAGCCAATCTGCTTTCTAATTTTTGATTATTCTACAAATATCTGTTGAGTGTGTTTCTGTACCACTTGAGAATCATAGACTGGAAGGATTTTAATTTCTGGAGAAACTGTGGATAAGGGCTGGCTACAAAACACGAGAGGCTGGAGGTTGAGGTGGGAGACGCTTCTCACAGGAGGAGAGAACCGTTCGGTACCAGTTACCTGAGCTGTGGAAGTTGCTGAGAAGTGGTCGGAGAAACCCTAACAGTGATAATTAACAATAACCATAATAAGAACTGAACCCAGCTGCATGTCTGGATTTGAGGTGTCTGTCTAAGAACTGGCTCTCCATTCAAAGCCTGGATCAAAGAAGGGGAATATGGACAGAAAAGAGGTGATAAATTGCTAGACTAGAAGAGGGCAAATCTAACAGTAAAAAGAGAGAAGCATACAAATTCATCACTTAAAAGTTTAAAATATATGAAAATCTGCTATTCAGAAAAAATATCAAAAGCAACAATTGGAACATGAATTCATTTCAGGTTAAGGAGTTGGACAATTGGCTCAAATTCTGTATGCTTAAGGTGGTCAAAAAGTTAAGAAGGCAACTGAAAAAGAAAAAAGTTTATAAAGAATTAGTGAAGTAAAAAAATGGACAGATAAGAGAAAAAACACTAGAGATCTTTGGAATAAAAATATAGCCATTTAAAGGAAATACTGATGAATGAGACAGTCTCTAGCTTGGAAAGAGAGAAGGAATAACGGGGGGTAGGTAAGAAAGGAGGAATTTATTTAGGACAGAGTGATTTAGGACACATAAGAATGAAAGGCTTTAGCATACATCTGACAGTTATTCTAGAAAATTCTAGAGCAGAGTGAGAAAGAAGTAATGTTTGAAGAAATAATGGAAATAATTATAGAACTGAAAATTCTGCATGTTTTCATCAGGATTTTACTTGAAGCATTGATCAGAATAAATAAAAAATAAATTGAGACCTAGGCATTTTAAAGCAAGGTGAATCTTAAAAAGTTTATTATGAAAAAAATTATGTATGGAATAATTATACTGACAATATATATTTCATTATCAATTTTATTAGCAGAACAGTGAAATGCGAGCTTTAAAATATTGAGGAAAAATGATCTGTCCACAATCTTTAAAACTTTATACAAAAATATGTGACACATATTTAAGGTTAGAGTCAAGTTAAAATTGGGTATTTAGGGCTGGAACCATAGTTCATCAGTTACAGCATTTGCCTAACAAGTTTGAGACCCTGGATTCTCTTCCCTAGCGTGACATAAGCTGGATGTGCTGATGCACACCTGTAATCCTGGCACTCAGGAGGCTGAGGCAGGAGGACTATTGTGAGTTCAAGGCTGGCCTGAGCTTCACAGTGAATCCAGGACCAGCTTGGGCTACAGAGAAAGATCTTGACTCAAAATGCAAGCAGACATCAGAAAAACAAACAAAGAATGTACGTAAGTAAACAAGTTTACAAGTATGAGCACAAAGAAAAATGTTTTGAACATAGGACTAAGAACATGTGCAATCCAAGGCCCTCACTTTCTCAACAATTATTGAAGTCAGTAGTAAGTCAAGAAGACAGGAACCAGAGTGAAGGTGTAAGTTGACAGAGAAAGTGACGAATCCAGAAACAGATTAAGAAGTGTGCTATGCCTGGCGCTCCACAGCGGTTCACATGTTAAAGGCTTTCTCCTTGGTGACTCTATGGAAAAGTGTCCCCTCTAGGACGTGGGGGGCCCTGTGTTAAGTTCTGATGTCACCAAGGGCATGTAATCTGGGGATGGGGGGAACTCAGCCTCTTCCTCTTTCTTTGCCTCGCTTCCTGGCTACTAGTGGAGTATGTAGCTCTGCACTCCCTCTTTCCCACATGGCTGTCCTCAACCCTTGCCGGAAGCCCAGAGCAATAGGTCCAGTTGACCCTGCACTAGAACCTTCTGGACTATGGACCAAATAGACCTTTATCTTTATAAGTTGATTATATCAAGTATTTCATTATACTAATAAAATACTAAAAATGACTAATATATCATTGATTTGATTTAAAAGACTAAAATGTATGTGTGTGTGTTTAAATTTGTGTCTGTATGTGTTGGTGTTTGTGTGTTTAAGGCAAGTAAAACACTAGTAAGATTCAGGAGGTAGGAGTATACTAAATAAATTTAGGCTCTTAAGAATGCGTCACTTTTTATCTTAAAATTAAGGGTAATAAAATAACTATGTATTGGGAGGAGAGGAATAAAATATTTTCCATTTGAATATGACATAAATGTCTACACAAAACATGAAGAGATAGAAACAACCTTTCTAGAACTAACTGAGCACAGTCACAGAACACTATGTGGAAAAGTCAATTTGTTTCTACATACTAATAATGAACTTTATTCTAAAATATATATGGAAATTCAAAGCCATAGAATAAGTAAAGCAATCCTTACAAAAAGTTGCATGAGTCATTTTATGCAATATTAATACCTGCTAAGTAGCTTGACTTATGAAGATTGTGTAGTATTGACGGAGATATGGGCAGAGGGATTAATGGAACAGAACAAAGAAATCGGAAATACAAGTCACACAAATATACTTAATTGAGTTGTGACAGGCTGCAAGACCTTCCTGAGAAGAAAGACAGTTCTTCTATAGTGGATATCCATAAACAAGGTAAAGTTTGATCTAAACCTTATACTTTATTCAGCAATCTATTCAGCATCAATCTGAAATTAAGTGGAAAGCATGAAACTATATAACTATTAGAAACAAAATAAAATGGCACACAAGAAAAAAATCTTTGAAGTATATGCCTATGCAAAGACCTCTTAGACTTAACAATAAACATGTTATCCACAAAAGAAAAGTTGAATACATTTGACTCAATGAAAACTTAAAACTTTTGCATTGTTGAAAGACTTTGCTAAGTGGATAAAAAATCCTATAAACTAGAAGAAACTTCGTGCAAACCATATATTCAGCAACCAACTTGAATCTCAAAAATACAAAGAACTGCAATAAAGAAAAGCAAATAAACAAAAATGGGCCAAGGATGTGTTTGCTTTCTGCTATTGTAACCAAATACCTGAGATAATTAGTGTATAAGGAAGAATGCTTTACCCTGGCTCATACTTTGGGAGGTTTCAGTCTATGATCAGTTGGTCCCATGGCTTTTGAGCCTGCTGCGAGGTGGCACATCATGGTGAGAATACTTGGTGAAGCAAAGACTACCTCATAGCTGGGACTGAATGAGAAGAAAAGAGACAATACTCTGGTCCCACAACCTCCTTTGAGGATCCACCCCCTGTGACCTAAATTGCCCACCGCATCTCTCTTATTAAAAGTTCTACCACCTCCCAATAACAACACATGCCGACAGCAAACCTTTAGCCCAAGGATGTTTGGGGACATTTTAGATTCCAACTGTAGCAGACACGAACAGACATTTCACTACAGAGGTTATACAGATGGCAAATGACTGCAGGAAACAGCATCATCGGCCATCCGGGAAACAAGAGTCAAAACCACAATGGGGTATCATTACATGTAAAACGATTAAATATAAAATAGTAATAATGTTAAATGATGGAAAGGATGCAGAGAATTTGAATTATCTACAAACTGGTCATGAGGAGCAATCTAAAAAACAGTTCAGCTATTTCTTTTAAAACTAAATATACAAATACCACATAACTCAGTAATTACAATACTGAACATTTATCCCAAAGAAATAAATATTGGCACACTGATTTTCATAATGATTTGATTAGTAATGGCACCAAATAATAAAAATCCTAAATGTCTCTTCACATGTAATTGGTTAAACAAACTATGGCATATGCGTATCAAGGACTCTTACTGGTACAACAGTAAAAAGGACTAGTAGCTATGTAAAACCCTTGGAAACTTTGCTGAGTGGAAAGAGCTAGTTCCCAACATTTACACACTTTTATAACATCCAAGAAATGACACACAGAAATGGAAAACAGCCTGAGCAACTGAGCAAATTAGAAAGAACTTATCTTAAAATAAAAATTAAGGGGGTGGAGAAATATCACAGAGGTTAAAGTGCTTGCCTAGCAAGCCCAAGGCCCTGGGTTTAATTCCCCAGAATCACATAAGCTGGGCGTAGTGGTATATGCCTGTAATCCCAGCACTTTGGGAGGCTGAGGCAGGAGGATTGCCATGAGTTCCAGGAGAGTCTTGACTACCTAGTGAGTTCAGGACCTTCCTGAACTGCTGCAGTAAGACCCTGCCAAATAAATAAATAAATAAATAAATAAATAAATGAATATTAAAAAATAGACTGGCATTTATTTCAGTCGAAAGGGACTGATTCAGTCCCCAGTAACACACACACACACACACACACACACACACACACACACACACAAAAACAATTAACAGGACAAAAAAAAAAATTCCCCAGAGTACTGCCTGGCAGATCCCAGAGGTGGAGAGGCACGGGGAAGAGGAAGTGGACATGGCACAAAACACCACCAGAGGGATTCCTGTTGTGATAGAACTGTTGTGTCTGGACTATAACAGTGCCCACATCCTAGTTTTAATATTGTACTATAGTTCTGCAAGATATATGTACACATTGGATAAAGCCAGATGAGGAGAAACATGTACTTTATAATTTCTTACAACTCTATGCAAATCTACACTTACTTTAAAAGAAGTTTAATTTACAAATAAAAAGAAATTAATACTTATCTCTAATGTAATATGCGGTTTCCATAATTAAGCAGTAAATACAAAAATTCATATGCTAGTATTAAAAATGACCCAAAATTTTGTAACTTTATTGATTTAACAAAAGTCAGGGAAAAAAGCAGAATAAATACCTACTTAGTTGTGTGTACATGCATACATGCACACATATGAATTATGGAAAAATATGAAAAGATTAAATTTTGCCCAATAGAAAACTATTCAGTTTACATATTAGAATACATATACCTCAAATTTAACATTTTATAAATGAGAAATTGAAGCCTATTAACCTTTGGGTTTTCTCAAAAAAAAATCTGATCTATGGTCCAAATTGAAACTCATGCTTGCATATTGTCAATAAGTAAAGAAAATATTTTACTTGAGAAATGACCTAGTCCTCTAAATATATCCCATTAAACTTGTGGGCATCCCTTGAGATTTTGTCAAATTAAAAAGTGGAATGTGCCTGAAAACGGAATTACATGTTTCTTCAGAGTAAAGGTTCTTCAAATATCATTTATTTTCAATTTTTCTATTTTTCAATTTCTCAACATGTGGCTAGAGGAAACTATCCTGACTCTAAAACTCACGAACATCATTACTCAAGCAAGCAGCCTCGTCTGGCCCTTGCAGCTTCCTGAGCAGAGTGCACTGACCCTCAGGGCCTGGGGGTGGGGGTGGGGTCCTGATCTTTGAGTGCTGGGGCCTGACGTCCACCTTGGATTTAGTGAGGAAGATGTTGTCATAAATTATGTGATAGTAACTTGGACTTATCAAAGTCTCTGCATCTTAATGAATATCATTCTGTTTTCTTTCCCTGTCATCAGGACATAACTGGTAACTTCTATAGATCTTGTAAACACCACACACTTAGGTTACATGAAATTTATTTTTAAAAATTCTTTGCCTAGTAAATTAACCTTAGATTTTTTTTAGTTTGTAAACCTTTACAATTTTTGCCCTCTAATTCTTTTGTAAAAGTGCTTAAAGACTCATTACATGGTTGCACAAAGTATTTTTTTGCATTTCTATTTTCTACTGTTAAAAAGATTTTTCTATTTTTAATCTTACTTTTGCAAATATTGTTAATCAGAACACCATTTTCTTTTTTTTTTTGCTTTTACTTCTTTTTCTTAATCCATATTTTTAGCTTATTTATAATTGGAAGAAGTGCCATTTTTCACATACGCCTCCACTGTGCGCTCGCCTTCCATCCCTGGGGACATGCGTTCGTTCCCAGTGAAACTCTGATCTTGTCTATTGTTGCCAATTAGAAGTAAACAGCTTGGTAGACTTGGATTTTGGTCTTGATTCCTGTTAATACCAATCTCAATCTCTGTGCTTTCTTTTTTAATCACAACCAGTACCTTGTGTAGAGCCTCATGGGAACTCTCTCTTATTTGCCTTGACTGAGAAAACAAATTATGGGTAGATAAAAAATAATGATGTAGCTATAAGTGCCATGTAGACAATTTTACTTTACGTAGGAAATAGATCTCTGTGATAGCTTTTCACTGCCATAAGAAAATACCTGAGAACAATAAAATTAAGAGAAGAAAGTTCCATTTTGGTTTTCAATGTAGGAGGTTCCAGTCTATGGCTGGCTGACCAGCTGTTTGGGGTCCTGTGGTGAGGCAGAACATCATGGTGAGACTGTACAAGATGGGGAGCTCCTGACCTCACAGTGGTCAGGAAGAAAAGGGAGAGAAAAAGGACAGAGTGGGGTTCCCATATCCTTTCAAGGGAACACCCTAATAACCTAACTTTTGTTTATCAAGCTGCATCTACTAAAGGCTCTACTCTACAATTCCCAAATAGTTCTATAGGCTGAACACGAAGCTTTAACGTGGAGGACTTTGTTAGATATTCCAGATCCAAAAGACCAAAGTCCCAAACATACGGAGATTCTTTTGGACAGGTTCCTTGTTTATCTGTCCTTTCCCTCAGCATGTCCATATGCTCCCAATCCCTACGTGTGCTCTGTTACACGCTCAGTTCCCACTTCAATTCAAACTTGAGAAGACATGTACCCAGCTCTCATCCAGCTTAGAAGCTGTTCTGTTAAGCAGGTTGTCCTGTGTGACTGGGTCTCAGCCTCCTCTGGCAGCTGCCTTTTGCCTCCCGGCCAAGTTCCCGTCTGACCACTGCCTTTGTGCTCCATGCTGGAAGGGGTGGTGGGGCTGGGGTAGGGCTACCTATACCTCCCAAAGCATTAGAGAGTAGTTGTGGCATCTCTGGTGGTTAGGGCACTCCATCTGGTAGATGTGTTTTCTTGCTCTCTCAACAGTCTTGGGACTGTCTTTTTCTAAAACTGTTTAAATTGCTATGCATTATTAGTTTTTTTTTTGTTTTAGAGAAGGATTTATTTTAGGCCTTCCACTTAGCTTTTGGCAATTTCTTAATTTGTGGTAGCTTAATTCCAGTCTTCACATGGAATTCTTTCTGCATGCATTCCCATCTTCAGAGTTTCCATTTTAAAAATTATATCAGTTATGTGAGATTAGAGGTCCACTCTGCTCCAGTAGAACTCACATTAACCGTCTATAGCTGCAGTAAGTCTATTTCAGAATGAGCCATGGAATGAAGCACTGGGGGTTAGAACTTCAACGAATGAATTTTGGGGAGGACATAATTCACCTCATAATATTATAGTATTTTTAACTCGTAAGGAAACTGCAACTTATATTATTTTTTTCTCCCTTCTTTTTTCATGGATTTCACTGATAATCACTGCAAAGTTACCACATGCCAGGCATTAGAGTAAACAAGCAAGGCAGTGAACGTGGAAGGAGTTCAGGACCTGAAAGGGCACACACGGGCACAGAGAAGCAAGCCACTGTACATCCTTCATCATGAGTGTTAAAACCAAACACAAACACAAGCAAGAAAACAAACAAAAAACAGGATTCTTTTTTGCAGAGCTGCTTTAACTGGACATGACATATCTGCTGAATTTGGTTACACCCATTTGGATACCTTGTATGTCTACAAATTTTCTAAAGGTGTCTATTACTAAATTTACCTGTGGTGAAATCTATTGGGCAATTCTCAAAAGCTATTATTTATAAACCATATTTTAAAAAATTGGGTGGGCAAAATTGCTCATTTATTTAAGGGTAGGGCCTGGGAAATCCATTCACTATGCTGTTGCTTACCTAGAAAAGGAATTTCAAGTTTAAGAAAGAAAAGAAGAAGCTTTGAAAAAAGACTTTTCAATCTTCTGAAGGAGCTTCCTCTCTGAAATAAAACGTTCTGCCTATTCTAGAGAATAAATTAAAGATCAAGTCAAATAAAAAATGAAGAAGAAACAGTTGCTAGATGGTATTTTAATCTAATTTCTTTTGTATCACAATGAAGTGATTGTTCTTTAAACCATTTGCATTAGCGAATACTCTTTTTTTTTTTTTTTTTTTTGTAACAACTCCAAGTGCTTATGCGATAAAGCTTTCCTTTTTTGGTTGGACCAGTGAACTGCTGCTTTCAGAATGGCTGCTCCTCCTGAGTAATGCCCCTAAGTCCAGCTTAGTTTCAGCATGTTTGTAGGTGTGCAGTCATGTGTGAAGGTGTATCAAATAAGAGCTCGTTCATGTCCATTATAAATAATGTGCTTCTGTATCTCAAGTTAAATCAGACACAGTGCTCAGGATTCTGCACGTACTTGCTCTTCGGCACAGCACAAGAAAGACTGAGGATGGGCCCTACTGCTCAACTGATTTTTTTTTTTTGATATTTTAGATCATGAGAAAATATTCTGTACAAATCCAGACTCCTGGATTCACTTAGACATCAATGGCCTATGTGTGAGGAATCCTGATTGGCTGCCTATTATTAGATAAATGCCAAGTATCAAGTGTGTGTTTCTGCGCAGCATATCCATCTAGTGGATGGGGAGGCTTCATCCACTCTGCTGGATGCAGGTGTCCGCTGCTGAGCTCAACATCACAGAAAGAGCCTCTAACTGAAGGTGGAGAATGGAAGTCAGCCATTTTGTTGACAAAATCGAGTAGCTTTTTAAAACTGTCTTTTACAGGGCTTGGAGCTGTGTGGGATGTGGGATTTCAGTGAATTTATAAAGAATCACAAATTTCAGAGTTATCCCCCCACTATCTATAATGTGCAGATATGAATGATAAATAGTAACTTCAGTCAAAACCAAGATATCCTGATGTGGTTAAGGTGAGCTTGTACTACAGCTACTTTCTAGGTCTGAGAATGTTTTAAATGACTAAGATGATCATGAGTTGGATTAAAAAATAAGCACTCAGTGTATTTCTGGATAGTCATGGTGTTCCAGACCATGTTAACCAATTAAATTCAAAACATACGTGATACCACTAAGATGTTTATTGCCTTTCATTTTATTTTACAGCTAAAATATTCTACAAGAAGTTATACAATTTCTAACTGAAGTTTCTACAGCCAGTGAACTCTGGATCTGGGATCCAAACTCCTGATTCCCTGATTTTAATATTGGCAGAGCCACATAGCTATCTTCTTAGTCTGGGACCCACGGATAACCAGTTTTGTGAGTGAAATTTAGGGTCTCCTCAATATGATTGGTGGAAAAAAGTATTTCTTCTTATGTCTAATAGAATGTTAACTTTAAAAAAATCAACTATTAATGTCAGAACAAACCAGAACATTGAGCTTTTTTTGCTGTTATTGTTACTTGTTTTATATTTAAGAAGGAGTAAAATCGAGGGATGAGATTTGAGTCATGAATAGGGAAAAGTCAAAGGCATAAGGGATGTGCCTCCTCAAAACACGCAGAACTCAGAGATGTCTGACAATCAGGGTCACTGTTAGGGTTTGTTAAATGCATCAGTCACTGGGTCTTATTCTCCAGAAATCTTGACATCTGTCATCACAAGGTAACTTGTGGACATCGCCTTCACGATGATCATCACAGCTCTGGGTAACGGACGGATGGATGGATACTTAGAGGGTAAAGTAAATGGCCGAAGGACAGGGTGAGAAGTGGCAGGAGCCAAGGGGCAGCTGAGCGTGTTTCCTTGGAGCCCAGCTATCATTCACTCTCTCTACCTCACAGTCCCGGCTGGCAACAGCACTGCGTTGTCGTCAAGTTGGACTCCGCTTTAGATTCCGTAAAGACAAATTACACTCAGTACCACAAGGCCGTAGGCGCTATTAAGAAGCACGATGCTGTTGGCAACGCATGCGGGACCGAAAGGGAGCAAAGGGGGCTGCCTGGAACAGTACCTGGAGGTCCAGTCGGTGAGGGCGAGGCCACGGCGTTTCCTGAGCGTGGCTTCGGGACCAAGGAGCGCTTTACAAACTCAGTTCTGAGCGCCGCTCTGGCCCGATGGCGGTTTATTTATTAGGAGCATTTATTAGGTACAGCTGAATGGATTTTTCTTGTACTCACACACCACATCGGAAGTGAAAAAGGAGTGCTCTGTGACATCTGTCTCATGGACCATTTGCTACTTTTCAGAGCGAGACCAGAATCTACACATGTTAAAAATAATTGCCTCATCACAGGGCCATTTATTGCTAGTCATCTACTTCCTGTAGAGAAACAACGTGCTACCTGTGCCAAGATGTCCATGAGAAGGGACAGGCCACTGCTGGCACTGGCGTGCTTCTCCTAGTGGCTGCTGGTGCCATCAGAGGTTTTTTTTTTTTTTTAAATTTAAAACTCAAGGAGAAAATATTCAAGCATGTCTACTGTGGGTGGTAGAAAAGAATGAGTGCCAACGAATGCTAAGGACTTAGTTAATAGAACCAGCATCTTCCTGTTGTGACTTAATTAGTGTTTTTTCCCCCTTTAGGCTCTAACTCCTGTAATGATAGGAATTACGGAAGGCCCAAATGTCAGGTTTGTTGAAAATTAGAGATGTTCTTGGTAATGACAATAAAGACATTTTTAAAGATAGTATTAGAGCTATAAGTGAAGTGCTAAAGATTAGTCTTCCTAAAATTAAAATATAACATCCTCATAGGGCACATCACACTTGTATACAATGTGTCATAACCAAATCACATGTTGGGGATTTTCTGTTCTTCTTTGCTAATCATTTTGAAGCATGTCACAAATTGTTTTAACACCGAGGGGTCATAGCTGTGCTAAACAGCACACAGAGCCACTTTCTCCCCTCTCCTGTGCTTTGGCGCCTCCTACTGAGCTCCTTACCGCCCTTCTCTCCTCTGCTGTTCCCAGTCTCCAGTGGCTATTCCACTCTATCCTGTGAGACCGAGCTCTGAAATTCTCCAGATAACTGAGAACGGGGAGCAGTTGCCTTCTTCTGTTTGGCTCATTTCTTTCCACATAATGACCTCCAGCTCCATTTGTATTGCTGTATTTCTAAACAGCTCCCGGTAAACTACCCATTACTTGCTGAACATTAAGTGAACTTCTCAAAACACAATATGTCCGAGTAAAGAAACACACTTCAAAATGTCAAAGTTGGAGGTAGTTTAAGAATCCTCAGATAAATATTATTAGTAGTCTTGAATCTATGAAATTTCAATATTTGACTCCTTTGACTTACAAAAATGGCAGCTTTTCATGGCTCAGTCTAATATATTATTTCCTTTCTGATCACAGCAAGTAAGTCCCAAGACCCCCCCCCTTCACAGATGTCTAAAACTCACATAATAAAAAAATCTAAATATACTATGTTTTCCCCCTGTATATACATAATTATAATAAAACTTAATTTATAAATTGGGCACAAGACATTAAGAACAATAATTATAAAATAGAAAAATTAGTATGATGTGTTATGTGATAATTCTCTCTGTCTCTCTCAAACTAATAACTGAAATGCTTACTAAATGTACAACAGACAGGTAGCACACACAACACAGATACCCAGAAGAGATGGATCTTAAATAACACAAGATTCAAAAATTGAAACTCAGTCACTGTGTGACAACATCACATCTGTCATTTTTTGCGCCATTGACATACAGAGTGAAATAAGCCTGAAAATAGAAAGAAACCCCAATATTTTAGAATTGAAGTTGCAAGATATATACTTATATACAACATCTCAAATAATGTTCTTGAGCATGTGTTTTGAATTATGACCATGATAAAGACTAATGACCCAGTTTTGTTGTAAATGAACCCTCTTTTTTTTGGAAGTTTGGAAATGATTTTGTCTGTCAACTTATTCTAAAATTGATTGAAAATATTGGTTGGGAATGGACTCTGTGGATAAAATAGACAGTGTCTCCAGAGGGAGGGAGGCTGACACATACCTACAGAGAGCCACAGAGGCCTGGTCCTGTGCCGCAAGCGGCACACGGGGCGTAGCAAACTTAGTCCCTTAAGAGCTTTTCCTAGTAGGAACAACAGAAAGCTTGGCCATGGTAACAGCCCTTCGAATGGCAGTGTCTATTTCAGAGGACTCAGCACTCAACCCACTCGACTGTTATAGTCCATGCTGGTGACAAATGCCTTGATACTGGCCCACTGGTCAGTACGATTTGCTTGTGCATTAGCATGACCTTCAAAACCGCATCCTACAGGCATGTCCCCAGGAAAGAGTCCTTGATAGGCAGGAAGAAAGGACGAATCTTCTTCAGGGACTTCGTCTTCAGGTCCTTGACTAACTGGCCCTATGTGGTGAAGGGGTCTATTCCTTGTCATCAGCCTCAGTCCTGAGTGTAGCTTGGTCCCTGAACAAGGGCTCTCCTGCTGCATGAGGCCTACCACCTTTGATGCTTTCTCTAAGAAGAAACTGCAACCAACTTCTTTCTTTTAATTAAAGTTACTGGGTGGTTTTATTTTCTTTTATCTCAAAGATTTGCCTTTAATTATTTTGGCAGAATGGATCTCAGACTTTCCCTTGGAATATCTTTTTTGGATAAATAAAAACTACAAAACGCTTGCAGCAAATATCTTGATCAAATTGCCTTGAAGACACATCTTCTTTTAAAACACATTTTTATTACCGGTTATTAATCTTATAAAATACTGAGTTTCAATGTGATGTTTTCATACTTCATCTTCAGTATTCACATTTATTTGCTGGATAGAGAATCTCAGATGACTTTTAAAACTCTGTATTACTAAATTGCCTGCTATTCTATATTATTTCTGATGAGCTTATTTAGTTTTATTTAAACAAAACTTGATTTTGTTTTCTTTGTGTATGATGCCTTGTTTTCCTTTTGCTGTTTTTGAGGCTTTTTCTGATTTTCAACAAGTTGGGTATAGTGGAGTCTAGTGTTAACCTCCTCGTATTTATCTTACTTGGAGTTTGTCAAGTTTTTGGATCTACAGACCAATTTTTTTTTTCATTAAATTTGGTAAGTCAAAAGTCACTATTTCTTCAAAAAGTATTTTTGCCATGTCCTCTGTCATTTCTTCTTCTGAAACCCCAATTACATTTGTGCTGTGTTTCATGTGGCTCCAGGTCTCTCAAATTTAACTCATTTTTTTCTTCAAAAAATTTCAGTCACATTGGATAATTTCTGTTTCTGTTTTAAGAGGGTAATGATTATTTCTTCTGAGATTTCAGATCTGTCATTAAACCCATTCAGTGAATTTTTCATTTTATTCAATGTAACTTTTAATTATTGAACATCTACTTTGTTTTCTATACACTTTATTTTATTATTCCATTATACAGATGAATTATTTTCATACATTTCTTTTATTATTTAGTGGAGGAGCCCATGGAGCCCACTCCATTCCTGGGAACGGCATCTAGAGGCACCAGCAACAGCTTCATCTGCAAAGCAGTTGCGGCCAGAACTTACAGAGGCAAAGCCCTGGGCGTATGCTGCTTGCCTCTGGAATGTCCAATACCCCACCCTTGAGGGGTGATGCTATTGCTGTCCCTGGGAAGTTTATTGATATTTGCTTGGAATATCTTGTGTAGCCCTGGATCCTACTCATGGGGACTATATGTGCGCTCATATTTCTGTGCTTATTCCTCAATCTCAAGCCCCCTTCCCCACCCCCCCCACCCCCCAAGATTCTCAGCCTTCACCTGACATCACCTCTCATGGCTCCTCTCATGACTCCTCTGAATCTGTGTTTTCCCCTATCACAACACCTGATCTGGGCCCAACTACAAACATTGTCTTTTAAGAAAACATGCCTTGCTGAGTGTTTAACACGTAGCTTTGCTTTAAAATTACAAGCATACTATGTTTTGAGAAAACTTTCCTAACACCTTAATCTCTGTGACTTGCATGGTTGATTTATGTAACCACAATTGGTGGCAGTCTGGGCACTGCCTGACCACAATGTCTGTGCCAGACTTGATATGATATGCTTGCTGTATGGTTTCTTAGAAATAAGTATTATGGTATGGATAGTTGATCTCTGTAATAGATGGGAATGGGATGCGAAACATATCAAGGTGATTATCAGAATAGATTCATGTATTCTGCTGAATATCTAAATATCCCCTGCTGTAACCCCCTGCAAACAAGGAAACTGAAAATTGCATAAGAACGGTACATAAATAAACACAGCCACAGCGGATCAGTGGCCATCTGACTCACCACAATCTGCGGTCCAGATTCCTTTCCTGATACTGCACTTCCTTCAGGTGCCCTGACTCTCCCCGGGGATGGATCCCGGCAATTTAGACATGCCTTGTTTTTGTTAGGAACATCTTTATAGTGGAGACTTTGAAGTTTTCATCTGTTAAGTCTAATATCTCAGTCCACTAATAGATAGTGTCTGTTTGCTATTCTTATCCCCCACCACTGAAATGCAAAGGAAGGATGTCCTAGCTTGCGTTTTCCTATCCTTTTGCTTGTCTCATTTCTGTTGCCGTTGCTCAAAATTTGAAGTTCTAGATAGTATAACACAATAACTCCAGGTTCTGCCACTTTCCTTCCAACACATGCTGCTGGTTTTCTTTGTTTTATGTTAATATTGGTATACAGTTGCTGAATAGTCTCTGTAACTTTTATTTAGCTTCATAGCTTTTAAGATAGGTCTTATATGAAGTTTTATTTTAGTTTTTACTGAAATCCTGGAGGTCATATCATGTCTGCGTCATTGTATAGTTAATGATTGGTTGCATCTATGCTCAAACAATATGCTATGGGATGAATATTTGTGTCCTCTAAAAATTTTATGTTGAAATCTTAACTTCTAATGTGATGATATTAAGATGTGGGGCCTTCAGGAGGCATTTAAGTCATGAAAATGGAGCCTTCATGAAAGCAAAGTGCGCCCTTAGAAGAAGAGTCATGAGACCTTATGAGCGCTCTCTCTCTCTCTCTCTCTCTCTCGCTCTCTCTCTCTCTCTCTCTCTCTCTCTCTCTCTCTCTCTCCTATCTCTCCCCCCATGTTAAGATAGAATAACAAGATAGTCATCTGCAAGCTGGTAACTTGCCTTCACCAGACTATGTTCTGGCCTACTGTCTACTGATATCTTCACTTTGGGTTTCTTAGCATCCAGAAATATGATAATTAAATATTCATTATTTAAGCCCTTCAGTCTAAGTATTCTGTTTTGGCAGCCTGAGTTCACTAACCACACCAAAAAACTCCTACATATTTGCTGATTAATTTGTATTTTATGGAGTTCATAGAAAGTTCAGGCGAAAATCTTCCTTTTCTCACTTTTCCCCATAATCTCCAGGTCTTGCTTACATAGGCACACAGTCACTTAGCTTACGAAACACCTTTTGCTATCTGATCTTTGACAAAAGGGGCATGAACTGGAGAGAGAATAGACTCTTCAATAAATGGTGCTGGAGAGCTGGTAATCCGCATTTACTCATGTATGGGAAGAGTGAGCCTAGACCCTCACCTATCACCATGTAGCACAGTTTCATCAAAGTGGATCCAAGATCTAGATATTAAAGCAGACATACAAAACCTTTTGGAGTACCAATAGGCAAAATGCTTGAAGATACAGGCACAGGGAAAGACTCTCTCAATAGGACAACTGAGGCAAAAGAAATAAACCTCAGAATAAAAAAAAAATGAGATTATATCAAATTAAAATTTTTCTGCATGGGGAAGGAAACATTTAACAGAGTGAAGAAAGAAATGATAGAATTAAAAAAATTACCACCCACATCTTGGACAGGAGGCCAATAAATAGAATATACAAAAATTGGATAAAAATAAACACCGAATTTAAAATACGGGTAATTGAAATAAACAGGCAATTTTCAGAAGAAGTACAAGTGGCCAGCAAATACATGAAAAATATGCGACATCTTTAGCCACTAGAGAAATAAAAATCAAAAAAAAATACAGAGATATCATTTTCCCACTGTGAGAATAGCTTACATTAAGAACTCAAATAGTAATAGATGCTGATGAAGAAGAGGGAAAAAAAGAACTTGTTTACATTGCTAGTGGGACTGTAAACTGGTACAATCACAATAGAAGGTAGAATGGAGATTTCTCAAAAAATTGAAAATAGATACTTCATCTGACCCACTGATCCTCTTCTGGGTGTCTTTCCAAAAGATTTTAAAGCACCATATAACAGAAAAGTAACATGCATATCCTTGTTTATAGCAGCACAACTAACAATAGCAAATCATGGAAAATGCCAAAATATTCATCAAAGGATGGTGGATTACACACAATGTTACACACACACGGACACACACGCGCACGCGTGCACGCGCGCACACACACACACACACACACACACACACACACACACACACACACAGTGGTGTACTACTCTGCCATAATGACGGATACGAATCACTTGTAGGTAAAGGCATACACCTTGGCTCCATTATGCTTGTTGAAGTGAATCAGATAGAAGATTAAATGTCACCTGGTCTCTCTAATATGAGAAACTCAAGAGTGTAAATAAATACCAGAGCCACATAAATGGCATGTTGACTCCTGTTAGTTCCAGTCGGCCTCCATGAGCACTGGGTCGTGGTAGAAGACACTCTGCTCTATGCTGCAAAGGGCAACTGTCCATTTTTCAGCCTAAAGTCTATGTTCACTTCTGTGAGGGCCGGACAGGAGGCAGCATCAGTGCTGGATGACCTTAACTTCTACTTCTCTCTAGGTCCCACCTCATGGGGCAGGGGGAACCTCTCCCACTCAGACAAAAGCTTGTGTTGCATGTGTTACTTCCCAAGAAAACAGAGCCAGATTAGCATTAGGCACAAGAACAGTGTTGCTAACACGTCTGCAATGCAACTACTGCTCGTGCAAATACAAGTCAACAATGTCTGTGGTGCCCTGCCACAGGACTGTGAGAGTTGGCTGGATGGTAGCCTTCCAATAATGCATCAGAAGAGCTGGCTACAAATGGGAACAGATACTCTGTGGTGCACAGGAGGGCTAGTGCCCACAGAAGAAAGTTCCAAAATGGTGAATTCTGTATCTACAGACAAAACATTGTCTTTAACACTCAGAGCAATCCCATGACAGATGGAGCTATGTAAAAGTATATGAAGTTATGTGTTTAAGGAAGAGTTATCTCAACATTTGAGATGCCACTGAACAGTACTGTCCAATAGACATGTATGTATATATATTATATATATATATATATTGCACATAGGATTTTAAGCTGTCTAGCGCATCCATATTAAAAAAGAAATGTAAAACTTGCTTTAATAATGTGTTGTATTTAACCCACTATATCCCAAAATATTTTATTATATAATCAATATAGAAAAAGGTCATAGAAATAATCTGCCTTTCTTTTTTCTCCTAAGTCTTCAAAATTTAGAGTGCATTTTGCACTTATAGCACATTTCACTTTGGTCTTGCCCTGCAGCAACACATGGCTAGGGCCTGTCTCTTGAACAATAGAGCTGTGGATTCTACCCAGGTTCACCATAACTAGTTATTTTGGGATTTGTATTTTCATTGACATAAGTAATTCTGTCAATGGGACTAGTGTGGAAAAATTATTTCCTCTTTCCAGTATATGTGAGGCAGATGTCTCATAATTTAGTGATTTTTGACCTATATGAAGCTGTTAAATAGAAAAATTAACAAAGTGACTCTTTAAATTCTAATGCTTTTCCAAAACATGTATGAAAGAACCAACATATCTATTTTTTGTTGCACATATTTTTAAAAAGTATCCTTAATAAGTACAGCCATGCTGAACCAGGAGTCCATTCCACCTTGAGTCCTTTATGCTTATCGAAGTGAATCAGACAGACTCAACAGAATTAGTGGTTCAATAGAACCAGGTATGATATCCCTGGCTGTTGGCAACTGGAATATGAACACAATACTTATTTCATGTTTACTCTCTATACATGCATTACATATATAATAAAGCCTATTTCACATTAATCTCAAGTTTAAATGAAAGAGTAAAACGGCTTCCCTGTTGTTAACCAGCTTCCTTTGCTTCTGGAGTTAGCTTGCTTGCAAAGCCACCAGGTACCTACCTACACCCGACCCACCTTCCGACCATCAACAGCACAGAGAAAATGTACCCAAAACCAAGTTGAAACAAGGATGTAAACAGACCCAACTGCATCCAATATGATTATCCTAACTACACCAGCCATATCTTGTTTGTTACATGAAATCTTGTGTGTGGTATAGACTCTAACTATAAAAACTCTGCAAAGTTTGGTTCAGGGCCAGACTCTGATGGAAAGGAGTCTGTGCCCCAGCCTGGCTGGTCATTCTCCAGGTATTGTAATAAACCTCTCTTGTAATAAACCTCACTTGCCCCATGGTCTTCCATGTAATGGCTACCTGGTAGCCTGTCAAAGGAAGGTGCCAGGCACACGGAATATGCCCACTGAATGATAGCTGTGACGCTTCTTTTAATTCCTAGCTTTAAGCATTTCAGAGCAAGCCTTACAACATAGTTTCGTATTTATTTGGATCAGCTTAGCTCATTAATTAAAAGCTATTGTGTATCCTGTGATTTTAATTTGTTCATGTTTCACTGTCTGTAGGACTCCTAATTATGTTTGTTACAAAGTAACAATTATGTATTACAAATATTTTCTTGAATTTTATAGAAATCAATTTAAAATGAAAGCTACTTGTGCTAATCAATTTCTTGTTAGCAATTTTTAGTCAAATGTCAGTGGCTGATACTTCACTAATTGCTTTAAGCAATTGTGAAATGACAATCAATTAGAATGGCAATGTTTTCCAGTCTGGGAGGACAGAGCTTCTATTTTTAGATTCTGCTTCTTTTAGGCCAAATATATGTTTCATGATATATCTGCGTAGATTTCTTTATTTAAAGTATTTCTTAAAATATAATCTATTACTATACTGACCAATGGGTTAAAAATTTCAACATTTAAATAACTCTGACACAACTGTCACTAGCACACACTGGGTGGTCATAAGCACTCCACTGATGATGACTAGAAACAACTCAAGAGAAGTAGACTTCAGCAAGAAGCACTCCTGAGGTATCTATACCTGTGGTCAACACTTTTCTCCTTTGTCCTAACTCTAATAAAAATCTCAGGCGCTCACCCTGACTGTGCACTTCCTCTCTCGAAAACTTGCTGGCTATCCCTCTTGACAATGTTCTCTGTTGTAGATAAATAATCATTTGCCTTTTCTGTATTCCTTGTGTGTTGGTAAAATTTTTCTTACTTCTCACATCACTGGCCCTCCGAGTATTCATGTATTGTCTTTCTTTCTCCTTCTTCTTTCCTTTCCTTTCCTTTCCTTTCCTTTTCTTTCATTTCCTTTCTTTTCCTTTCTTTTTTTCTTTTGAACTTTCCATCTTTCTCTCCTTATTTTCTCCTTCTTCTCCCCTTTCCTCTCCTCCCCTCCATTACTTTGCCTTCCCCTCCCCTCCCCTTCTCTGTTTCACAAAGGGAGAGAAAACCTAACAGCACAGTCTTCCCTAGACTCTTGCACTTCAGCAAGTACCAGCACCTTCAACCTTATCTTTCAATTGCAAACCTTGGACTCCACCATTATGTCTTCTTTTCTCTTCCCTAGTACTTCTTCTCTTTCTTAAGAATTGTTGTTCAGGCAATTCATAATGTACTGCCACCTCCCAAGTCCAGGTTTTCATTTTTTCTCTTTGAAACTACTGTAATGGTCTATTATTGTATTTTCTTATCTTTTTCTTCTTCACTCACTCCTTTGAGCAGCTTTGAGCCTATTTCCTAAACTTAGATGGTGCCATACTCTTGACTGAAACATAATAACATCGTGCTTATAGCAGCAAACTAACAAAAGCTAATATGTATAGGACACCAAAATATTCATCAACAGATCAATGGATACAAAAGTGTGGAGTGTGTGTACAATGGAGTACTATGATTCCGTAAAGACACACAAATTTTAAGGTTTTGTAGGTAAATGGACACAGTTGGAGACCATCATGCTTAGTGAAGTGAGCCAAACACAAAAGGTTAAATATCACATGGTTTCTCTATTTTAAGAAACCCACACTACAGGCATTTTACAAAAGTAAATGTGTGTGAAAGTGGGAGTTAAAAGGGATGGTGAGGGGTTGGTGATGCATCATGTTTACACTGAACTTGAGTATTTTGTGAATATATATATATATATATATATATATATATATATATCTCACTTCAACATTACAATCGCTTCTCCTCTCCCCTGTTGGTCCCCCATACTCTCCCCATCCCCCATAACTCCCACGATCACACCATTTGGTTCTATAGAATGTCTGTATTCTGGGTTTCTCACATCAGAGACACCATGTGACATTTAACATATTTAATCTTTTACTTATGACTCTCTTCACCACTCAAATCACCACTCTTCGGCTCAGCTTCCCACCCCTAGAGTGGGCTGTGGTGGCCATATCTTGATGCCTCTTCTCTGAGTCCAGCAGAGCCCTTTATTGGGATGATTTGTCGAAAGATTTTTTTGCATCTTACTATAATCTTCACATGGCCTCACCCACAAGCCCACCTAAGAAAAGAACCATAATAATGGAATTCATAAGGCTAGAAAATGTGAGAAAGAGGGAAATTTGAAATTCCTTAGCTAAGTTCTGAAAACTAAATGTGTCTACATTCAAAAGACATTCAGATTATCATTACTTCAATCAGTTTTCTTAGGATAAACTTATATCAAAGACTAAATAAATGTGTTGCTACATTAAATGAACTTAAGCCTGTATCAAACTGCTTCATTAAATGACCCTATGTCTCTATCACAAGAGTATTTCACACATAAAGCAATAGATTTAATGGCGTCCTTGGCTATTTCAGAATTTTTTTAAGAGTTCTCTCCCAAAGAAGAACAGGAAGAAATGAGTTAGATAATTAAGTTATTAAGCATGAAATTGAAAAGTAAAACTCAAGAGTCACAGGATCAACTAATAGTTGACTTCTTAGCCAATGGATTAAGGCTACATGATCTTTTATTTTTACCATTCAACAACTTCAGAAAAAAGACCTTCCAAATAACTTATTGACCTACTTTTACTGTTTAGGACCAATTCCTCATGTTGAATATGATTACTATGTTTTACAAATCAATATAATGATAAAAGTATTAATGATGAAGAAAGTTCCACCGATTTTATGAGAAAGCTGGTGCAAATTTAGTGGGATACCATCAAATGACTGATGTCAGTTATTATACTTCTCTTTAGATGTTTTCTTTCCTCCCTATTTTTTGGTGCTAATTGTCTCTCTGTTTCTCTCAAAGATTCCTTCGAATATTTTCTTCAATGCTGTGCTTGTGGTTGCAGATTTCTTTAGGGATTCTGATCATAAAAAAAGTTTTACTTCTCCTTCAACTTTCAGGGATAATTTTGCTGGATGTAGCAACCTGGATTGGCACTTGATGTCTTCTAAAGCTTGAGATATCTGAGGTAATCCAAATGGGTGTCTTGGTAGAATAATGTGTATTTTTTTCCTGCTGCTTGTATCCAGGTACTTTGCTCATTTCTAATTGTGGATCCGTGCCTAATTATAGTACGTTTCCTCAGCCTTGTCTGTAAGGTCTGAAATTCTATCCTCATAATGTTCGAGTCAGCTTCCCCTGCTTTCAAATCTATTTTTCATATCCTGAATTTCAGCTAGATTTTTTTTTCAAAATTTCCACTTCTTTATTAAAGTATTCCTTCATATCTTGCATTTACTTATTTACTTATTTATGACTTCTATATACTCAGTAAAGTTGTATCCATTCAAACCACTAGTTGTTTAATAAGTTTCGCTTTAAGCCTGCTGATCATTACTTACATTTCTTTAAGAAAATACTGCTTAAACTGATTGTTCACAGAAACCAACTGGTCTACTTGGTTATTTTAGACTTTCTTCCCTATGAGTTCCGCTGTTTCAGGGTCCATGATATTAGTTTCTGAGGTCGCATGTGTTTCTATGTGTGTCGTGTTGCCTTGTTTTCTTCCCATGTTTCTGCTGTTGAGGAACTTCACTTTAAAGGTGTAGCCAAGAGGTTTATTTCAATGGCTACGCGGGTGTGTGAGGGGAACTGAAATTCCTCTGAGTTCTGAGCTGGAAGTAGGCAGTGAGGGAGGACCTAACAGCCTGATGGCCTCTGAGGTGTCCTGTTGACCTCCAGTTCCCGCATCAAAGCTCTCCTGCCTGTTCTGGGTCCCTCCTCCATGGGCGGTGCTCTCTGCTCTCTGAAGTTCTCCCACTACAAGGAGAGCTGTTCAGGGGTTGGCAGCCTTTCTTTTCTCTCACAACTATCTTTTGTGCCAGTTTTTTTTTTTTCTTACATATTGTTTAAAAGTCACTTCTAAAACGCCTACAGTGTTCATGTGAGCTTTCTTTTACTTAGTTCAGTCTTAGATTCCTTTTTTTTTTTTTTTAAATTGCATCTGCTATGTCACTGCCTGTTATGGCTGCTGAAGACTGCTTTTGGTCTAGGCTCCAGGAGGCCTTTTTTAGGGGGAGCTCACTTTGCGTGAGCAGTATGCACTAGCTACTGCAGGCTAGTGTTTGGAAGCTGGGGCTACCGCTGCTGGTATTTTCCACTTCTCCCAGATTCAGTCTGAGGTTCTGGGCTCCAGGCTTTCATCCTTCTGCAGATGGTGGTGGCTCAGGGCCACTCTCAGCTAGCCAGGGGCTGCTTCCTGGGCTGCTCTTTTCCTTCACTTCTGGTGTGTCCTTGGGACTTCTGACCTTCCTGTGGCTCCTTTCAATTATTGGGTTGCTTCTTCTTCTCCTAACTCAGTCAGAGGTTCAGGGCTCTGGGATTCCCCCCATCTGTGGATGCTGGTGTCTCCAGGCCCTGGGGCAGCTTCCAGGGCTGCTGTTTTCCTTCACTTTTGACGAATATTCAGGATTTCTGAACTTTCTGTGATCTTATTTTCATCTTTGGGTTGCTCCTTCCTCTCCTATATAAGTTGAATGGGTAGTTTTAAATTATATTCTCAAAGTTTTAAGTGAGTCCATGAGGAGACATTGTGCAACTGTATTACTTGACCTCCATCTTGCTTGGAAGTCCTATGTTTATTTTTAACCCGATATTTTGTCTAGAAATGTGTCTGACAATATGGTGAAGAAAATACAATTTTGAAAAAAAATTAAACTATGTCTTCATTGTTTTACCAATTGGGGGAAATGAATATGAGCAACAATGTCTTTACCAATGAATCTAAGGTGCTAGAGGAACCTTCTGAGAAACTCTAGGGCCATATTGTAAGTGAAGGGTTCCGACAACTTTTTAAAATAAAACATGTTGTTTAGTTCTGAATTACATGAAGAAAATCCATCTATATATTTGGATTATCACGAATTTGTTTGGATGTCTTTGTCTGCAATTTTCCTTTCTTAGCTGCTAGCTGCAATAGAGAAGTTGCACTGATACAAAGAAAAACAAAAAATAGTCCTTCTCCACAAAAGTATAATTTGTTTGAAAATTTTATATGCATATGGACTGTTAAGAGAGAAAATGAACTCCAGACTCATTATATTTTGACATCTAGACTCATTTGTTCCAATTACCCAGAACTTGATCCCAGGTCCTCAAGCATATAAAAACTCTCCTGATCTTATGGGATATACAAGTTGAACATTTCTTCGGTCTTCACTCTTGCTTCCACTTGGTTACCAAGTCTCAGTAATATTTTTGGATATTCCCTTCCATAGTAATTCCCAATGATCTTGTGCAAAGTGTTTCCTCCAGAAAATTGTTTGGGACTATAGATTTAAATTATTAAAAATATGTAAAAGTATCACTTTAGAATAATTTTAGACTTACAGAAAATTTAGAAAAATCATGTAAAGGATACATCCTTCACCCAAATTCTTCAAACATTTCATGCAGCCCCAGTAAAAGATAAGAACTATAAAACTAATAGTGGCACAACATTATGCTATAATGTAAATTCTTACAAGATTATCAATTATTACCTCACAGTTGCCTGTCTTTTGGTCTAGGATCACAAATTTCATTTAGCTGTCCTCTGTCTTTAGTGTTTTTTAATCTAAGAAATTTTCTCTGGCTCTCTTTGTTTTCAGTGACGTATTTTTCTTTACCAGCAGCACTACTGCCCAAAAATATTGCTATTATGTCACACAGTTGTTCTCCAGGGAGTAGCAATAGCGTGGCAGTCAAGCCTTCCCAAAGTTGTCCACAACCTCTGTTTGCAAGCTTCAAGCCACTAGATCTATGCACCTACAATTTCCTCAAATCAAAGTTAACTCTTATTTTTTCCTCTATTTTATTATTTTCATTTCTTTATAATGTCTTTCTTTCTGTGTGGAATGATTTTTCCTTCCTTCGGACCCAGAAGAGAGCTGTTTGGACAAAACTAAATCGTAACAATTTCTCTTGAATGCCGCCTTCTTCTATAAACTATGATAGCACTTAGAAATTAATTGTAAAACTTTATTTGTGTCCTAAATAATGGCAGTATAATTGCCTGCTTCATCTCTCACTGCAGAAAGAAAGATAACGGTGAAGAGTAGGTGCTAAATTCAGCTCCGTATTGTTAATTTCTATTTTCCTACCACCAAGCTCGCAGTTTAGTACTTTGTGTACAGAAGACCAGCATGTCTTTCTGAATGACTAAAACTTCCTGTTTTTATTTACAAAGAAAACAAAATCTAATATGAGAAAAATTCTTTATAAGATTGATTCATACAAAATTAGTTCTTTTCAAGGAAGAGTGTAAAAGTTTCTGAATTAATTCTTATTAGCAGGAAAAGCTACTTGTTCAGCTTATTAGTTATTCTAACCTGTGGATAAAGATGAATTATCTGCCAGCATCTGAATGACATTGTTACCCTAAGTAAAATGTCAATAAAATTAAATTCTTTGACTCTAATGTCTTCATAAGCCTACACTGACAATGTTTGTATTGATTAATTATTCAACAGATTTTAGATTTCTATATTAATGGCTTTTGTGCTGGATGTGGTTTCTAATTAAGCTTTGTATTTCCCTGATGAAACTGTATTTAAGTCTACCAAATGTCATAACTCTCTTTTGCATTTAACAATCAATGTTTAGGAGATTATTTAAAAATAGTACAGCAGTAATAATTCATGAAGACCTGCATACATGTCTAGGGTAATCATAAGCATTGAGCTTTAGGAGAATGAATTCTATTGTTTGGCAGGGGTATGAGATTTGTGGCTAAAAACACAAATGTCTGTGATAATGAATTAACATAAAAAGAAAATCTAATTATATATATATATATATATATATATATATATATATATATGAAGATGTTATATAGTTTGACCTTTAAATGTTCACATACTTTAAATTATTAAAGTCCTTAGACAGCTAGTGCTAGCTTCACACAAGATAAAACATCTTTATAAGAGCTAAAAATTGCTATCAAATATTTCTAGATGAATTGGTGATGTGATGAAGACAAATGCATGATGGGTGGTCAAAATTTGATTCAGAGTTTATTAATAGGAAGGTGAGGAATATATACATTTGAATTATAGTTTTTGAAAATCTTGCTAAATATTTTAAATGTATCTATCCCAAGAACAAGCAGACGTATGGAAGGATCCTATATAGCCATACAGGGATCTAAGTGTTGGTATATGCTACATAGATAAACCTTGAAAATGCTATGCTAGGTGAATGAAGACAGGTCCAAAATGATATAAAATGATTTCCACTATATAAAATGTGCATTAAAAGCAAATTTACATAGAAAAAGCAGATTAGTATATTCTTAGAGTTTGGGAAGAAGGAGGCTTTGATAACTCAGAGATGGGGGTTTGTTTTTGAAGTGATAATTGCTTATTAAAATTATTATATAGTGCTGACCACACATAATTGTTAACTGAAAGTCATAGTTCAGTAGATTCTAAAGTCCAAAGAATTTTACTGATCAGCCATTGTCTACTTCTGAACACAAGTATGTTTCCAAAGCATTTTGGATATTGGTGACACAGCAACAAATAATTCCATGGGTGAGTGCAACTTTAACTGTTGTATCCACTGTTGTGAGGCTGGAACAAAGTACAGAGACTGGAGATGGTGTACAGGGAATAACTGACCTAAATTTTTAATATGTCTGGGCAGTAGCTAGAAGTTACTCAAAATTTAGCATGTACAGAAGCCATCTACTTCATATAAAAATAGATTCTCTAGGAAAATGATTAACTTGGGTAAAAGTTTGTGGCAGAAATGATGTCTATCATTTCCAATCTTACCCCAACGTCTACAAATACTCAGCAAACAAAAATACAGTCTGATATGTTTAATGTTTTATGTATATTAAAAAACTTCATTTTTTAACAACTAAAAGGTAGTTGTGAAGTATTTGCAAAAGTGAAAGAAATGATTTTGAATTATTCCCTCTACACATTATTTAACTTTTATATGGATGATAGACGGATAGATAGACATACAGACAGATCCTTTTATCGTTATGGCAACACACTAGACCTGGCAAGTAAACCCCATGAACCAAACAGGAGACTCACTGCCTCACGGCTCTGAGGTTTGCTGTGGAATTTGGAAAGAGCTTCAAGCTACAAGTTCTTTTCCTTTGACATCAGTATGCCCAGTGCGGTGGTTAAGCAAATGAACTCTAGGGTCCCTCTGATTGGGTTTGAGATCTACCTTTATTCACTGACAGGATGTGTAGTCCTGGGCAATTCACTCAACTTCTCTGTGCTCAATTTTCATGTGTGTAATACTGTTGTGGTTTGCATTGCCCAAAACCTCATGTACCAGTGGATGCTGTGTGCTGTTGGGAGGTGGGCCCTGGCTTGAAGAGATGGATGCTTCGGGCTTGATCTGGAGGATCGTATGCTGGTTCCATCCTTCCCAGAATTGTCTCTGTTCTCCCATGCTGTGAGGAGCTCTGTCTCCAGTGCCAGCTACGGCCCAGCCCCAGCCCCAGCCCTGCCGTATGATTCCACCATTTCCCAGGCACCCAGCTATGAACTGATAGTGATCTTATGAAATTGTGTGATAAAATAATTCTTTCCACCCTAAGTTGTGCATTTTGGGTATTCTTTCCCAGCAATGAGAACGTAACTAAGACAAATACCGTTACAGAAATATCTACCTCGAAAAAAATTTTAGGACATAAACTTAGCTTCAAAGTGATTGGTATGGAAAATTTTAAATATCTTTTTCAGGTTTCTTAAAGTGAGGGGTCAGCTTAGCACATTGTAATTACATTTCTAGATGCAAGGACATATGCACCCGTTGAGGGGCATAGTCAGAAGGACTATTCACGAGGTCAGTGGTCATTCTTTAGATGAGACCTGAGGCCATTCTTCAGATGAGGTGCATGAGCAGAGGCGGATACTGAGACTGGTGAGGAGGAGTTCCCGCCAGCCCCCACGGGATCCTGGCTACAGTTTATAATGACTTCCCAACTCCTACTCCATTGCATTTGGTCTCTGTCCTCACTCTGCCAGGGGCTTTTCTCTGGATTCCGTTGGTGCTGACAGTCTGCAGGAGCCCTGTGCTGGGACTCTCTGAGATCAGGACAAAGAGACTCACCCCTCAGATTGCATTCTTCTTCCTTCCTCGTAAAGAATATGTGTGCATGGACAGCTGCTGTGCAGGCACAGTGGTTTGTGAGCACTGAGATGTGGGTTACTCTGCTGGGACCCGACTAAGGTAGGGACATATCCCAAAGGACCCATGACAGTCCTGTTGGTGAACCCCACACATCACTTCTGCAATTTTTCTTTTTATTTCTACCAAGCTCGTACAGTGTAATTCCTGTGGCATGCTTATGACTGGGCTTTACTTTGTTCCAGTTGTAGCTTTGGTCCTCAATGCGGAACAGTGTTCACTAGCAAAGTCGCATCCATGGGTAAATTATTTAATACTTTCTATTCATCTGAAAGAGGGCTGTTATCCTGAACGGTGATTCTCCTCCAGCTCTCACCATCCTGGCCTTCTCTGACAGTTTTTCTTCTAGGGTCTTCTGGGCATTTCTATCCCTCCAGTAGTCAAAGTAGCCAGCTTGATTGCAGCAGACATCCCAGGATCCCGCCCCACCTCAAAAATCTTTATGTTTGCTTGGCTGTTTCTTGCCTTTCCCTGACAGGCTGTTAAATATTGCAACTATCATCTCTGTTTTAGAGCAATAAGGCTGACATTTCAACATGTTAGGCAAAGAATGCAGGGCAAAGGAATAATTTTTGTTGCCTACCAGTTTTGTTTTGTTTTGTTTTGTTTTTTTTTTGAGACAGGATCTTGCTTTGAAGTCTAGGTTGGTTCTGAACTCAGTAGGGAGCCCAAGTTGGCCTCATACTCACGGCAAATCATCCATGATTGCCTGCCTCAGCCTCCCAAGTGTTGAGATTACAAGTGTTCACCCCAAAACTGGTTTATGTGGTGCTGAGGAATCAAACTCAGGGCCTTGGTGCTTGCTGGTCAACTGCTTGAATCTCTGTGCTATGCCTCCAGACCCTGTCACCAGGTTTTAAAGTCACAATTCTAATAGTGCACTAAAGGAAATAAATGGAAAGGACAAGAAACCAATCACAATTATATGTAAATGGTCCCCACTTATCTATGGCTTTCTTTTTGAGTTCAGTTACTCATAACGATCCTCAGTCTGAAAATACTACATGGGAAATTCCAGAAATGAACAATTCATGCAATTTAAATTACACTCAGTCCTGGGTATCTGTGTTGTGAAAACTAGAGCTATCTTGCTCCAGTCTGCCCAGGAGTGGATTATGCCTCTTCCTGGTGTGTACACATGGCACGCCGCCTGCCTGTGTGTCAGCACCCGTGTTGGTTATCAAAGGGACTGTCACGCATAGATGTGCTTGTGCCAAAGTTTTCCTTGTTTTATTTTAATAATGGACCCAAGCTGGGCACAGTGGCACAGGCCTGTAATCTCAGCACTCTGGAAAACTGAGGCAGGAAGGTACAGCTCCAGCTCTGCCTGACAGCTTACTAATGTAGTGAGATAAAAAAAAAAAGCCCAAAGCAGGAGTGTGATGACGTTTGATGTTGCAATTCAAATATCCAGAAAAAGCTGTAGAATGCTTCCTCTAAATACCTAAGTGAAATGTTGAAAGTGCTTAAGGAGAGAAAAAATACATGCTAAGATTGTTAAAAATCTATGATTTCTTATTTGTGTTAATCTCCTATTGGATCTCATGCATAAGTTAAACTTCCATAAGCTTCCATCTATATCTATATCTATATCTATATCTATATCTATATCTATATTCCCCATAGTCTATCCTAGAATTGAGTACCATTGTGCCAGACATCTACTGGTGGTCCTGGAATACACTGTCTACAGATAAGGGCAAACTACATAATGTCATTTGTGAAATAAATTCAGGATATATTTTATTTCAATATAAAAAATTTGTCCTGCAGGTATTTCACACTAAAAAAATCAGAGAGCAGTGGCTAATCCTTGTATTTCGTGAAGGCTGCATCGCATCATCAGAACTACACATGGACCCTCGCAGCACTGAATCATCACTATTAGCATGTGTGGAGGAACGCACATGTGACACAGAGTAGGTGGCAACACACACTATGCATATAATTTACCTTTAGGGCATCTCTTACGTGATGGCCCAGCTCCTTATTAAATACTTTCTCCTTATTATTCGTATGGCTTGGACTTACTCTGGGGAAGCGACTTTTTGATTCCGGAGTTTTCTGGTGCAATGTAAAGATTTGGATGCCATACCACCGTGAAATGGAAAAGTTTAGCAATTTAATATGGAAAATTTTAAAGCAGGATGAATTGTCTATCAAGTGAAAGAGTCCAGAAAAATATTTTCTATATAAAAATGAATGAGAACCTTCAGAACTTATTATATGATAGTAGAGTTATGTTATTCCTAAAATTGGACTGAAAAATGTTAGGAGAATACTTACTGCCACTCTTTAAAAAAAAATTTAAACATATATATCTTACCATAATTTCATTTGCAGCTGCTAGATTAAGGAAATACCAGAGAATAAGAAATGGCTGATAACTGAGATGGACAATGAGAGCAATTTCAGTACCTGTAGATATAAATCAGATTCCCTGTTGGGAAGAAGATTCCTTGGCATTGGTATAAACTTTTTCTTTGAATTTAGTATCAAGTTTGCTTTTCTTTGAACCAGAACACTAAAGAAAAATATTTGGGTTTTTTTCTTATACCGATCTTCAGACTTTCTAGAAACTGTAATCCAAATATGTTCTATAACACCATTTTTGAAACTTGAAACATACAGGTAAAAGAATAATAATTAACAGACTGGGTATATAAGGTAAGACCTCTACATTAGTGGCCTTAAGTGATCCATGCCTCCTGACAATCTCACCTTTCTATAGCTCCTCTCATATAGATTTTGGGCCTGATTGTGAGGACTGAAGCCTATGAGACAGTAACAAACACAATTCAACCACAGACTTGGCACATGCTTACAACTGGACTGGTGAGGGATCCTTGGAAGTTATGGTCCTGATAGAGCCCCAGTTATAAGGCTCACCTGAGTTGCCTTAGCCAGCACTATGTGAAGCAGAACAACTACCCATCTGAGCCCCACCCCAATTCCTAACCCACAGATCTCTAAGCACTAATTTGGTATTGTTTTAAGTTTTTACATTTGTATTTATTTGCTACATAATGGATTACACGAACAAAAGATAATGGATACAGTAAGTGACAGCAAGTACTTCCTTGAAGTTCTTTCTAGAAACAATTCTTAGCTACATTCTTCTCTTATTTCCAGTTTGTTAGTTACTGAGTTTGTAATTCTTATCCTAGCAAACTCATTGGGTAGAAGAACTGAGATAGTTAGTTTATATGAAAAGTATAGTTGGTAATGCTGTTTTGGATTTTGATTGAATGGTAAGTCTTTGGTGGATCTCAAAGAAACATCTTTCTTGATGATGTGCGTTTTAAACTGTTTTGTTCCGCACAGTGGTCAATTTGTGAGTAAGACAGTCTGGTGGAAATAAACTATGCTGAAGGGCTACCTGATTAGTAAAACTTCCATTGTTGATTCAAGCCAATTCTCTTCTCGGTTTCTTCATATGTAACCGAAGGGATTTTCTAAGAGTCCTTAGAAAGACTTGCCTTGACAGGAGTAATAATATGAAATGTGAAGTTTATTAAGTTGATCAAACGAGTCTGTGCATTTTTACCTTTTTTTCTCTTTGGAATTAATAGGCATTAGTAGAAGCCTTTATGAGCAGAGTCTGAGGTAACTAATGCATGACACCTCTGAGAAATGGTGATGTTAGTTCATTGAATAGTATGGAGTATGTCTCAAGTTAGAAACTATACTTATAGGAAACACCTGGTTCTAAACAAAATGTCTGGATATCCAGAAGAAATAAATGTAATCTGATCATATAGATCACATATGATAGCATAATTACTGCTGTTTCTATTGTTAATGTTTTCAGTGAGCTTATTTGTGATTCTACATAACACACAAGTAGATACAAAATGCCAGTAAGGAGACATCAGATCAGATAATGATATAAAGGTAACACTTACAGAGAGGAGTATTTGGACAGCGCTGTGCATGACCTCCAGGTACTGAAAGTCGACGACACAGCCTGTGACCGAGACATAGGTGTAATCGTCCATCATGCCATGGGCTGACGGAGGCAGCACTCTCCGGACACAGCCGGGCCCGTGTTCCCTCCACCATGACCGATGGACAGAGATGTTGAATGTCATCAGGTCTGTATCCTAGATGGACAAGAGAAGGGAGAGCAAAAGGAGAAAAGCGTATTACATTACATCTTTGACTTCGGGAAGAATTCAACATGGCTGAAATTGATGAAATGATTTCAATTTCCAGAAAAAGGAAACAGAACAAAGCAAAAATGTCTGATGTATCATATGCTTACAATGTCAAGTAATAATTACTTAATATAGTCATGTAGTCATTTGAATTATAGTAACAGTACAAGTTAGCACATAACAAATATCCAGAGGTGAGTCTCCCCATGTATGTTTATTGAAGAATTATTTTAATTGTTTTGAAATATTTTCCTGAGTTTTCTTGAACTATTATCATTAACATCACCATTTTAGATGAAAATTTTCTCTTAATTTATTGCACGCTACATGTTGTTCTAAGTGAATATCATATATTACGGTTGATCCTGGGTATCTGTAGGGGATTGGATCTAAGACATTCTGCAGACAAGAAAATCTACAGGGACTCACATCTCTTACATAAAATTTACTTGTAATTTATACCCATTCACCTATAAACTAGCTTAAATCCTCTCAGATTACTTATAGTACTGAATAAAATCTTAATGTTATGTAAATACTCATTATGCTGTTTTATTTATTTAGTTAGTCATTTTTGAGACATGGTCTCACTCTATAGTTCAAGCTGAACTTGAACTCACTGTGTAGCCCAGGCTAGCCTTGGACTTATGACAATCCTCCTGATTCAGCCACCTGAGTGCAGCAGTTACTGGAATACATCATCACACCCAGCTTTTCTGGTGCTGGGAAATCAAGCTCAGGGCCTTAGACTTACTAGGCAAGTGCTTCGACTACTCCGTCATTCCTCCAGCCCTATGTAGTATTATTTAAGGAACAGAGAGCAAAAACAATCTGTACATGATGAATGCAGATATGATTTTTTTCTTATTTTGATATTTTAAATTATTGATTGGCTAAATGCATAAATATAAAATACAGATACCAAAGCCTGACTGTCCATTTTTTAACTGTCATGTAGGTTCTATTATTGACTTACTTTATACTAAATTGAACAAAAATCCTAACCTTGGGCAGCTCAAAAGATATTTATGTTCTGATTCCTAGAATCTATGAATTTTAACTTATGTGTGAATAGAAGACTTTGATTATGTGATTAAATTACGGACCATGAGCTAGGGAGATTATAGCCTAGTTAGGCCCTAACTGCAATCATGTGTATATTTCTGAGAGGGAAAATGAGGATGATTAGGCACAAAGGGGAAAAAAGGCAGAAGACAATCTGATCATAGAGGCCAAATTTGGGCGATGCAGTTAATAACTAAGAGTAATGGTGGCCACCAGCAATGAGAAGAAGCAAGAAAGGATCCCCTCCAATGTTTGCCAATATCTTGAATTCAGCTCAATAGAACGTAGTTCAGTCATCTAGTCCTCAGAACTGTGAGAAAAGAAATTTTGGTTATTTAAGCAATGAAGTTTGTAATAATATCTTCCAGCAGCCATAAGGAACCAATACAGGCAAGGACAGGAAGTCATAGGGAAATTAACTTGTGCAAGATAGCATAGCTACTGTAGCTAGTGGTAGTGGCTAGTGGCCGTGATCCTGTGTATCTACCTTCAACTGTGTCTATGACATTGTGACACTCTATCACATTACTTGATGTCTCTCTCCTCATAACCTCGGATTCTCCCAAAATCATGAAAGGAACTAACTTTTTCCTCTTCTGTTGTTTCCCGGAAACATCACCACACACAATCAAAACAGTGAGGAAATTTCCTAACGTATTAAGTTTTCAGAGTTCTTATTGGACAATACAGTCCAGGATTTTTGATTGTCAAGAGATATTCTTCACTTTAATAAGCTGAGCACCCCAATGAGATAATCTAAAATTCAAAATGTTGCAAACTTTTGGAGTTTCAGTGGTGAAACTGCCACACCTGACTTCAAGCGCAGGCATAACAAAAATATTGCATAAAATTACTGTCAGATTTTGTATGTACGTTGTTTATGAAACAAATGAATTCCACTTTCAGGCATACATCCTATCTCCAAAATATGTCATTACATGCAGATATTCCAAAATCCCCCCCAAAAGAAGTCTGAAACTGTGCTCTAAGCATTCTGGATAAAGTCTAATCAATCTATATTTCTGGAATATAAGTTATAACATATTTCTGTCATAAACAATAGATTGACATGAATAGGTAAGGAATCAGACTCTTAAAATAAAGGGAAGAGAAACCAGGTTCTTGACTTTGAAATAATGAAGATTACCTACATAAAATAATCTGTCTGAAACAGAAAAGGGGAAGAAATGTTCACAGAGGACAGCTGGCACCAGCCCCAGGCACCGCACAGTGGGGCAGGTGTAGAGGCAGGAGTAGAGTCAGGTTTGGTTGACTTCCTCTTCGAGCAGGCTCTGTTGTCATATGGGCTGGTGGCCGTGTTGCCGCAGGTAGGATACATGGTCTTTGCTTAAAGGCCGAGGCTGCTCACTGATTGGGCAGCTCAAGAGTCTGTTCTGAGGCCCCTTTGAGGATAGTCTCCATGATAGTGGCCAAGGAATGAAACTGAGATTAGAACTAAATATGCGGATGTTGGGCTGGAAATGGAAATCCTGTGAAGGTATAAATGGCCAATGCTGAAAGGAGCCAGTGTAGAAATTTCTGAACTAGGGCAGTGGGGAATCCTGCCTCTCAGGATTTCTTGTACATGGTAAGCAAGTCATGAGATAATAATTATTCTCAGTCCATCCTAGCAGGCAAGGTGATTGCATATTTCAGATTTTCCTTACCTTAAGGAATTTAAAGTACTCTTATGTGTGTGCCTTAAATTATACATTAAGAGAGCCTTTTAAATATTTTTTGTTATTGTTGTTGGCTTGCTGTTCAGTTACCTTCACAGTAATAGCTTTTATTGATAATGAAACTTTCTACATCATTTTTAGGATTGTTGATTTGCTGCATGTAACATTTGCAGATACTTTCTGAAGGAACACTGTTATATAAAAGTAATTACTTTAACTAGTGAGTTCAGCTTAACAGCAGACAATTTACCTGCTGGCAAAATTCAGAGATGCACACCAAGTGCTTCCTTTCCTGGTCATCAGATTTAATCTATTACAGTTAGTTCTGATTGCTACAGAAGATCTATGTATTATTTCTATCTTAATAGAATTCAGCACGTTCAGGATGAATTATCATGATCTCAAAATTCATACCAATTCCTGTTCTTTAAACATTCATATCCAGTGACCTTTTCAGTTGCAGAAAGTTGTAACTTGCTTTCAATGTGACTTTGACTAAATTTTATATTATACAAAGAAAAGGCAAGTGCATTCATAAAAGAATTCTACATATTCTCGATGCTAATAACATCTCTTCGCATAATTCCTAATTAATTACTAGAGCTGTAACTATTTATAAATGTACTATTCTTTTTAATGCCTGCATCAAATTTTGAATGCAAATATCAGTTGTGTAAAATTATTCTTAAAGTTCAGACTTTTAAGTTTGCTATGAACTTTTCTTTTAACCCTGTCTCTAATTTTATCTCAGTCTTAGATTTCAAACATAAAGCTCATGACAACTCAATTTCCTATTCAAGGCATGTCAGATGAAATGCAACACAGATAACTGTGTGGGGAGAAAAAAGAAAAAAAAATTAAAAAGCAGTATGTTTATACACTGACTCCCAAAGCTGTGTGCAATCAATATGTAAATGAATATGTATTACAAGCATATATGAATGTAAATAAAATATACATACCATGGTAGGGCTTTCTCTAGAGAAAATATAAATAAATAGAAAATTGCAGTTACCACATTGAAGTTTGTAATTTCAAAAATATAGGACCAAACACAGAACTGCAGCTAAAGAAAATTATCTTTAAAATAATTTTAAATAGCTCAAATGTCATTTCTTATTCACTTACTGGAATTAAAATATTATGTGATAATTTAAGCACATAATATTTTAAGAAGTATTATGTTAACATTATGGTTTGGAGAGTTGATCACTGATGTCTTTGCTCTTAGAATTTAAAATATTAACAATGGTGGTTATATTTACACAAGGGTATACAAAGGGTAGCAGAATATGCCACCCAAAATATGCAGCGTTAGCATAAGGAGTATTTTGAGGTCAAAGCAACTAAATTTTTTTCTTTGCCTTTCTCTTCTTTGCTTAAACAGGACACACACACACACACTCTTTTTCACAAAGTTGTTCCATCTTCCATTCTTTCCATAAAAGACAATTTTTAATAACCCAAGATGAGCTTGGACCCTTGTCATACTAGAGAGAACATTGAAGCAATCTGCAAAACTTTTTTTACTCCGTCTTTATCTAACATTACTTTCCCATTCTTGGCCTTCTCCACACACTTCTTGCTTTGCTTTTAGCTAGCAATGACATTTAAACCTAAATCCTGAGCCATCTCTTTGCGAATTAATCATTCCTGGATATCTCCTGTGTATTTATAAAATCTACATGCAAATGAACTTCTGTTTGATTTTCCTTATTAATCTGTCTTTTGTTATAAAGGTCTCAGCTAAGAAAATAGAAGGTTAGAGAAAACACTATTTTTCCTTCTCTACATCTGGGTAATCCTGCCAGTTAAGGTCTCTCTAATTGGCCTGAGACGACTTCCACATTATTGTGGTTTATATAAGCCCTGTATTTCCTAAATAAATAAGGTTGCGTTCACCTAAGCGATTCTCCAGAGTGTAGTTACTCTGTCGGCCGACTCCTCCTCAGCTGTTCTAAGGGGTCCTCGCAGGACAGAGACCCCTACAAGGGCAGTTGATCATTTTGATATCTCATTTCTCATCTTTACCATCTTAATATCCCTGGGGTTTTCAATTCTTTATTATTGATCATGGGCCGAACACAAAGCCTTTATCTTCCTTCTGGGGATTAATTCTCTAGATTGGTTCACTTCAGGAAGCAGCGAAGGTTCATCCAACTACTAAACAGTGTCTACGGAATCTTTAATATAAGTTATACAATGAGATTTAAGCATGAACATAAGGTATCTTAGCTCTTACAGAACGCATATCCTGAAATAAAAAGGATAATAAGGTGAACTAGTTAGTAAATAAAATAAACCTACATGGAAGGTAGTAATATAAAATAATTTGGTAGACAGTGAGTGAAGAATAGACTTACTTTATACTATGTACCAAGGAAGATGTCTGATAGTTGGTATTTGGGTTAATACCTGTTGAATGAGAAAGAACTAAACCTGTGAGGATCTAAGGGAAAATATTCCAAGCAAACATATCTACAAGTGCAGAGTCCTTGAAACGGAAAAGATGTTTAAGTCTTCCTGGAACTGAGGAAGGCTTAGATGGGAAAGGAAGAGCTGACATGAAGGTGGGTGGCGTCACAGCTGAAGATGCAGTCAAGAAACAAGCTGTGCTAAAGAGTCTATTCGGGGTGAGAGGTCTGGCTTGTGGGCCCTGTGGCCTGCATGGCCGAGGCAATTGCCATGTTACAGATGAATTACTGAAATGTTTTACCTAACATAGCAGGTGGAATCCAATTTAATTTCACCTATCATCCAACTTATTTTTAAGTTTTTCTTTCGAGGTAGGATCTTACTAAATTGTCCCTAACTGAATTTGAAGTTGCAGTCCTTCTGTCTCAGCCTTCTGTAGTACTGGGATTACAGACCTATGCCAAAAGACTGGCTTGAATTTTTATTTTAAATGAAGACAAAATAGAAACATTTTAAGACAAACAAAACTTAGAATATTTACTAGTAATGAATTGTCTTTATAGAACTTCTTAAATATATTTCAGAAAGCAAAATTTCCTAGAAGATGGTTAAATTTTGATAAACATTAATTATGAGACAATAAAAGTAATGCCGTATTTATGAGGTAAAACTAAGTCAAATTAAGAATTCCTCATTAATAACATGTACAATGAAAAGAAGTCAGTATTCTGATACTGATTATGTAGAGGGCAGTAATAATGACTAATTTTACACTTAAATATGGCCAGCAAAATGTTAGGGTAGATTATAATTGAACAAATGTAAAATGATTATATGATTTTGAAGTAGTAAAGAATAAATTTTACAAATCTAAATATATCAATACATGTACATATATATGTGAACACACAAACACACACATAAACACACATAGACTAATTCAACAAGAAAATTTAGTTCCATGTTGTTTATAATAGATTGATTTAAGCATGTGGGCCCAAAACAACTGAACTTAGATATACAAAATAAGTAAAATAGATAATCATTAAATAAAAAAGGAAATATAGTAGATTTTATGGCCAAATATAAAAGGTACCACCATATAATAGAATCTCTATGAATCTTTTGTGTATATAATAAAGTATTGATATATGACAGAACAGCAGTGGTATAATTTTAAAATCCATAATCTGCATCAATAGTTGCCAGATAAAATAAAAATTTAAACATACAGATTAAAAAAAACTGCTAAAAAGTTTGATGCAACTCATGCATATCGAATCCTGAGACCTTAAGTTAGGAAATACACATTTATCTCAATTACATATGGAACAAGTGTAAAAATAATATTATCAATACATAGATAGTATTGATTGGCAATAATATAGTGACAAAAATATATGAAAGAGTCCCACACTTACAAACCATTTGTATTTTAGTAAGGATTCAGAAAGAAATGAAAAAACAAGAATATTTAAAACATATAAATAACTCTAATTTGACTGTTAAAGTTAAATATGATCAACTCTGTGGAAACAAATTGAAAATTACATGCAATGAAAAGTTTTAGAAAAAAAGACCCAAGGCTCTTCACTGGAGAAATGCAGTCCAGGCGGGGCAAGGAAGGAAACAGTGGAGGCTATAATTTTTGTGCTAGAAATGACAAAAGATAGACAAAGTCCTAAATCATATTAAAAGAATGTTGGCACCAACATGAAAATTCTATTATTGGCTATGTTGTACTAATTTGAGCATCAGATGCAATGACTGAGACAGACCAAAACACATTGAATCAATGAAAATCTATGATTCCTTAATATCCAAAAGGATAGGCAGGAAACCTCACTTGTTAACCGCTAAAGCAGCTATTAAAACAACACCTCGCTGCCATTGTAGCAAGAGTTGTGTATTAATATAACTGAGGTTATTTGGATCTTATAAAAATTAACAACGGTAAGATATCATCTCACTCCAGAGAGAATGGCCTATATCAACAAGTCAAATAGCAGTCAATGCTGGCGAGGCTGCGGGGAGAAAGGAGCCCTCTTGCATTGCTGGTGGGAATGTAAATTTGTACAACCACTCTGGAAAGCAGTATGGAGATCTCTCAAAAGACTAGAAATAAATATCCCCTTCGATCCAGTGACACCACTCCCGGGAATATATCCAAAAGAGGCCAAAACAACACACAACAGAGAAATATGTATACCCATGTTTATATCTGCATAACTAACAACAGCTAAAATATGGAAGTCAACAAAATACCCATCAACAGATCAATGGATACACAAACTGTGGTATTTATACACAATGGAATACTATGCATCTATAAAGTTCAACAGCATGGAGGCTTTTACAGGCAAATGGAAGAAACTTGAGAACTTCATGCTTAATGAAGTGAGTCCGAAGCAGAAGATGAAACACTGAATGGTCTCTCTGATATGAGAGACCCAGATCACAACTCTTATGTAACTTAAAATGAAAAACAGAGTGAAACAGGGGGGTAGGGTGGGGGAGGAGGGAGGGAGGGTAGGGTAGGGGAAGGGACAAAAGGAGACTAGGAAAGCCCTTGTCACCTTGACAAGATATGTATGAGCACAAAATGCTCAACTCCAATGTAAACCTTAGATTTTGCACGTATATATATATCAATAAAACGGGAGAAAAAATAACTCTTTTTAAAATGAGTTAAGGGTTGATCCACGTAGTGCCAAAGTGCGTAACGTGGATTTTAATGGCAAGTAGTACTTAGAAAATAATAACACATGTCAGAGTTTGAGAAATGTGCACAAAATGAGATCCAAGAATACTTAATAGCATTAAGTGTTTATAGAAGAAATCAAGTAAGGCTTGATTTAATGTGCTGAGCACCAAGTTTAGAAAATTCTGAAGAACAAAAGAACTAAAGATGTTGGGAAGGATAAATAGATTTATTTGACTAGCAAATACTTCCATACCCCACACGCCGTGTATCCCCTTTTATTGACATCCGCCTCTCCCAGGAGGGAGACTCTTCCGTTGGAATTGTTGGAATTATCCTGACACACAATCCCCCAAAGTCCACGGTTTATATTTGTTGGATGCGTACATTCTCTGAGCGTGAGCAAATGTATAGTAGCAGGTGCACACTATTATTGTTTTATGCATTTTCTTAGCTGCTTCCAAGTGCTGGCAACTATAGATAAAGCTTCTGTATGGAGAAGGAAGGTTTCCAAGTAACGAGTGCAAATGCCAAGGGGCAGGACTGCCAGAGCCTAGAGTGCGGTTTATGTAACTTAGGAAACTGTCAAACTGCCTTCCAAAGTGGTGGTGTCATCTTGCTGTCTCATCTTGCAGTGAGTTAGAGGACCCTGTCATTTCATGCTCTCCACAGTGTCAGGGAAGCAATCACTCTAATAGGTATATCAGGGATCAAATTTGTTAATACTTTGTTGTAGATTTTTGTATGAATATTAACAATAGACATTGTAGTTTTCTCCTCCTCGTCCTCCTGCTTCTCCTTCTTTTTCTTCTCTTTGAAACAGGATCTCACTGTGTTTCTTAAGAGAGCCTTAAATTCACCGGGTATCCCATACTGGCCTTGAGCTCTCAAACTTACTGCCTCAGCCTCCCAAGTGCTGAGAATGTAGTCAGAAGTCACTACACCAGTTTTTCTCCTTCCTTCCTTCCTTCCTTCTAGATTTTTTTTTCCTGATTTTTCTGGTTTTGTGTCAGGGTAATGTAAAGCTTCACAGAATGCATTTGAGAATAATTCTTTTGTTTGTATCTTCTAGAAGAAATTAGAGATTAGACACAATTCATTCCTCAAATATTTCATAGAATTCACAAGAACACTCACTTAGGCCTGCTGCTTGGTGTTGAGTAGGTTCTTAAATATCAATTTTAGTTTAGTTTGGTAGTTGTAAGACTATTCAGATTTTTCATTTCTTCCTGTGTGAAATCTGGCTGATTGTGTTTTTAAAGAAATTGGTCCATTTCATCTAGGTTGTTTTACGTAACATGTTCACATTATTTTTATTATATTTTCATGTCATGAGACCTGCAGTAATGTTCTCTCATTTCTGAGATACATAATTTATGTTCTTTCTTTTTTAGTTTACCTGATTAGAGAGTTTTTAATTTCATTGATATTTGTAGTTTTTTATTGACTCTTCTTACTGGTTTTCTGTTTTCAATATAACCGATTCCCTTGTGTCCACTATCTCTTTACTGCTTATTTCAAATTCACTTTGCTCTTCACATGTTTTCCAACACATGGACTCAGGTTATCTGCCTTTTCTTATTCATACGTTCAGGGTTCTAACATTCCATCAAAGCACTTTGATTCTATCTCAGAAAGTTTCACAAGTTCTGTTTTCTTTTTCATTTCATTAAAAATACTTCAAAATTTCTCTGTGATTTCTTCTTTGTTCTATATTTAAAGATGTATGCTTTTAATATCCTGGTCTTTAGGATATTCCAGGTTTCCTGGTTATTGATCTGTAGTTTAATTGCACTGTGGTCTGAGAACATTGTATGATGTCTAGTCTTTCAGAACTGCCTCCTACTTGTTCAATTGCAGAGAATGCGGTCTACTTCCGTGAGTCTTCACATGAGCCTGGGGCCAGGCAGCTCTCTCATTTTCCTTTGGTCAGTGTCAGCACGGTGTATCTTCAGCAATGTCTGCTTACTCTAACTCACCTTTATGTTTAAAGTGAAAGGTGAGGTTCTTTCATTTCTTCTCTTACTTTTTTCTTTTACTTTTTGAGAAAAGGTCTTGCCATGTTCCCTGGGCTGACCCCTAACTCCTGGCATCAAGGGGTTGGCTTGCTTCAGCCTCCTGGTAGCTGGGGCCACCAGCATGTACCACCACACCTGACACTCATGTTTTCATAGATGCATTGATGTACAAAGTCACTCTCAATTAATTTAAGTCTACTTAAAGATAACACTACACTGTCTCATGGGCAGTGCCAAGTATGAGGTGCTGACAACCAACCCGCCGGAGCTGCTCCCTTCCTCCCATCGCTGCTGGTCATTTCACTGATACGTAAGTATGTGACTAGCATAAACTTGTGCATGCAAGTATACAGTCAGAAATGTTGTGACGGATACTATTTTAAACAAATGATTACTGGTTAAATCAATTAAGAACATCAACAAGTTCTGCACAAAATTGAATAAAGCAGGATTTCATTTGAACTTCTTCATGAGTGAACTGCCTCTTCATTTCATTTGCCCACTTTTCATTAGGATCCTTTATTTTGGTAGGCTTACTTTTCTACAGCTCCGTGTGTATTCTAGTTATGAGCTTCCTATCTGAGATGTTGGTGGTGAATATTTTCCCCAGTCTGTTGGTTCCATTTTTAGAATGTTGATAGTTTCCTTTGCTGTGCAAAAACTTTTTAATTTGACAAGATCCCATTTGTTAATAATGCAAATAATTTCTTTTGCTTGAAAAGATGTTTAACATCCCTAGCCATAAGAGAAATACAAATCAAAACAACGCTAAGATACCATCTCACTCCAGAATGACCTATATCAACAAGTCAAATAGTAATCAGCGCTTGTGAGGCTGTGGGGAGAAGGGAACACTCGTGCACTACTGGTGGGAATGTGAATTCTTACAACCACTTTGGAAAGCCCGTATAGAGATATCTCAAAAGAACGGAAATAAATATCCCCTTCGATCCAGTGACACCCCTCCTGGGAATATTTCCAAAAGAGGTGAAAACAACACATAACAGAGATACATGTATACTCATGTTCATAGCAGCACAACTAACAATAGCTAAAATACGGAAGTCACCAAAATACCCATCAACAGACCAATTGATACACAAACTGTGGTATTTATACACAATGGAATACTATGCATCTATAAAGTCTGACAGCGTGGAGGCTTTTGCAGAGAAAAGAAAGAAACCTGAGAACATGATGCTTAGTGAAGTGAGTCAGAAGCAGAAGGTGAAACATCAAATGGTCTCTCTGAAATGAGAAACCCAGATCACAACTATCTCATGGAACTTAAAGTGAAAAACAAAGTCAACCAGGGGGGTAAGGTGGAGAGGGAGAGAGGGGTGGGGAGGGGGCAGGACAAAAGGAGAGTGGGAAAGTACTTGTCACCTAGACAAGATACAAAATGCTCAACTTCATTGTAAACCTTAAATTTTGCTTTTATACATATCAATAAAATGGGGAAAAAGAATTTCAAAATATAAGATTTCATTTATTTCCCCTTACTTCTTCTCCGATTTCTTATGTAGGGCTACATTTCTTGCCCATACTATTTTCCTTTCAAGATTTTTTGACGATTCTTGTAAGTCAGGTTGATCTGAATAGATTCTCTCAATTTTTGTTTCAGAAAGTTTTTATTTCTCTCTCTCTCTCTGTCTCTCTCTTTCTCTCTCTCTCTTTTTTGAAGACTACCTGTTCAGTGTACAGAACTCCGGACTGGTGAGAGGATTTTCCCCCACACATTAAATAATGTATCCTACTCACCTTTTGGTTTCCTTGGTTTTCAAAAAGCTGAACATATGTTTTAGTTTTGCTTCCCTGAAGGAAAAGTGCATTTCCTCTCTTCTTTCAGTTTTTTTTTATTAATTTGACTTTGTATTGTTCGACTGTGATATTGCCTGTTTATTCTGTGTTCTGATTTGGTGCCTGATATTAATTTGAGGACAATCTCTAATCATTTTCGTGTCTTTCTCTTCTGAAGGTTTTCCTTTTATGCGTATACTACAGCTTCTGTGCTTCTCCAGCACTTCTTTTCTATTCTGCTCTACTTTTGAAAGTTGTTCTTTCTCTTTTCTTTTCGGGTTTAGAGGTTTATATTGAGTTGTTCATGGATTCTTTCCTCAGTTACATCCTATCTACTACTATGCTCAAAAAAGATGTTATTTGTTTCTTTTGAAGTACTTTTGGGTGTAGCATTTTTTTTTGCTACTTAAAATTTTCATCTGTCTATCTACATTATCAATCTGTTATTGCAAGCTAATTTTTTTTTCATTAGCTCCTGTGTTAGTTTTTCAGTGCTGTGACAAAATTATCTGACATACACAACATAATGAAGAGTTGATCTTGGCTTCAGATATTTCAGACCATGACTAGTTGATCCTGAGGCAGAAACAGCAAGGCAGAGAGTGGGATCAAGACAGCCACTGAACTCTTGGAAGCCGAGTATGGGGAAAAACCAGAGAGAAAGGAGCCTGGGACCTGGTACAGTGCCCAGCATCAACTTTGACTCATTTAGATACACTCGATTGCGTTCTTCACTAATGTCCAACACATCACTCAAACCAAACAAGTTGATAATCAAAGGTAACCACGGCAGAACCCTTTGCATATTAACTGTGTCTCTCTTAAATTCTATTTCTGATAATTCCAATATCCCTGCCATTTCTAAGTCTGACACTTGATGTTTGCTTTATCTCTACAGATTATGTGTTTCTTTCTTAAACATATAACTTGTAATTTGTTTTTGGTAGCAGAAGATAATGCAGTGGATGAGAGGAACTGCTGCAGATGAATCTCGGTGATGTGGTGGTAGGTCACGGGGCTGGGAGGTGCCCTACAGCCTTCAACTGAACATCAGGCTTTTTGTAAGCTTGTGTTCCTGAACTCTGAAATACACAACTGCCTTTTGGCTTTCCCCACTTGAGTGGGGATGTAGTTAGAGTTGAGTTTTTCCCTTATCCTACTTGGAAATTAGAACTGGCTGATATTGGGTATCTCACTCCCTCTAAGTTGGTTGAGATTTTTGAACCTTGTTCATCTCTAGGAGATAAAGTTCAGGGAAGTATAGCATTCTCTGAATGAGCTGGTGGAGGCTTGTTGTTTGTTTTCAGTAACCAAGATAGAATTCAGAGCCTGTGTTGAGAAGCATTCCAAGTCTTTATTTATTTATTTATTTTTTCATCTTGCGCTGAGATAAGAGTCTTGTTACTGAGTTGAGCAGATTGGGCTCAAATTTGTGATACTCCTGTCTTCATTGACCAGAGTGCAAAAACTGCATCGTTATGCATAACTTGAACCCCTACAGTTTTTAATTATCAGATTTGTTCACAATGAGCCTCTGGTAATTCTGCAGTACATTTTAGGTTTTCCTGTCCAGGTTCAAGTCCTGGTCAGCGATTTCTCCTCACAGTGTTCTGCTTGGTGCCCTGTGATCTCTGCATGCCAGTCTCTCCAGTTTGCGGACAGCAATTTTCCTTGTTATCCCATGTATCCTATGAACTTAAGAAGAGTTGTTGATTTTTCAGTTTGTACTGCTTTACTTGTCAGGAGGGTAACAATTACCGAATTCTTTATGTGCTAAATCAGAAACTACAAATCTCACCAATTTTTTTTTAGGATTGTACACACATATAAAATTATAAAAGATTAAAATTGAAAATGTCATAAATATTATAGGTAGGAAAATTGTCACCTCTGGTGGATAAGAGAAGGGATCAGAAAATAGTAATCAAGAGAAGCTGAAATGGCTAGAAAAGGTTTATATTTTTATTTTGGTGGTAAAAACTGATTTATTATTTTTCATTAAATTTACATTTGGCTTGAAAGTAAACATTAAGATGACATTTCCCAATTTTTATTTTATTCCAGTTACCTACCCTCATTTCCTGGCATCTTGCCCTCTAATTTTATTTTTCTTATTACAGCCAAAGTAATATTTTTAAACCCTAATATCTTGATGTTAATAAATTGCTTTAAAAATGCCAAAGGTGGGGTCTGGAGGAACAGCACAGCAGTTAAAGAGCTTTCTGAGCAAGCTCAAGGTCCTGGATTGAATTTCTCAGTACCACATGACCTGGGCATGGTGGGGAACATCTGTATTTACAGAACTGGAAAGATTGAGGCAGGAGGATTGCCGTAAGTTTGATATCAGCCTGGGCTACATAGTGAGTTCAGGACCAGCTTGGACTACAGAGCAAGACCTTGTATCAGTAAAATAAAATAAAATAAAATAAAAAACGAAGGCAAAAAAATAAAAATAAAAAAGTCTGCCAATGGCTTCCTATTACCCAAAGCTAAAGGATTAGCCCCTGGGTAGGGCTAACAGGGCCTTTCCTTACATTGCTACTTATCACATCTTCAGGCTCAATTTTCTTCCCTTCATTCACCATATTCCAACCATTGTGAACTTTGTTCCATCTCTTTAACTTTCTCTTTAGCCTCTCAGTCTTCACCATTCCTCTTCTACCTTTTAAAATACTGTCTTTCACTTTTATCCCTCATCTTTGTCCCTGTCTCTACAGGAGACCCCTCCCTCCCTATTCTGGTTATCTGTCTGCTTTCTATGTATTTGTAGTTGATTTCAGCATCTGACATCACTTTCTCAAAAGTGATGGTATCTTCGCCTGGACACTATGACCCCTCATGTGTTCCTAAGCCCTCAATTCTTCCATATAATTGTATAATGGGTGTGGAAGACATACTTATATAATCTCCTATTTTTACTCACCTAATGATCTTATAACCATCTATAATCTACACTGCTTTCTTAATGTCAGACTCACAATTAACTCCTCAAATTCTTTTTATCAAATTATTGAGCTTGATTAAAATTGAGGAAATAATAGAAAGTCATTACATTTCCATCATAGTGTTTCTTATATTGCTTTCAGGGGAACTGTATAGTCACTTTGGGAAATGTTTCATGTTTCCATTGAAGCTGTGCATGCACTCAAGACCCAGTGATACTTCTAGACATGGAGCTGGGAGTGGTAAGCATATACGTCTACCAGAGACATGCACAAGAATATTCTTAGCAACTTTCAACAGTTGGAATCTGAAAGTGGTGCAAATATTCATAAACGCAAGAATAAATGAATAAATGTGATATATTTATACAATGAAAGTCACAGAGCAAACAAAAAGAGTGAATTCCAGAAGTCCATAAGGACATGATTGAACTTCACAGATAAGAATTTGAGTGAAGGAGATAAGTGTCCACTGTGTGACTGTTTCTGAGGGATTCTGCTAAGCGCAAGATTGATCTTCTGTGAAATGGGTTGGAAGAATGAATGTGATACTAACGAGGGGTGTTGTCACTGGAATTGAGTTATAGTGTTAGATATTTTCTGTAAGTTGAAAGTGTTTGAGGATGTTTCAAATTCCATATGTCATTCATCTTGGAGTTGGCACAAATATTGTCAAGTAAATTTCTTAAGGAAAAATATAAGGATCACTTTTTTTCTTAGATAGAATTAAAATAATTGAGGCAATGTTCAGGGGCGAGAAGAGTACATCTGATTTTCTTCCTTAAATTACTTTGATTGTGCCTTCTGATGCTGTTGGAAAGATCTAAACAAAAGCTTCTAGCTTCCTGAAGACTCCAAAAAAAAAAAAAAAAAAAAACAATAGTTTCAGTAGAAGAAATGATGTGAATGGAACCTACTTTAAAAACGGACACATATTAATTGCTTGAATTTATTGGGCATAGTATAACATTTTCATATGCATGTGTAATGTATAATAATCAAATCAATTTAAATCAAATCACAGCAATCAAGTAATTAGAATTTAGTTTTCCTCCAACACACTTCACTTTCTTGTGTTGGGACCATACCAGATTCTGGTATGGTAAAACACATTTTTATAAAAATATTTATTTTTGTGACAGAATCCTAGAATTCTTTTTCTAACTGTATTCTGGTTCTTCTTTTCTAACTTTTACATAGCTCCCACTTCTACTACCCCTCTGAACTGATGACCACCACTGTTCTACTTTCTGTTTCTATGAGATCAACTATTTAAGCTTCTACATAGGAGTAAAATTATTATACTATTTATCCTTCTCTTGCTGGCTTAAAACAATGTTCTCTAGTCTCATCTGTGTTGTTCCAGATAATAAGATGTTATTCTTTTTATGGCTGTGTAATATTTGATTGTGTACATGCACTACATTTTCTTTATCCATTTGTCCTTTGATGAACACCTAAGTTATTTTACATGTTGGCTCTTATGAAAAATGCTGCGGGATCCCCTTGAATTATTGCAAGAAATTAGCAAAAATATATGATTTCCAGGAAAACTTGGCTTTAACACAAGGTCCTTTTTACTTATTGGTGTTTATTACTCATCCCCTCCTTTGCCCTGTCCTCCATTTTGTTGGTTTGTCTATGAGTTCCATGGGGCAGAGCCAGATATGTCCCTAGAAACAGCCTTCTGAAAGCCTTAAGTACTCTGTTGAAGGAAACATTTTATGCCACTGATGACCTAAATTTTGTTATTTTAGAGGTACCAGTGTGTTGTGTATTTCCAGACTTCATATTTAGGACATATTATTGCTGTGTCTGAATACACTACAATTTGTCTGCATGTGATTTTTCCTTAAATATTGTACATTTCACTTGTAACTTATGCATTTTAAACATCTGTAGTTTGCTTAATGACCATCCCATTCAACACATCTGGCTTTTCCTAGTTTTTGTTAATAATTATTTGATTACAATTTTATGCTTCTTATGCTAATTAGAATTTTGAGACCATAAAATTGTGCTACCTTTGTGCTTTCTGCTGTCACTAAAGTGTTATATTTATGATTTGGTGTATTCACAAATTATGTATGCATATGCATGTCTCTGCACATTTTACCAAATATGTGTGACAGAAAATTTTCTATTCAGATTTGTTTATTACATTTACTACCTGGAAAGAATATTTTTGAATACTTTTTAGTTTCAGTGGAAAAAATTCTTGTGTGAGAAAAAAATATGTTCAATATTATAAATTTTTTAAAAGGCAAAGGCATTTATAATTCTTTTAGCTGGTCTTTTTTGAAAGGTATCTGCATAAATAGAATAGGGTTGGTATTTTTGATCTACGGATGTGGCTGCTGCTGTGGTTTAAGATTGTCTACAAATGAAGACCGTTTTTTCTTAATTGCTTCCTTTACTCTAATAATCATTAAGCCTGGAAAGAAGTCTGATTAATTGCAAAGTTGGATGTGGTAAGAACCTCTTTTGCTGGTTCTGATATGTCAACATCAATCTCAAGTGCCTTGGGAGGCCTATAGGAGCAGCATCAGGGAATCTGGAAATTCCAGAAGCAATGACTCTGGGAGAATTTTTACTGTTTTTAATATAACATATGTGTTAGCCCATGTTGATGTCTAGGTTGTTGTCCAGGTCCTCTGTGGTTCCATGTAGATATGGGGAGGAAGAGTATGTTCACTTTTCTGTAGGGGAGGGAATCAACTGAGATCAAAACTCCACATCAGCCATGTAGCTACATTCATGTTGAGAATATTTCCCTTCATGTCGCCATCCATCCCCTTGATTTGAGTACAAGTAGCTCTATCTAGTTTGGAGATTCTTTGTGTCACCACTAGCTCTCTGTTCTTCATCTGAAGAAGATTACATTACTATTCGCGAGATGGTCCAAAAGTATATTAAGTCCAATGGCACCAAGGGGTTACCTAAGTAACAAGTATTGCTTAATTATATTCAGTACTTTTTGGAAAATGATAATGTAAGTCATTTCCTGTCTAAAGAGTTTCTAACCTATGGCTGACACATGAATTTATCTTTCCAGAGATATTCTCCAGGCCAGGTATTCTAAGGTACTTAGGGTGTTTCCAAGCCATCGATTAATTCATATAAGGGATTGAATAATTTCATTTTCCCTAGATATATAAATACCAATAAATTTAATTTCCCTAGGTAGAGTAGAGAGCTTCTAGCTCTTCTTTAATAAAAGTCCAATTTAAAACTTTCAAAATAAAATTTGAATTCTTTCCAATTTGCAGATCATAGGAGTTTATTTCTCCCCTGAGGCATTTATAAGTTTTGTATTGTATGTTCCTACAGATACTCGCTACTCTTTATTTTTTAGCCCATTTTTTCCAAAAGTACTCTTACCTAGATGAATATGCATACTGTTACTCAAAGTGGATAAATTCCTTCCTTCCACAGATCTGCCTTTAGCCATTAAACAAGTTTCCTACCACAAACTGTAATTATTTCTGGGAGAGAATTTCCCAGCGGAATCTTTAAAGAATGTTGATTAGGTCATAGTGACTGACCTACTAATATGAGAACTCCATAAATCAGGGGTGTCCTGACGAGGGCTGTAGGGATATCTATGACATTATTAGTGGGCTAGACAAAATCGTCAATGTAATATTTAGCTTGAAGCCTCTAATCTCAGCATTGTGGGAGGATGAGGCAGGAAAATTGTAAGTTTAAGCTCAATCTGGATAATTGAGCAAGACTCTGTCTCACAATCAAAAATAAAAATGGGCTGGGAATATAGCCTAGCGTAGAGGCACTGGGCTTGATCCTAAGGAACAAATAAGTAAATCGATACACAAAGAAATGTAAAATACAATGTTTAGCCTGCTATATTTGATAACACCTCATTATTAACCATCCCAGAGAAGGTCAGCAATGCTGCGACTGCCTGAGTCTGGCCATATTCAATGATTTTGGTGGCCATATACAGCCATGGGCTGGATTTTCCTCACTTCTGGCAAGCCTCGTGTTCTCCCCCTTCCCTCATCCCACCTTGCCATCTCCCGACGCACCTCCCAAAGGAGATGAGCAGGAAGGACAACGTGGCAAGTGAGTGGACACCTAAAACAGGAAACACCGACAGGAGAGGAGACATGGCATTCAGGGCAACAATAAGTTGTTCTGAAATTCACCGATTTTTACTGAGTTTTTATTGTGCGTCCCTGTCCCAGGGGTCCCTGCAGGGCTGTCCACAGGGGCCACGATAGTACGGTGCCTGTCTATCCTCTGTCCTGTTGCATCTGTCTAAACACAAAAAAAGTCTTCAAATAGTGTAGCTTTCTTCCTTATGAAAACAATCTTGCTATACAGATATATTATTGTAAATATAAAAATCTCATGAGGCTATGAGATCTCTGAGAAGGAATACATGAACTTTTCCTTGCTGATCTCTTCATATGGCAGAAAGGCAGTTTGCAATCATCATTATCTCTTCATCACAGTGCAAAATGTTTCATGTTTTCTTTTTATAACCTAATGTATATAAGTTTGTGTGTATATGTATATATACACATAATGCATGTATACACACATATGTATGTATAAATATCTATATATGCATATAAATTCTATGACAAAGTATATTGAAGAATATAGAGCAAAGGTATTTAGATCCAATTTAATTCAGAGCTGTTTATGTAACGAGTGACTTATACTGGTTAACATTGTCTATAGAATGATGATTTAAGAATCTTATCAACCAGTGAGTGATAAGGCCTGGTACAATCTATCTTACTGAACTAACCACAGCTTACCAAAAGCTCAGTCTCCATTGAGAAGTGTTGTGTGGGAGCCAAGGTTTGAGAAAATGCTAAGTGGCCCAATCAGTAGCTGTGGTGGGCCTCACAGTCTCCTAGGCTGGAAAATCCTGTCTGTGTGGGTCAGAATCTTCTTCTGGAAATAAAACACACATGTTTTTTTTTTTTTTTTTTTGAGGTGGGGGAGTGGGGTGGGGCAGGGAAGTGTTATGCTTTAAAAGTCAAGTTGGAAACTTTCATAAAATAAATTCAAGCAAGTCTTTTCCTTTTCCTGCCAAAACATTTCATTTTATAAAGTTTTACTTCCTCTGTGAAGGGCAATATTTCTAAAGGCAACATTAAGCTGAAGAAGGATTCTCCTTGTGTGTCTAGGATGGAAATTGTAACTTTTTCCTTAGTAACACAGCAAATTGGACCAATTTGCAGTGAAGTATCAGACAATACAATGGCCTGGGCCATAACTGGCTTTGGAGGACAGTGGACCCAGAGAAAATAGAAGCTGCCACTGTTAGGGATAGATTGTTTGCATGAGCTCAGGAGAAAAAGAGAATTTAATGGGGACATTCACTACATCTGGAATCCGTGGATCAGATCGGTGTATTATACACTATCAACAAAAGCCAGAAATTCAAATTACAAGATCCTAATCCCATTGGGAATCTTGGCAGCTAATTAATGATTCATGGCATTCTTTGGTCATTTATTTCCCTCATGACTGTGAATACTGCTTTCAAATTTAAATGACAGAATGTGCCACTCATAATGCATATTTATTTATTGACTCTGAGAAATAAAATTATTCTACAATTTAATGGAAATGAATAAATGTGTTTTGGGCCATAATCTTGCCACAAAATACCAGAAATTTTTATTTACAACATTTAAGGATACTTATATAATAATTTTTATTATTTAAAAATTTTCTAGTTTTGGATGTATATGCAATAGTTCAATGTTGTAAGTACTCAATTAGGTCATAATTATACATATGATAAGGCTTCAATTTAGTGTCTGTGTCTAAACTCTTCATCATTTATTTGCTAGGTCGATTCTTTTATCTGGTGGAAATATATGCAGAGGATTAGGAGTGCAACACAAAGTTGGTTTTACTCACTGGTGATGGCTGTGGCTTATCTGTCAGACACAATACAAGACAAATAGATTACTTGCTGTCATTTTTTTTGGGGGGGTGAAAATCAATTGAGAGCAAATCTTGATGAATTCACAGACTAAAAATCCAAGGAAGACCTTATTCAATTAAAGGAAAATGATATTTAGGATTAGCTTATTTCAGAAGTTTTGAAAGCTTCTCATGGTGGATTAAAGTCTTGAAGGGTAGTTCTCAAGAGAATCTAACTAGATTCCTGGTCAACACAAAGAGTTCCTACAGAACAGAAAAAAACATTAGTCCTAAGAACAGACTCCACTATTATTAAGTTTGTGGTTTTTATGATTCTTAGATTTTTTTTTTTTTTGAGGTAGAGTCTCACTCTGTAGTTCAGGCTACTCCTGAACTCATTAAATAGCCCAGGCTGGCCTTAAAACTCATGGCAATCCTTCTGCCTCAGCCTCTGGATTCTTAGATTTTTTTTTTTTTTTTTTAGACAAAGAGATTTTAAAGATTCTGAGGACCATTTTATGTCTAACATTTGCTTTGTAAAGAAATCATCTTCCTGGACTCCCAAGAACAGCAGCAACAGTGTTACCTAAGGGCACATGCCACTGTCTGTTGTCCAGCCTCAATCAGTGGTGCAGAGAGCCAGTCTGCAGCCAACTCCACGCCTGCTTGTTATGCGCTGATATTAGATTTCCTTCGTTAGGACAGCTTACAGCACATTCAGCTCTCTTCCCTAGAACTAGAGCTACTACTTTGGGGGCCGCCCATTTCCTTCTTACTCCTTGCAATTTGTGACCTGTAACATAATTCATTTTTGTCATCTGTCTTGTTCACTGATTTCATATTTCCTCAAGACCTAAAATAAATTTATGTTTGCATATCTGTTATCTAGACCCAGACACACAGGGTCTGGTAAGAAAGACTGATTAAATGCATTATTAGTTCAAAAGAAAATAAATAACATGTTCACTTTAAAATCAGATGGTCCACTTCATATATATTAAGAGTTACTCATAAAATGTAAACTAGGGAAGAATCAGAGAAAAAATTACTTCAGAATGAGGAAGTACTCTACAAATAAAGCAGCCAAAGAAAGAACACACACACAAAATGACTGACGACAGGTATCAGATGACAGGAAATGTGATATAGAGTGGGCAGAGGGATCCAAAGCCAATCAGACTGTGGGATCTGACTGCTTCCGGACTGTGTTCCCCTAAGCCATCTTGAAAATGGCACCCTTACAGTTGAATGTTTTCATCCACATATTTAAAAATAATAATATTCATGTAAGTAACTCCCTTTACACGGATAAATTGGTTCAGCATATTCAGGGAAAATGCTACATGGACTAAACAAGAAGTATTAAAATGTCTTTTGAGAACTCCCCAACAAGTGAATGGTTCAACTCCAGTTTTAGAGTTTGTTCAATAAATCTGGTGTTCCTTAGGTGTTACCCTCTGTGAAAGTAATGGGGAATGACTTAGTGGTAAATATGTACAAATTTATAGCTCCACTGGGTGTAATGAGAAGAGATCCTTCAATCACCAGTCTTTTTTCTTCTGAGATGGTTTTTACAAGCATTATATTATGTTAACTGAGAAAATCCATAACTATGGGTTAAGGAGACTCAGAGATAATCTAAAGAAAGTCATGTTCTGATAAAGTTATGTGCTTCATTCCTACATCTATATTATTGACACATGATTCACCATCACAAAGATTTTGGAGAAAATTTTTGTTTGTAAATATAAAGATACTCTACTTACAAGACTTAATGCCTACACTTATACAGAAATAGATTTGTAACAAATTAATAAAGCCTTATCTTTTTTTTTGTTGTTGTTGTTACTGGGACAGAATACCCTACCTCAACAAATGAAGGGAGGAAATGTTTATTTAACTCAGTTTCAGAAGGTCTCCTTCCATTCATGGGCAGCCGGCTATGGTGGAAGCACACGACAGAGAATAGGAGTTCCTGGTATCACAACAGGAAGAATCAGGGACTTCTAGAAAAAGCTGGGGCAAGAGTGTATATGCTGCCAGGCTACACACCTGTAATCTCTGCATGCTTGTAACCCACCCTTCTGGCCAGCACTGCCTTCACAGCATAGGAAATTCATACCATCCAAATACATGAGGTTTTTGGGGGGCAGAACAGAACCAAATCATATCAACCTTTAATAAGAGTGCCAATCTGTGTGTATATTAATATTGGACATTTTATGTAAAAATTACCTTGATCAATTTTGAATTCAAATTAGCTGGATAATAATAATTCATTATTTAGCATTGTATATTAGCCTTTTCTTACCATAGTGAATTATGGGCTGCAAGCTCCTTTATAAAGAAAAGGGGCTCATTTATCCCTTAGCGTGAGAGTCTAGAAGCCTAACTTGAACAAGTTCTTACAAGTGCCTGTTTACCCTTTACAATCACATCATGGTGGGATTACATGTAGTGTCCCTTTATCATCTTAAAAAGTCACCAGCACTTAATCACGGGGGCACATCCGAATGATTTAGCTTAAAAATAATCACTTCGAAAGTTTCACGTATAAATATTACCTCTAGGATTCTACCCTGTTGATCCATTAACATAAGACTTTGTGGATTAAATGTCTGCATAAATTTGAGGATTGAATGCTTTTCAAACCATAGCATACTGGAAAGATGATTTTAATTGTCAAAGAATCATACTACAAAATAAATACATAGCTCTCACTTTATTGTCTTGTGTTGCAGTATCAATTCTTATATGAATTGATGAAAGCAAAGAGCATAGGACAACTAGATATCAAAAAATCATGTTCCCAATATGAGAAGTTTTAGCGTCCAACTAATATTCACAGGAAAATTTCTGAGGGAGGTAGTTCCAAAGTACAGAAAATTTTAGATATAAAATGAATAATCTTTCTATAAATACCTGTGACCACTATTTACTAATAGAAGCCATCTGATAACTTACTGAGTTGTAACCTCTTCACACTTCACGTTCCAAGTGCAAAATTATGTTCATCTGTAGTTAAGCCCCTATTCGTAGTACAATTCATTGCTACCTTCTGATTAAAAGCCATTTCATTACAGTAATTGTAAAGTTATAATAGAAACTAATTCAGCTTTTGATGTAGCCTCCGTGCCAATTTAGTATCTAGGACATATCTTTGGTAACAGGTGTCAATTTCTAATAAATTTTGGCTGGACTTCTTGAGAGATAATTCCTAGTTGCTATTGTTCTGTGAGATTTTCTCTCATAATTTCAGTTTCCAGACCAATGAAAGTAACGCCCAATGTGTATATCAGTGTTCCAATGTCAGCTCTTTTGAATGATATTAATCTCTACGCCACATATTCATGTATTTTTTAATCTACTTAAAGAAGAAAAAGGATATAATGGCCCATTAGGAAACATTAAATTCTGATCATTTCATTAATGTTCTTGCTAATATGTGTTCTATACAGTCGCTCACTTTTATAACTGAGATGCTAGTGTCACGGGTTAATGATCCACAGAGCTTCTAATGTTGTACATCTGCCACCAATCCATTATCAGGAAAGGACTAATCTTTTGGCCTCAAAGATGGATCATAAGGCCTGTAGGGGTAAATTAACCCCCATCTCTTACTGCTGTCTAGTGTCTTATGGGTTCATAGAGCATTTTCATTTATAGTATCATATTTGATTTTAAACCCTACTCTTTAAAATTAGGAGGATATGGGGCTGATGGAATGGCACAGCAGTTAAAAGTTAGGAGGATATGTATTATGATTCTTTCTCATGTGCAGGGATTGGCAGGGAAACACGGTTTCCATGCACACTTGACCAATATGAGCTGGGGAAGGGGGTCTTTATTGGTGAGCTGATTGGCTTTTTGCAGTGAGAGAGAATAAGGATGTTCATCCAGCCAATCAATGAAGCCCTGAGCAACCTTGATCCTCTTTCTAGATGAGGAGTCAGTGTTTCAACCAAAGGATCCTTCTTTGGCAGAGATATGAGGCAACGCCACGTACTGACTTGCTCTTTCGTTTTTCCGTGATACCTTATTCAAGTTATTTGGGAATTCCCAAGCTCATGGCTTCTATGTCCTATTCATGGTACAAAGGAGAGGCTCCTCCAAACCTGTTGCTAGTGTGTCTTGCCCTGGCTTGGCCCTCTGCATTAGGGAAGTTGACTAGGCTTTTAGTTCCTGAATGTTCCAACTGTTGGTTTAAAGATAAACTTGTTATCCTATCTGGTGACTATTTCAGGAAAGTGCTTAAGACCCAATTCTTGCTCCAAAGAGATGTCAGGACATATGCTGAGAATAAATAATGTTTATCTGAGACAGCAACACAAGTTTTTCTTCTGGATATTTCCACATTATATAAACTGCCAGTAATGATGGTATAGCACTTGGAGTGTGACAGCACAGGTCTTAGCACTTCACACATCTCATATTTGAGGTACCTTAATACTCACAACAACCCATAGGGTAGAGAATAATCTTTCTGTGGAAGGACCCCATAGATGAAGAAACCAAATAATTAACATAAAAGGCCTGGCATTGCTGTAGCCTTCTAATTTCCGGCCTGCAACATTGTCAAAGCTACCTTTGAATATTTTTAGGCACAGCCAGTTTAAATAATTTTGCTTTAATTGATACAGATTAGGAAGAGGACCTGGCTTTGGAAGCCAAATTAACCTGCAAAGTGGAGACATAAAGGAGCCTGGATCTGATAATGCTGTTGTATACACCGTCTCTCTGGACTTTGATGAACTGTCATCTGATCAAAAGCTTGTCTTAGTTACTTTCTCATTGCTGGGATAGAATGCCTGACATTTACAACTTTGGAAGGGAAGATTTATTTTATTACACCATTTCAAAACGTTACAGTCAGTCAACTGGAATTGGTAGAACCACATGGCAGGGCCAGAGCTGGAGAAGGAGCCCCTCACTGCATGGAACAAAGTCAAGTGTGGGAGGAAGGACGGGACCAGCACACCCCCCTCCAGGTCAAGCATCAAGCATCTGCTCCTTCCAGCCAGGCCCCATCTCACTATAGAACACAGTATCCATAGGTACATGAGGCTTTGGGGGTTGCTCCAGTCTCAAGCCACAAGGCCAGAGGCATTTTGAGACAGAGTTTCTGTTATTTGTAACATACAGTTTCCAAGGTGGTTTAGGTATCTTATCTTAGCCTCAGCAATGGATGCAGATATTTGGACTTGATGATTTTGAGCCAATCACTTATTCCCCCAGCCTACCTTGCTCACTTGTCCCCACCCCACCCACGCTTGGTGAGGATCAATGATGGAGGAGATTTTACAGCCCTTACCTCGAGGGCCACGCATGAAGACTCCCAGTGGGAGCCTGCGATGCTGGATAGTACCAAACCTGACACATACAATTCTTTCCCATCTGACAATAGACAAAGCTAATGAGTGTCTGGGAGCAAGTTGCACAAGGAGAGCGCTGTTGTATGGCAAGTCACCTCAGCCTTCTAGAGGGAAGAGAAACAACTCACAGAGATAGCGTGGGGCTCGTGCCTGGGGTTTGTTTGGCTCTGCCTCATGGCACATGCCCTCTTGTGCATGGCACACATCAGTAGACATTGAACCTGGTCATATTTAAGGACCCTGAGGCCATGGGACAAAGGAAACAAGGTAAGTAAGTGAGAACAGTCCTGGGAGAAGAGCAACAGTAAACCAAGAAGTCGGGTGCTGAGAGGCGGGATGCAGTTTCTTTGACTTGTCATCTGTGTTGGGCGGGCTTTCTTGGGATTCAAGGGCTTTCTGAATCGCCTATAACTTGTAAGTGACCCTTTATCTGGGCCTATAGGTAGCCTGTACTTCTACATCAATGCTCTTATAGATAGCTCCTCATCAACAATCCTGTAAATAACCCAATAAAACTCATTAATTCACCAAATTGGACTTTTGTGCAGTTGCTACTTTGGTCCATGTGCTGTGGCCTATCTGGGGTAAGCAGACACCAGAGTTCATGTCTCCTCAGGAAAGCTACTCCTGAGACAAGTGTGGGTGTGCTGTGCAAAGGGATGTACTCGGCGGGGGTGAGGCAGTGTGAGATTTCAGCATGCTTCTCACAATATGTGCAATTTGAAAATTACAGTTTGATTCTTTCTGGAATTTTCTATTGAATATCCTGGCACGGCAGTTAAGTGAAGCCATGAAAAGCAAAGTTACAGAAAAGGGAGGATCCCTGTGCACACAGAAACCCTAAAGAGAACCCCCGTGGAGCCTGTAATCACTGAATATTAGCTGTTATGGATTCCTTATCTTACTATTTTATTTTTTATTACTGGTCTTGGTATATTTCAAATGTATAAAATGGGAATAAAAACAACTTTATAGATATGCTAGGAAAAATAAATGAAACAACTTTGAAAATAATTTAGCAAATTCAGTAGATTTGTTATTTTCTTTGTAGTTAATTTTTAATTTTAATCAAAATAACATATTGTGCTATAAAAGGGCAAAATAAATGCTAAAGCATTCAGCCAAGGTCGTCTCTATTTTTGAATTATCTACCCTAGCATATTTCTCTCTCTTTCTCTCTCTCTCTTTCTCTCTCTAAAAGTAATGCTGCCATCTTTCATGTAAGCTGTCATTCAATATACTCATCCCATGTGAATACGAACTTCACTCTCTTTATAAATAAAAACCTATTATAGTCTGTTCAAATGGTTAAATAAGAAATGCCATACAATTGTATAAACAATTGATCTTCCTCTAAAATGAAAAAGGAGAGATATGTGTAAAATTATATTGCCTGCTGATCCATAAACTTAATAGATCAAATATGCAGGTAAAAAATGAAATATCTAATATTATACCCCTAAGGATATATTATACTATCTGCATAAACTAAACCTAATTTGTGAAAATCCAGTGGGTTTAGGTAAAGTTCTGGCTGAAAGAAATGTTAATAATATCAACCTGATTCTAACCAAATTTGGAATGTATTGTAATTAATGGTCTAACTTTTTCAGAAATCTGATGAAACTTTATGCAGTAGGAATAAACATTATTACATTTAGTAATAGAGCGGGCTATATGTGTCAAAGTTTTATCTAGTGACACATATAAACCATCGAAAGATTTATTTCAATCTGCTCTTGGTTGGAATCTAGCAAATCTTGATATATAAGTGTTCATCAGGGAATGTTCCTACTAATTTACAGCAGACATGCTTAGTAATAAAATGCAAACATTAATCTTAGTGATTATTAGTGACATTTTAGTTACTCAGTAAATATTTGAAGAGATAAGGATTTAGAAGTAAACAAAATGCCCATCTTAATGTTTGAGAGCCTTTTCTAGTACAGATTTTTAAAAATTGTGGGTCCCTCTACATGTTATATTATTAGAAGGGAGCAGAGACATATTTTGTTTTACTCATTTGTCTACATAAATCAATAGCCTATGAAAATACTATCGGTTGACTGTATTTAAAATACTCGTTTGTTCAATTCTACAAAGGCCAGCTTAATATTTAGCTATATGCAAAACATTGTCATGTATTATGAGAAATTCAAAATAAAAATATACTATTTTGGTTTCTTATTAAGACAGACTACTAAAACCCAAAATCTATGGTAAAGGGATATACTGTAGAGAAAACCCACAAGGATGAGGAATCCAGGATTGGCAAAAAGACAGTTTCAAAAACTAAGATATGAATGAATGTGGATTGACAGCAGTATGGGAGAATATGAAGAAATCCAATGCACACACTTGCAAAATCACAGAAAGGATCATTTACCTCTTGACTCGGGGTGCAAGAGTAGTTCTGCACTCAGCCTGGATGGAACCTGAGTGAGAACAAGTTAGAACTCTGATACCCTCAACTACTCACTGCTGTCTGGAGAAGTGCTCAGCAGAGAGGGGATCGGAGGATCTTCAGGTGGGGAATGCGCTCTCAAGGCTACACACACCATACTGATAAGGCATCACGCCCTACTGAGAACAGCAGGAATTATCAGCAGATTTATTCCAAACATTGAGTGCAAAGGTTCTGAGTTCCTGCTCTTGGCCTGACTAAGTCCCTTCTAGGTTAAAATTGGAAGATTCTTTGTTGGGGAATATGATCTCCTCCCCCATCCCCTCAGTATTACAAGATACTGACTCCTGGGATCCTCCAATTGATAACTCACACAGGTTGACTTGCAGCATGGTTCCGGGTAGCAAAGCCCAACTTGTGCTCAGTAAGGCCAAGAGTTTTAAAATTCCTTCTTCAGAAGGACCCTCAGACAATCAAGAGAGAGGAAACTCTGGGAAAAAAGCTCTAAAGATAAAGATGAAAATAAACAGGAAGAAATTAAGCCACTTTGAAGGAAATATGCATAGAGGGAAAAAAAGCTTTAAAAATGTTAGTAACATTATTAACAAGCCGACACAGATTCCATTAATGCAGAACTCATAACGATGAAAATATTTGATATTAGAAACATAATAATACAAAGGAAATGTTGAATAGAAGTGTTGAAAGATACAATTTTAATTTCTATCAGAAGACTAAAAAGAAACAGGAGTGGAAAACAGGAGACAGATGGCAAAATCTTCGGACTGTCCAGGATGCCTAGTGTTTGGATGGTAGGGATTCTCTCCAATAGAAAGTGGAGGGCTGAGGACATGAAGAAAATAAAATATTTGACAACTAAATGAAAACAATTCCAAAAAAGTATTTTATGAATTTCCAGGAAGAGGGTCTACTGATTGCTCAGCATGGTATGATTAGTCTACACAAAAACCTCTGTTCCACAGAACTAATCAATTAGTCTGTTTGGTTATGTGCCTAAAAGGCACTCACCAGCATCACAATCCAGCCAGATCCACTTTGTCCTCTCCTCATTAAACCCACTCAGTTCCTTGAATTAAGAAAGACCAAACTCTGGAAATTTGAATGATAATTTAATTTAAAATTAAGAAAGCACTGTAAGGAAAAGTCTCTGCATGGCATAGCATTATTAAATGAGCATGTTAAGGAACAGTAAAGGGAATTTTTCTATACCATTACACTTATGCAATATTTTTGGAAATTTGTCACTCACATCAAAATATGATGCAACTTCAGGGTTATAAAATTCTATTAATTTTTTTGTCAGGTACTTCTAAGTAAATGTAGATGATTCTTAAAACCTTTCATTTCATTTGATGCAATTGTGGTCGCCCCTTCAAAGAGCCTTGCAGTAAGTTAAGAACTTCTAGACACTTTAGATTTGAATTTAATTTGAAACTTCCTACACAAAGCATTTTAAAATAGCAATGGTAATCATGATTTAACTTTCTGGATTCCTCCCATTAATTATCTATTCTCAGCAATTACTTAATTTATGCCTACATCTTCAAGTTACGCTCCAGTTGCTAAGACTGTGTAGAGACAAAAGAGAATTCTTGATCTAGAGGTGATTTGAGCAAACATGTCCGCTTTGGCTCTCACTTTAAATCTTATTAAAATATAAATAGGGGTTTTAAGAAAATGTATAAGCTTATAAGGATGAAGCTCAACTTTACAAGGTAGGAGATTAAGAGACTCTCTGGCCAGCTAGAAAGCCATCCCATGTATGTCACCATACTGTGTAGGATGTGCCATGGGGCACCTAGGAGATGTGAAGAGCTTTTGAGCAAGTCCTGTTCCAACTTGTAAGTATGAGCCCAAAACTAAGGGAGTTCAAGTTGAGCCTGGACTACAGAGAGAGAATACATCTCAAAATAAATAAATAAATAAATAAATAAATAAATAAATAAATGAACAACACTAGAATTACAGAAAAGAATATGTTTAGCCCCAAAGCGTAGCAAAGAAAATTTCAGAATGTATATGTAATCTCCCAATGTGACCTGAACACCCCAGTTGGCAGTTTTAGGTTTCACTATCTCAAAAAAATTGAGGAACATGTCTTCAAAGAATGAAATTTCTATCAAATAATTATTGGAATTTGAATAAAATTTGAACAGCTTATATATTCATATTTCTTCTAAGGATATTCAAATGATTAATCTGTGGAGAGTTTGGGGATAATTTGAGGATTATTTCATGATAAATACAAAGAAAATTAAAGATAATAAGAAACTCACAAGAAGTGTAACAAGTTGCTCAGGAAGGGTAAGTATCCACATCTAGCAACATGTCTCAGCTCCAATATCTTAGTCTTGGTCATGATAAACGTTGAATAATAACAATAAGAAAGTGAAACAAAGTATAATGAAATTTATTTGTGAGGATAGAAGTGGAAGCCCACATATAATGATTCTTAGTTTGAAATGGTCTGTTGGTCTTAAACCCCAGCTTAGAAAATGATATTGTTAAAATGAAAATGAGAAGTTGCTTCAGAGGACACCTTATGAAAGATGACCAAAAACCATGCATATCACAAGATTAAGCAATAGGATTACTCAATTAACTGTGACTTAGGTGATGTATTTTAATAAGTTAAAGTAATGAATGTATATACTGTTTGCAGAGTGGGAGCAATGACATTTAGTATCACTGTTAAGGGACACTACTTGTACCCCCAACCCCTACCCATAATGAGCTCCGTTGGAATAAATTAGCCTAATTACATTCATTATCATAGTGATAAAGAGTAAGTGGAATAAGTTATTAGTACAAAAGGAGACAATCATTAATGCTGACAATCTGATTCAATGCAGCAGAGATCACTGTGATTTTTATTTTTAACTCTTCTGTTATCATCCGGTTTCACTGAAGTCTATGCTACCATGTTTTGGGTTTTAAGATTTCTACAGGAGCAATCTTCATCTTGGGAATCAAAATGAAGCAACCAGACAAAATCACACATGGCCAAATTCTGGAAACAAAAAGCTTAACATTTTAAAATATATTCTCCAACTGAACTATCTGAGATACACTGAAAATTAAGCCATCTGGAATTTAAAAGAAACAGACTAATGGACAATGATAGTGCGTTAGTGACATAATTTACAAGAGTCATTACAATACAGTGCTGGTTCCCCACCTGTAAATTGCAAAATGTCCTGTAGGTTATCTAACAAAGATGTACAAATAATGTCTGAATTAGTCATTGGTATTTATCCTTGGAAATACAAATAAAACAATTATTAATTTAATCAGGGAACAAGTTCTTCATTAATATTTTGTCTTTCTGTGCATAGTATTTGCATAAGATTCTAACTTTAAATATCATAAGAAAATCAAATAATTACTGCCAAAATATCCACAATGACCAGATTAAAATATTTTCTCTATGCCTTTGACCTCTTCCCATTTTTTACAACTTCACAGGTGAGTGCTCTCCTGCCTTAAGCTGATTTTGCATATTCCAGAAAAATGCCTACTGGCTTACAGGTTGAATATTTATGTCAAATCGGCAGCTGATATATTAAAATTCTAAGACTGAGTGGAAACGGCCATCTAAACCCAAACATTGTATATTTTGTGGGGTCTGACTCAACTTTCAACATTCTTTGCTTACAAATTTCTACAGCACAGACACTATGGAAGTCACCCACAGCTATAAGGTGGGGATACTGGCTAAAGATGCTTACGCTGTAGACATCCAACAGGTGTGGAATGGAGTAGGTCATCAAACAAATTAGAATGAAAACCTTCTGTCGTGGGCTCCCATGCATACACAACAGCTGTTAGCCATAGGACACCTTAGGTGAGCAGAACAAGATGTCCCTTGTAAACATAGGGTTTGATTTCAGTCCTACAAGTTAGTGCACTGGAATTGAAACAAAAATATCAATTCTAAGTGGGCACACACAGAGGTTTCCAGGAGAAGTGGCAAGTGGATTTTAAAGAATGCCAGCGTTTCAATTAGCCCAGAAGTCCGGGAAGTGCAATCTGTCTCTCACGCTGGCCCATCTCCAAGTGACATAAACAGCACACAGACACCATTTTTGAAGACAGCGAGTTGAACAGTTGAAGTTACTGTATCCTTCACATCACTGGTTTCACATATAGCTCTGCTGTGTGGGTCTCTCACAGTTCGTAATTTTCAGCACTAATAGGATTTCACTTTTATTTCAACACAGATTGAACACAGGAGTGGTAGTAAATCACGGATATGTGAGGAAGCTCACTTGGCGCACGTTTAACTACCTGCCAAGTTTTCAGCTATCTGTCCATTTGAAAGACCCCCTGCGATTCCACAACCCATTAAATGCAGAATGGCTAAATTTGGGATCTTTCCAATTGAGAGTCAGAAAGCATGACTGAAGCATACGTGGCCACCGTAAACCATTCGATACGGACTGCGTTTTCGACAAATGGATGGCCATGCATAGCCAGACGGTGAACAGCAGCCCCTACACCAAACTGAGGCTCCCCCTTGTCAGATGCCTCATTTGAAAATGCCCAGATGGCCAAATGCTCACATTTATTACATCATGGTGGCATTAGGAATCAAATCAAAAGAAAGATTCTGGGGCCAAAAAGTGGTTATAGCACAGTGATAAAAAGCTTACAACCTAAGCAAACACAGGGATTAATAAAAGGTAAATCTGGAGGGATTCAGTGTTGACCTTCAACAAAATCATTTATTTTTCAGCAACCACAGATAGGTTTATAGGAGAAATGACTAGCTAGCTATAATTTCACAGCTCAGATGAGGGATCAAAATGCAAACATAATATTTAGAAATAATTTATTTCTGGCCAATGCAATGACACAACAGGGCAGTTAAGATCCATAAAATAAACAGGTGGAAGAAAATAGTATAAAATATCATAATTTTCTGTCTGGAAAATATAGTCCAAAGGTAACTGGTCTGGTCTGCATGTAACAGAGTGAATCTAGCTTCTATAGCTTGATTCTTCTCTGATTACATATGCTATGCGAAGGTTAATTGGTTTGTTTTATTCTAAGAAAAATGAATACAACTTGAACTACAGATCATGTATTTCAGCTTTTCACACAGAACTTGTTATTTTTCCATGACCGTTTTCTCTGCCAACAGTGATGATTACTAGGTGGTTCAAGGTTTAAATAATACATATCTACCCAACTGACCATTCCGATTGAGTTAGGGGATGAATAAGAAAAGAGATTATATTTCTGGGAGTCAGTACAGTATTTCATAGTTCATGACACACTTCCACATGAGTGAAATTGTCCTGAGGCAATTCTGAAAAGTATCATTTCTTCATTCTTTAGGTAAGGAAATTCGAGAGAGTTGTGGCTACTTAACCCAAGCTTCAGACTTTGGACCAGTACCAGCATGGCCTTCAGGCTCCTAGCCTTTTAATTTCACCTTCTGCAGCTTCTCTGAATTAGCAAATAAGTTTTAAAAAAATTCTCTACCCCTTTCCCCTTAATTTCTCAATTTGACTCTTTCAACACAATAGAGATGTATCTTCAATTATCTAAAGTCATTGTGAATTTCAAAACAGCTATTAACAAACTAAACACATTCTTAGAAACACTATTGTAGAAAATAAAAAAAGGCATTCTCAGCAATAAGTCTTAAGTTAGCTATTACGTCACCTTGTGGATAAGCTAGAATAATGTAAAACTTTGTGAATTCACTTACCCATAACATTCTACCACAGAGATCACAGTTTAAAATTAATTCCTTAACCGAGGAATATTAAGAGCAACCAGACAAGTTTAAAAATCTTCCCTTGACAACAATAAAATAATAAGAGAAGGGTGAACAAATAATCACAGAAAGGAAAGCCGCCTTCCCTTCCCATCCTTCTCCCTGCCAACAATGGCAGAAAAATAAGAGAAAGAAAAACATGTTTAGAAGCATTCAATGTGCAGGGGTTCCTAATTAGCTACCACAGCAATCACTTGATCAGGTTTTTTCACAATATCAAAAGTAGTTTATCTCATTAGCACTAATTTCATTTTGAAGGGCAATATCATTTAAAGATGTTTTAAATTGGTCATCTTTCAAGGTTTAATATAGTTTCAATGTAATTCATTGAGAATTAAAAGTATAATTACAGAGAAATTTAGTGGTTGCTTTGTAATAAAGCAGTATATCCTACTAATTTCCTTGAATCTTTCTGACCTTTTATTGATGAGGTTTTGTGTGTAGCCAGTGAGTCTTGTAGTAGGAAAAAGGAGAAAAGTTATGCAACCTTGATATGTGTCTTTATAAAGGTTTTAGAAAACGTTATGTACAGATGTTGAAAGAAAGGACACAGGAAGCCATGTATGTCTAAGGATGATAAGATATCAGGATTTTCTACCTACAATACATTTAGCAAATGAAAAATACTAAGAAATAATTGCCTAGGACTAGTCTTGAAGTCAGCAAAATCCTAGACAATGTTCTTGTTCTTAAGCTAGAAATATTTCAACAGCAGATAAATGATATACTCGGCACTTAAATTGTAATCTCTTAATCGGATTTCTGACTGAATAGTTGCCAGTCACAAAGGAGATTTCTCAGGGGTTGCTGCAGGCCTCCTCTTCACCTGTCCTTCTTATTTCTCAGTTATTTACATTTCATAATTTAAGAAATAGAATACATCCCCCAGATTTGTAGTTGAAATTAACTTTGTGAGTCGTGGATATGTAGAGTCAAAATTGTGCTGAAGGAAGGCAGTCACGGGCTGAAATCTATGAAATCATCATTTAGATGATAAGGAAAGCAAAACAAACAAACAAAACCCTTGTTTGAAGACAGCTGGGATTATTGCAGCCCAAACACCTTAAGAGCTGAATGGGTGAAGAACTGCACAAGGTTAGTCTCAAAAAGCAAACATGGTATCTCGCTGACAAGAGAAGCAAGACAGCGGGAGGAGGGGAAAGGAGATCCGATTTATCAGTGCTGCAAGATCGAAGCTGCAGATTTTGTCCAACTCTGCACAAGAAGATAGAAGTAGGCAGGGATGACAGAGGAGTTTGAATTTACCAAGTAGATGAAACTGTCTCTTGTTCATCTCCGCCCAGTATGGAACACAATAACATCTCTTCAGGTACTAATAGGTCAGATCTGTTCCTTAGAAGTGAGGTTTAGGAAAAGTACTTGGAACTCTTTCTTTGAATGGCATCCTCTTACCAAAATAATGCCTAGCCTATTGGTGCCACCTGTGAACTTGGGAACTTTCCTTTCCTCCTTTTATTTTGTTTTGCTATTTTCTCTACCTTTCCCAGCTTGTATTGATTTAATCCGTTATTTTCAATCCAGCTTATAAGTTATTATATCACATCACAGAGTCATTTTCAATAATTATTTTTGAAATGTGTCTTATTTTTAATATCATTAGATGAACAAGTTTTAATTCTACAGCTTAGTGGCATGAATAGTCATATTTAATTCTTTTATAGTTTGTCTTTTCATATGACTTTGAGTCATCAATTTGCTAAAGTAAAACTTTGAGAAATTTTTTCACAAATGGAATATTTTTGCCTAACTAATATTTTATATAATACATATACTTCATTTTTCACAAAAGTTAAACTACCTATAAATCACTTTTAGTCATTTTCCCACTGGGTTAGTAAGTATTATGTGTTCAAAACACTTTACTGAGAATCTAATATATGACAGAAACTTCTATTTTGGCTGTTTGTGAGAAGGAACAGATGCACAAAATAAACAAAGGTATCTATCCTTTTGGGAATGTGTGCTCTGGTAGTCCAGCGTTTCTAGAAGTTGGGAGGAGTAGACATGAATGACTAAAATTAGCATAATAAATAAACAAGTATGTCAGGAGATGATAAATGCTATGCAGAGCAGTAGAGTTCCCCAGAGAATGGAGAGTGCTTGAAATTTTAAACAGCAGGTGATGAAGATGATCTATGAAAGAGAATCTTAGGCAGGAAAAATAGTGCATGCAAAGGCCCTGAGGAAAAAGTGTTGCCACAAGAGAGATAACAAGAACACTGAATGGCTGGAGCAGAGTGGACAGGGGATGTACTGGGGGTGTGGGAAACAGTTCCCTGGACCAAGTCAGCACCTAAAGGAAGGTACAAAGGATCTGGCTCCTAGGGGAAAGGGACAAAGGTAGACTGTGAAACTGAGATAGCCTTCTTTGACCTCTGCTTTAAAACTATTATTCTGGCTGAAGTTTTGAAAACAGATGTGAAAGGATTGAAAATTCAAGTCTCTTTTATTGACTTCCTAGTTTAAAAAGAAGGGATTTAACAATGTTACTTTGCATTTGTTATCATACATATTTTTACTTTTACTAGAAAAAAATGTAACCCAGGATATGCCAAGGAAATCATTGAATTGTCGACTGGAAGAAACTTTAAATGATAATCTATTTCACCTTGCCTCCATCAGACAGCTTCCTCGTAAATGATTTCAGACATATATAAATCTGCTTTATGTTACAGCACTTGTAGTAAAAGACATTGCATAGCTTCAGACAATCCACACTCTGAAGCTTCGTAAATATCTCTTTCAGACATTTTTTCCTTATGTCAAATTACAACTATTCAGTCTATTAGTTATAAATTACTCTTTTTTTCTTTAAAAAATACTAGAATGTAAGGCAAAGAGTACTAAATAGAGTACCAAAGTCCAGATTTCTAAACATACTGACTCTTAATTGGACTGACATGCCACATAATTTTACTCAAGTCACTTGATCTTTATGTATAACTAGGAGAGAAACATATACCTTCCTTTAGCACCTATAAAGAAATGAGATTTAGAATTCCAAGGTATAATTAGAAGTGTGTTGGTATTATTTCCTTCCCATTAAACACAGAAAATTAACTCAGCCAGACTGTGTATGTTGCCTTGAGATATGAAATCTTTGGGGAATAGTCATTAACTCTGAGTCTGGGGCGAAAGCACTCCGAGTTCCCCAAAAGCCTTTAATCCAGATTTAGCCTCTTTCTCACTCTATTACACTGAATGACCTTTAGGGGAAAATTCCTAATAGAAACTTAAAATAAAAGATGTTTAACAGAATAGTTCAGTCCAGCCACTCCGAGTTCCCTTGGAAAATACACCTCAGGTGTTAAAAAGCAGCAATCAAATTAGCTATTTGACTTAGAGAAAATCTGTCAAAAGACTATTTAAGAAAAACTAGTAAGTCTGCTTTTTGATATAAACACTGCATATTTACCTGTGTGTGCATAAAATACTCCACACGTACACACAATGTGATAAAATACAGTATTCTACCAAATGTATTCATTTGCAGTAGAACAGCCATTACAGTTAATTGCCTCAAAATACTGTACTTCAAATACCCTTTTCTCATCATTCTTGACCCTTTCTGAGGCACTTCTGGGAGTGTGAGTGAGTCTTTAAGTGTGCTGTTGTGGCTGCCCTGATATCCCGAATTTAAGCAAAAAGTTTTTCTCTCATGGTCATTTTTTATCATGCATATAATCAAAGTGCTGGAGACATTGGAGTAAGGAGAGGTAAAGCTACCTAAGGAGACAGGGAATAGGGAGGTCTTCAAGGAGGAGGCGGTGGCATGGAATTTCTGCCGTGAGGGGCTGATGGATTTTCACAATGCAGATTCTGGGAAGAACCTAAAGTTGAGCAGAGGGGTTGGTCTGGGCCTTCCTATTCTGTGGACTTTTTATTTCACAGATAATCGATATTATAGCGTGATGCTGGTTGGAGGAAGATGGCTTGGGAAAGTGTGGTACTCATTTATTGGCTGTGCTAGGTGATTAGTCAGTTTATAGCAGAAATATAGGAGATAATTAGGGCAATATGGTTAAGAAATCAAGGATAGAATTTTGGAGAGAAAAAAGTCTGACACTGAAGCTATAAAGTAGGGGAAGACTTTGCCTGGTCAAGGTTCTAAATTTAATCTCTTTCAATTTTTGTGACTTTTTCAGACAAAGTCCTTAGGTATTTCTGTGCAAAAGACACTAGCTCAGTTTCTAGAGCATATTGGTTTTGTAATCTCCAAAGGTCTAGAGACTATTCAGAGGCACTGCAAGGGGAGCTAGCGGAGAGGTGCACACAGACCAAGGAGAAAAGTTTTGGTGCTTCTATTCTATGCTTAAGAAAGTAGGCTTTATTTTTAGTTGTTATATGTAAAGTTCCACACAGTATTTCCTTTTTAAGTTGCTTAAACAGCATTGTCTAATGTCATGGGTGGAACTTATGCAATTTTGGTACACATTGTGTGTACTGATGTTAGACTTGGAGGACGAATTCAATTTTTTTGTGTCAAGATGTAGAGAAAACACTGAACTGAGACTTTACAGCTTCCATGAAGAAATGACGACGTGCCATATGACTCTAAGTTATAGAAAGGTGATAGTTTTGGGGTGAAGTATATATATAAGAGTGAAAAATCACATTGAAATCTTGATCTTTCTAGCCTTTCAGAATAACCTATCAGTAATGTGAGGTACATGCTCAAGTCTTTGGCATCAGAGTACAGAATGCAGCAAAGAAAGATAAGATTTCTTATTTAAATATGACTTGATAATAATGTCATTAAGATATTAATGAGATCATTCTCCAATTAAACTTAAGAGAGACAAATTTATCTTTGTCTCTTCTACTGCATTTGAAGAAACTAAAGAACCATTACCACACTCATAAGTGGAGCATTCTAGTACTGATAATATATGAGAAAATAAAATTGAGAGGGCCTAAAAACTTCAAATGACAAGTAAGGAAGATGTTTAGACTTCCCAGGTGATGCATTGAATAGGCTGACTAAAAACAGTCACAGGAGAATGAAAAGCATTGAAAAGAAGACAAAGAGATTCATTTTGAGACAAGTCGAGCTGGAGATGCATAAGTCATACCCAGGATGCAGTTACGAAAACAAGCCCACCGATCAGTAGACACACTTGGGGAGGAGTTGTAGATCTGGGAGCCATCAATTTGTCATGAGTGAGAACTAGTGAAGTGAATAAAATTACTGAGGGGAAACTTTCCAACGAGAAGAGAAAACCCGGAATGGTACGGTGGGTGCCCCCAAGTTAAGAGAGGACAGGGAGAGAAAGATGATAAGAAGAATGAGACATAAATACTAGAAAAATAAAAAGTACACTAAGGTAGAGTAGTCACCATGAAAAGCAGGGAAGAGAAGTTCTAGAACAAGGGGATGGATGCCATTGTTTAAAAACAAACATTCCTGTGCTACAATTCTTTGTTCTTTAAATTGAACATAGGACACAAGTCAGAATCTTTACAGTGAGATTGAAGATCCTCCCAGTATCATTTCTGGTCTTCTCCACCCCACACTTCCAATGTTCTGTGCACATGGCATGCACAATCTTTGGCCTAATCTTTGCTCTTTATGGAACTTGTCCTGTGCTTTTTCCCTTAAGGCATTCTTCAACCTGTCTTTGTCAATTAGGCTTCTATTTATCCGTGAAGCTTGTGGTGGCATGACTGCAGCTATGGCTGTGGTACTCTCCTCATACCCATTCCCTTTGTTATGACTGTGGAGATCCTTCTTTGAAGATGTACTGTCTATTCTCCAACTCTCGTCTAGGTTGTGCCTAGGCCTGATCTGGCCAACAGAGTGGGCAACGTGAGGTTTTTGCCTGTTTTGAGGTGTGGCTTCAAGTACCCTTAAGACTTTGACTCTTCTCCCTTACAAAACGGTTAAATAGTCTGTTAGAGAATGTCAAATTATGTGGAGAACAAACCAGATCCTGACCAGCCAGCCAATAGGGGGCCATCCCCGAACATGGAGGAGAGCTCTGCTACAGGGAGCTTCAGGACTGACTACAGACACGTGTCTGGTTCGAGCTAAGGTAGAAACATTTACACTGACATTTAGATTAAGGAACGATTAGAAATGGTGATGTTTTTAAGCTTTTATGTTTTCACAAAGCTTGTTATACAGCAATAGCTAACTGATACAATACTCTGCCTCCTACCTCATCATTTTCGGAACATTGCCTAGATGAATCTTACAAGGAGGAACAATAAAAAGCAAACTAGTCTTTTCCCTTTTATACAGTGAGTGGTCTAAGATGTGGAAATAGAAGGGCTTAGAACATGCAGAGTGCAGCAGGCTTTGTTCCCAATTTTAAAATTTATCATTCTCAAGTAGAACAATATTTCCTTCTCTTTGGGGTGAAAACCAGAAACAAAATACAAGAGTAATAAACTCTTACTGTAGGAAGTTTTGAAATCGGTATAATTGGATCTTCACGTGAAAACACTGAAGAGCCCTCCTTCCCATCCCTGGCTCCTTCCTTGGAGACGTGGCCCTCCCCACCGTTCTACACCTGGCCTGCACATGCCCTGGGTCGCTGCCTGGGATCTGAGGCCGTGGAATGTGCACACCGCACACTTTCTTTTTCAGGCTGCATTCCTGAGCAGAGACACTTAAGGGCGTGCAAACTTGTCCTGGCTCGGTGACACCTACTTGCCTGCTGAGAGCACTTCTTCTGGGGAGGAGACAACAGGCAGCAGGAAAGAGGGATGCACTAGCTGCTACTTAGCGTCGAGGACTTCTTACAAGAAAACACTGAACTAAACGCTTGAAACTGTGCGAAACTCTGCAACATGTGACTGTTGCATCACAGCTGCCAAGGATTAGGAGTGTGCTGCGGCTCGGCATCTTAGCAAAAGAACGAACAGTCGTCACAATGGGTTCTTTGGCTTCTAGTCAGAGGGCAGCATCAGGGAACATGATGGAAAACGGTGATGCAGTTAACAGACACGGTGGCACCTTCTTCCACCTGCGTGGGAAACGACCACGGCAGCTGCTCCCACACCTTTCCCCATAGATGCCCACTGTGAAGCTCATGACCACACACGGTCCCTTAGCATCCCTTGGGAATTCGAGCTGTCGCCTCATTTGTGGGACGTTTTGCTTGTGTGAAACGTGTGCAGCTGTCAGGCAAAGGCTGGATCAGCTGTGGGTCTCTGTCATGGCATCCTGACTGCTACCTACCCTGCTGCTGGGTAACTGCTACTGTCGAGCATTGCCAGCCAGGCACACTGAGACCCAGACAGAAACTTCCGCGGAGGCGCTGCTGCTGAGTGCCTCCTGCTTTCCAGTGATGAACTTGGAAAACTTCCCAGATTGTGCATCTGCTCGGTATAATAGCTTGTACTTGAGAGAATGGGGCTTTCAAGGGACACGGTGAGAACAACCACCTCTATTCATGCCAAGAGAGTGACATTTCTTCCTTCTTTCAGGGACAAGTGCCTGCCTCGTTCCTCTCTGCCCCTGACATTGTAGCTGCTGCTGAATGTGTGTAGTCAGGGAGGGCCTACTTGGCACATGAGCCTTGCTCCAAGAGGCGCCATGCTTGGTGCCACTGCCCAGATGGCTCCTCTAAAGGAGGCGACGCAGGGTGGGTGGACTACCCCAGCAAGGGAGACCAAGCCCTGTGCAGCAAGGCCACCGAGCCTGCCTTTGCTTCTGACTTCCCTCTTCAGTGTGGATCTTTCTTTCCTCTCTTTCTCTTTCTCTTTCTTTCTCTTTCTCTCTTTCTCTCTTTCTCTCTTTCTTTCTTTCTCTTTCTTTCTTCCTGTGTCTGCTTTTTCAGTGTGAAGGACAAAAGGCCCAAAGCCAATGACTGGGCAACATGAGTTTTATTGCCCTACAGTTTCCCTTAGGTGATGTGAAACTCTCCACGGACCTGTGTGGCTCTTATTCAGTGATTGAATCTCACATTCTATATCCAATTTTGCACCTGCTTGAAAAAAATTCAATGTCCAAATGCAGATTCTTCAAAACAGAAGAAAATGAACGATGTGAGGTAAAATCAGACTCTAATGGCTTAAATCCTGGCTGAGCGATGCAGAAACGTGGTCTCGGGATGCTCTGCTCTTTGGAGAGGAGGAGCCCAGGGCCAGTGGAACAGTGTGTGCACAAGGCTGGAGAATGCAGTGGAGGTGTCTCTCAAAGATTAATAGCCAGAACCTTGGTCACTTTACAATAGCAGATGGTGTTAAGATGCTTCGGTTTGGATATGGTTCCCAAAAATTCACGTGTTGGAAGTTGCTCCCTAATATAATGGTATTAGAAGGTTGTGGTACCTTAAGAGGTGGGGCATCATGGGAGGTGAACAGGTGACTAGTGAAACACTTTTCTTCTACCTTTCTTTCTCTTTCTTTCTTTCTTTCCTTCTTTCCTTTTCTTTCATTCCTTTTGCAGTTCTGGGATGAATCCAGGGCCTTGTGTGTACTAGGCAAGCATTATGTCAATAACCTATCTATCCAGCCCTCCAGAAAGAGCTGATGCTGGCTTCACAGGAGTGGGTTAGTCCTGCGAGCGCGGGCTGTTAGCAGACCGAGCCTGGGTCCTTCGCATTCTTCTGCTTCCCCCTCAGCATGCAATCCCTCCCCTGAGTGAGCTGCTGCTCAATGCTCTCCTGCAATGTCCCTGTCTCTTGCCATGTGATCTCCTGCACCTCTTAAGATTCTGCCATCAAAAAGGCCATCACCAGGTCTAGCTCTTGGTGTTAGATGACAGCTCTAAGCCAACATAAACTTCTTTCATGATAATTACCTAATTATGTGGCATTGTGTCATTAGTATTGGAAAACTGGCTAAGGCAAGTGATGAAGAAATACTTAGAAACTCCGAATAGGTAGGTATCTTACATCAAAGTGCTTTTGGAAGGAAACCCATCACAACCTCTCTCAAAATGAACTTTCTTATCAATAGCAGCAAATATAGCAGCAGATGAAAATGGGCACATACAATGCTCAAGCGGTAGGAGGAATACATATATTTGCAGCTCCTACTTTACATATTGAAAATGAGTTCAATAATAAGAAGGAGATTTTAAAATAACCTAAACTTTTTACTATTAGGACTAAAGTTAGCCTAAAAGAAGGATTTTCACTGTTATATTTTAATAAGAAAATAAAGCCCTAATATTTACAGGCCATTTGAGAAATGGATAGAAGACGTTGAAATGTTTGTTCTTGGCAGGGAAAGACTCCATAAGAAGAGACAATATATCCAGATGTGTGTACCTGTATATTTGTAGGAGTGTGTGTGTGCATGTGTGTGTGTGTGTAACAGAAAATGGACCCGTTCTTTTCTTGTCACTTTGTGTGTGTCCCTTAGCACTTTGCTATTTTTCTTCACAGAATTCATCACTATGTTAGCCAATGTTTCTTTTATATATACTATGTTTCCTTAAGGCAAGATCTATACTTATTTAATCCCCTGCTATATTATTAGGATTTATTTCAGGATTTGTAGCAAGATAAATATCAGTATTTCATGATAACGTGAATAAGTAAATTTCAACCATTTTTGGATATTTGGGGTGCACAGAATTTCAATGTAGCAAATATTTACCACAATAAACACTGTACCATGTATACTAATCTTAACCTCCCAATGACTCTGAAAGGCAGCTATTATCTGATCTATTTTGTAGACAAAGAAACTGAAGGTTATAGGAACTATTTAAGCCATTCTGTCTGTTCAGGTTCAAGCCAGTATTTCTTATTTCAATATTTCCCTGTAACCTACCACGGAAGTAAATGCCAGCTCAATATAAGAATAGATCTTTCCTTTCTTTCTTTCTTTCTTTTTCATTCTTTCCTGGCAGTAGTGGAGGTAGAACTCTGAAGTGCTCTACCACTGAGCTAAATACCCAGACCTTCTATTTGTTTATTTGTCATTTTGAGATAAGATCTTACCGAGTTGCCTATGTGGGACTTGAACTTGCCACCTTCTTGCTTTAACCTTTCTCAGTGCTGAGACTCTATGTGTGCACAAACACACATCCTGTTAGGCAGGATTTTCTAAGAAGTTTAACAATTTTGTAATACATTATATGAGTCACTGAACTGTCTGTCACAAAAACTATAGAGTCTGTGTGACCATATGTCAGAGACATATAATAATGAAGACCAGACAGACGGTTAACTGGGAACTTCTAATGTCCTTCTCAACTCCATAACTTTAATTTACTGTCCAGCCATATGCTGAGCTAGCAGAATAATATGGTCCTTTCCTCTTCTTGGTATCTTCCTCTTTTTCTTTTCCATTTGAAGATGATGATGACTATTGTGATTTTTGCTCCAGGAGAAGGCCACACAGAGCAACAGCCAGGAAAAGGCCTTCTTCCTGTTGGCCTCTCTGTTCCAAACACTTATGTCCTTAGGAGCACAGACAAAATATCAGAGAGAAAAATTTAAAACAGAGAGAGAGAGCAGGTTTCTTGGACAAAACTTGAATAGGACAGTCTTTACTCGTGACTTACAATTTGAGGAACTAAGCGTAGAGGAGTAATTGAAAAGCAGAGTTCCTCATGTCTCAGAAGGAAGGCAGCGTCTTCAGCTCTCTATTTGGGTGGAGCCATGTGGAAGTAGGACCACTTCTGAGTGAGGTGAATGGCTTGAGACTAAGACACAGGAGAAAACACTGGAGAATCAGAATTTTCCAGTAAAGCATTGCCTGGAAGGCATATCCAAGCAGACAGCCATTGAAAGCATTGGATGACCTTGGGGTGGAAGTGACACTGTCAACGCTACCATGTGACCTCCTCTACTCTTCAGGGGAAACCCCAAGTTTGGACATAACTAAGGGAAGGAAAAAAACTCAGAAGGCTGAAGAATAATGACTGGAAGATTTGTTTTGGACCAGAAGATTAGGCAAACCAAAGATCGATGATTTCTTTTTAATCTCTTACTTGTCACGTTGCTGGTTTCCTGCTGATTCCAGCTTGTTGGAGTAAAAACAAATATATTCCTCCAAGGAGAAGTTTACTGCACATGTTCTGAGCATCTCTAATGTGATTGGGTTGAAACTCTCATTTTAAACGGGTTTATTTGCTCTTTTTGAGAGGTTGTTTTCATCCACTTCCCATTAATTCTCTTTGTCCTAAATATTAAAAGAAACAATTTCCCTAGATTTGGAATCTTATATCAAATTATACTCTTCTCTTTATCCCAAAAGGCAACGGTTTCATGTCATAGGAAATATGATGGAGTCTCTCTCTCTCACACACACCCATTCTCTAACCATATGTTAATCCTGTGATAATTCAGAGATTGCCATGTTAGTGAGGGTCCTTTGTGAAACAGCCATTGAAAGTGTAAGAGATTTAATGAGGGAAAACATCTGTAAAAGATAAGGCATAAGGAGCAAGAAAAGACAACAGGGCCCATTCCCCAGTGGGGAATCTAACATGTTGGAAAGTGGAGTAAAAAGAAAGTAGGTGGAAAGGATTTCCCAGCAGGTCTGAGCAAAGGCTGAGAAGAACCATGGGAGCACAGGGCATCTGCTACAGGAGGACTGCATGATGGAGAAATGGTCCAGCTTCAGCAGCCTCTGGCAAGCTCCTACAATAGGCCAGAGCACTCTGTGGAGACTGTGGTATTGGCAGGAGCCTGTGGTAGGCCATGAAAGGCAAGTAGGTGCAAGCGACAGCCAGCCAAGCTTTAAAAGCAGGCTTCTTTTCTTGAAAGAAGAGCTTAGAAGTGATTACAATGGCTTCTATGATCACCATTGTTCATCTAAAAAATCACAATAATTTCTTAAAATTTTATGGATATAGAAATAAAGTAGACTTATGAGGAGAATTTTAAGAAAAACAACATGGAAAAGATGTTGGAATTACAAGTAGAAAATACCTGGTCAAAATGATCTGTCAGTCATGGTTGTCAGAACAAGCCATTTTCCCCACGTTGCCAGAGGAGAGTCTTAATTATTTACTTGTACAGTTTTACAGACATCCACCTCTTAGGTTTCATTCACATCCAAATTAAACCTTTCTTGGGAAGGTATTTGAATGTCATTGTAACAACAGAACTGAAGATTAGAAAAAATAAAATTCCTTACTTGACTAAAAGTCTAATCAAAGAAAAACTTGATGTTCCTGAACTTGCTTTGTTAAAAGAAAAAGAATGAGGAAAATCTAGGTGACTTATTTAAAAATGATTGTTATTGGCTAATATTCCAAGGTGAACGAGCCAAGCAGGTGGTTCAGAAGTAAAGAATTATAGCTTATTAAATTCAATTTCCTTCCTTGTGAGGAATAGAAAGTTAATGAAACTGAATAAGGGGGAGTGTATTTTATAAGCCAATGCCTGAAAATGAGGACTGAACAATTTTTAGTATGATATTTTTCCTAAGCCAAACAGCATAGTCATAAAGTTTAAGTATAATAGAAGTTGTCTCAAGAGTCCTGGTTCTTACAAGTCCAATTTTTCTTTTGAGCACCAGGGAATTTAAGCTGTATAGTCCTTAGATAGAGAAAATACTAAAAACTCCCAGCCTTCTTGCCTGAGTCTTGTCAAATCTCGCCAGTAGTAAATGAAGTATTCTTGGGAACAGAACTGTCAGTGGTGGAAGAGGCTTGACAACTTGGAGCTACTGTGTGGTGGTCTATTTTAACACAAGGGTGTTGAGTGTACAGCAGAGACTTATCTTTCCACTTACGCTAGTTGGTAGGGATGTCATAACAGATACCTCAGTGTCCTACACAGGTATTTATCTTTTCATAATTCTGGAGGCTAGACATTGAAGATGAAGGGTCAGGCTGGCCCTGAGGACTCCTCTGCTTGGCTTATAGTTGGCTACCCTGTTCTGGTGTCTTCTCACAGTCATCCTTCTAAATTGTCCCAATCTCCTTTTCTTTTTAGGACACTGAGCATGTTGCATTAGGGCTTTGCTCAATGACTTGACTTAATCCTTATGATCTCTTTAAGGACCCTATTTCCAAACACAATCGAATTTGAGGTACTAGGGTTTACGGCTTCGATAGCCTATTTCAGGAGAGCAGAATTTCGTAGAGTGAAAAAGCGATACATTCTTTCTCAGATGTTGCGAAAGAATATCCCCAAGGACTATCTCATTAAAGTTGAAGTTTCTGAGAGGAAAAGAAACTTCCAGTTCTTTCTCTGCTAAACGTATTCCTTGACACAAGAATTTCTGTCCTGGTAGAGTCAGGGAAGAGCTCACTGGGGAGGCTTTGGAAGAGAATTCTGCAAGGCAGAGATGGGCACCAGATCACCGTCTCCTCTATCATTTTGAATTCTCACTTCCTTAGAGATATATGGATTGTAAACACACCTACAGGCTTCAAGTTAACAGTACATGTTTGATGAGACAGGGGCTCTATAGCTTAGAAGGTTTTAGGGCAAGGCCTTCTGTAGGAGCTGGGCACAAGGTGTGACTAGATCTCGCTTGAAACCACAAATACATGACAGAGTAGCTAAGAAAGGAAGTTTATCTAGTGAGACAAGATGGACAAACCCCATGCCTTCTTGTGAAACCATTGACAATCCAAGCCAACAATGTGGTTATCTGAAGAGAAAGCTGTCATCTCCCTCAGATAGGCCTTTAACCAACCCCCCCCCCACCCCCCGTCTACTCCATCTCTTCTCCCTGTGCCAACACCATGAGCAATACGTGTGTGCAATAACGTGATGGCCAGGAGGTGATGGATGTTCATGCCCTTGTCTATTCCGTGCTATGTAGGAGAGGGCGGGGCAGAAAAAAGACCAATGAAAGACAGTGGGATTCCCAGTCTTAGAACTCTAAGTTCTAAGTTAATAATATCTCATTTACTACATAAAAAATTCACCTTTGAAAATTCTTTAGCAGTTTTCCTGGTAAACTGACAATGACACATTTCAACTATTATGAAGTACCACTGAGTATGATTAAAATTTGACCCATGGTGGTAAATTGTGTCTGGACTGGGATCATAATTCTGCTGAGAATCCATCAGTTTTGGCATCCTGTGTAAGTACCATGTCTCTAATGGGAACTCTAAATGTTATGGCCTATCGGGGAGTTATAAGAAACACGATCCTCTGGTGTATAGAATATTCCTGAATTCCCTATGTAGTCCAGGCTGGCCTCAACCTCCCAGAAGTCCTCCTGCCTCAGTCTCCTGAGTGCTAAGATTACAAGCATGTGTTACCACACCTGGCTTATGTGGTGCTGGGAAATCAGACTCGGCCTTGTGCTTTAACTTTGTTCTATTCCTCTGGTTCATATGATATTTTTAAGCAGAGCAACTACTGGACCTGTTTTTCTGTAAAAGTCACCTCAGATCTGAACTGTTACATGGATCAATTCAAGAATTCTGGGGAAGCATAGCTGATGTTGCCCTTTAGGTAAATTCTGGTGCCTTCCTAAATACTGCAACTTCCGGAACCAAGTACATCCTATAATAATAATCTCAAGTCAGAAGCCTTAGTTAAGTCTAAGAAAATCTGTTTTGGGCTGCTGTCCTCATTGAAAGGTGACTGAAAATGAAACTGCCACTATGGCTGTGTGGCTGGGAGACTACATGTATGTGCCAACATGCACACTTCAGAATGTCCTTGAGGAATCAAGTCTACTGCTTAGCAATGCCCCACTTATTCTAATGTGAGCAACAGCCCAATTTCTTCTCCATAGACATCTTCTTGTGGATTGCTAATCTTCCTGCTAGCTTTGTCATCCCACTTAATTGCCATTTTTTGAATAAATACTCAGTAACATAGAGCTGATTACAACAGTCTCTCCTACTCTATAGTCAAATATGCTGCAGGAGTTGCAAAGAGCACCCAAAACCATGAATAGATTCCATGCGTACATTGCACAGATGTGCGATTCAGCTTCCTGGCTTCTTCTTAGCATATCAAAATTGCTAGCACCACTATTCTTGCACTTTGAGGCCATTATTAAGTACCGTAAGTGTTACTTGAATGTAACTCAGAGATATCACAACAGTAGATCTAATAACTGTGATAACTACTAGGGAGGGTGGTGTATACAGAGGGGACACACTTGATAAAGGAGTGATTCAGGAGTGAGGGGAGCGGGACAGGGTGAGATTTCATTATGCTACTTAGAACAATATGGGATTTAAAACTTGTGAGTTGCTTATTAAGATCTACTGATGCTTTTACACCTCAGTTGACTGTGGGTAACTGAAACTACAGAAAATGTAACTGTGTAAGTCGTGTGCAGTGGGGAGGGGCTCACACAGTACACTTCAAGTGTCTCTATGAACACTTTATCAACGCTGTTTCATTTCACCTTATTGTCACAACACATGAGGTAGATACTATGAGGCATGTTGATCGTTCTCATTTTCAAGACCACTGTAAGTTTAATGACTTCCCAAGACCATTCACTCACTAAGGAGTATAAGCCAGACTGAAGTATGCCATCAGAATGGCGGGTTAAAGTCACGCTCTAAGGGTAAGAAGATCATCAGAACAGCTTTCCCATGGGTTGCTTACACAAACAGTTCTTTATACAAATAGCACAAAGGCACAGCAATGAGTGCTCTTCTAATCTATGATTAGAAAATGAATCTTTCATATTTTCAACCTGTCTCATCACTTTAAGCCAGAAAGGAAAAAGCTGGGTATAAAGGTACATGCTGGTGATCCCAGCAGTCTGGAAGCCTGAGGCAGGAGGGAGGGTCTCAAGTTAGTGCTTAGCCTGGGGAACTTAGTGACATCCTGTCTCAAAACAAAAATGAATAAACAAGGGGGCTGGGAGAATGCAGTGGAGTATGACTTCTTTGTGTTGAATCCCCAGTACCAAGCACATCACTCTCTCTCTCTCTCTCTCTCTCTCTCTCTCTCTCTCTCTCTCTCAACATGATGTGCTGAATTTTACTGGACTACCAAATAGTTTGATGATAAGTTATAATTGGAAAGGTGGAAAAATAACATTTGAAAGTCTATGGTTGTTATAATAAAACTGCATTAAGTGATAGCAACTTTATAACATCCTAAAGATAGTAAGATCCATGAGGAAAGACTAACTACATGAAAAAGAAATGCTTCGCTCAAGACAAAAAGGGGAATGTCAAGATATATGGGCTATAAGTTCTCATCCATATTCTCAAAAATATCGCGAAACACTTTTGATCTACTGAGGCATCATTTAGTAACACTGCAATTGCAAATGCAAGTTTTGAGAGCATTAGAATTTTACTTCCTTATAAAATGAACATTCAGAGCAAGTACTGCTTCTGTGGAAAGGGTTGGCATTATCTTGAATTATGAAGATGACACAGATATGGTGTGTTACATTTCACAAAGGGCTACATGGTCACCAAAAATGCTTTTCTCTTTTATTAAAACTATTCTAATTTTAACTTTATATAAAATTGGTTCACGTTCAATTGTGTTGCTTTAAACAAAAGTTTGAGATAGCTCTAGAACATATGTGTTATTCAATTAATTAGAAATAGTAACTTGTCCTTATAACTTTCCTTTAAGGTCTCCATAACTACAGTTGGAGGCAAGATTAGTTACAATTGAATGAAATTTAGAAAGAAAAAAATCAATATAATTTACTAGATAATTTTTTACTTAAATTTAATATAAAATTTTAGCAAATCATTTTTATAAAGATATATGATAAACACACACACACACATGAGCTATCAAAAGTTTTAAATCAAATTATGTCATATCTTACTAAATTCTAACATTCAGGAAATTTGAAAATCTGGCCCCATAATGTGAGAGTCCTACAGAATAGGTCTAATGAAATTTTCTAGTTAGTTTTGTGCCATCTTTAAAATATACCAAATTCTAGTATTTTAATAATTGCAAATCATTTAAATAGGAAGAAAAGTTAAACCACAGGGCAATGGCCAAACCTTTTTTACTCAATTCACATGCCAACAACTATAAACTTGCTTTTATTAGCTGTGTTCATTTTCTCTGACTACCATAATAAATTACCACAATTTGAGTTCCTCAAAATAACTGGGTGATGTACTACCTCCCTGTTCTGTAGGTCGGAAGATCAAGTGGGCTTGGCTAGAAACCCTGGTTAATGTCATCAGGCTGAAATCAAAGCATCAGCAAACCCATTTTTGAAGGGGTTGGCACTGGCATTCAGACTTGTGTGCCTAGAGGGCTGAAGTCCAAGTTTCCTTGCTGGCTATTGGACCTGTGCCATTCTCAGGTCCTAAGGGCTCCATTCACTGAAGTCTTCTTCATCTTCAAAGTGAGCAACAGTGGGCCAAGTCATTTCAATGCTTTACATTTTAACTTTCCCTTTTGTCACATCTTGCAAACTTCTCTGGCTAATGATGTGATAAGATGGAATTCACCAATATAAAGCAGCAGTCTTGCCCGTTTTAAGATCCCTGCCTGTTCTTTGGTCCATTTGAAAATCTCCTACTCCTCAAGGTAACATATTTCCATTAGGATCACAAGGGTTCCTAGGAGATTTATCTGCTTGCTGTGGTGCCAGGATTGGCCAACGCTATGTCCTATCCTCTCCCACCTCTTCCGGTGCATCCTCCTGCCTCCATCTGATAGGTGTCTGCTAACCTTTGCTTACTCCTACGGAGGAGCTGCACAATGCTTAGTGTTCACAATGTCTTCTTTCTAAAAACTCCATTCTTAATGATTTCGGCTCATGTTCCTCACACTTTGTCACCCACTCTGTTGCTCTCTTTTTTCATATTTAGTAAGAGCTACTTTTTGGTGTGTACTGTTACAAACAAATGTCCTCTTTTTCAGAATTATTCACTAGAAATAGCTGAAACAGTATTCACACATTATGTGCTAATTGAAATTATGAACTCAAAATTATTTTTCAAAAAAGTATTTACCTTGTTTAGTAGAAAAATGTTACATGGCCTGGATCAACTATTTTTTAGATACCTCTGATAAATTATTCAATGACAATATAGTGACACTGATCATCTGAATATGATTGAGATGACTGGGCTATAAAATATTCATCTTGGTAATTTGGGTCATTTAATGAATGAACTGTACTAATGTTGTAACATTCTAATAAGCTACTTGGTAATTAGTCATTAGGAAACCAGTTTGTGTGTGTGTGCTGGGGGAGGCTGACTGTGGGTATTAAGCGAAACTGACGATTTCCTGTCAAATCTCTTGCGCTATCATGAACACTGACTTCCTAAGCTCAATTTACATACATTCATTGAATGCCCACTGAGCGCAAACGATACAGGCATGGATTCTCCCTTCAAGGTACTGCCAGCCCTGGCGAAGTAGCAGCAGGCTCCTCAGTCTCTGGGATTCATGGCAGAAAATAATGAGCACCTCAAAAGGAAGCACTTCAGGAAAGGGGAGATCAGAAAAGAAAGGGCCCCACTTTCAGGACACATACAGCACCTTGTCTAAGGTTGACACTTTGTGTTACCCAAAGTATCAATTTCACTTATTTGGTTTGAATTTTCATATATTTGGAGTCAGACTGGGAATGAAGCAGCAATCTAGTCAAATGGAGAAACACAAAGCAAGCCCGAGTGTAGTTGCTGCAGGGCCGTGCCCCTGCTCTCCGCTTGGCTCCCCTCACACTTCCGCCTCTGGGGGAAGCCTTGTCCCAGTGACAGTCTCTGTCATTTCCTCTCCACGAAGTGCCACCTACAGGGCTCCCGTCTCGTGGAAATGATATTTGTCCACATTTGGCCTACTTTAACTATTTTTCCGTACTTTTCACATTTCATGCATATTTAATAAAGTAAAAAAAAAATAAGCTTGCAAACTTCTTGAGCAAAGTATATGTGATTTTTTTCCATTCTATGTTTTCACGATGGTTACCCATGAATGATCAGCCATTGTTTAATAAGTAGCATCTTGTTACCCGGTCCCTTCCCTCTGCTGTTTTTCTGTAAAATGTTCATGTTGTCTGACATTCTCTGATTGGATGGCTCATTACTGTCTTCCAGCATTTGAAAGTTCCCTTTACTTGATAGAATGTGTTGAGTCTTCTTTACTTACCTAGCAAGGTCTACCCACTCACCCAATAATGCAGGAATGATTGAATAAAGCCAAAAACATAGGAAACACTATCAGTGTCTTCATGAAAAAAAATCAACCCTATTAATGATTAATAATCAATTCTATATACCAGTAAGACACTTTCAACGTATTTATATGCTGAGTATTTCATCTTTTCAAGGCTCCTAGGTAATTTTATTTTATAGAAAATACTAGCTAAACATAGTCATTAACTTGTCAAATCTATTTATTAGTTGACATAGAAAAAATACAACACTCTTTACAATCAATTATTATGACATATGGACAGTTTAAAGCTTTCTTGATGAGGTCGAAGTTTGGAAGATAGCAAAACTACAAAATTATTTATTAATGTTTTCCTACTGCTTGAAATTCTAAGAGGATAATTGCTAATATACTCTGTTTTTATTCTAAACAATAAGACATTCCTGTACAGTAAAATGGTCACCCAAGATCTCCTGCATTATAGTGAGTATATTTAACATCTGGCCTGAAATGACAAACTCTAAAATGGCAAAGATCACTTTTCACTGGAAAGTAGAAATGGTGGGATTCTCTGACTGCAATCTTAGGCAGACCTGGGCTTGAGTCCTGACTCAGACGTGACTAGCTGGGTACACTTGAACAATCTGTTTCAACACTTGTCTGCAGAACGATGGGAATAACAGTACCATTTTGCAGGGCCATACGTTTAAGTGAACTAAAGCTCTGAGCTACTAACAACTCATGCCTGCCTTGCAATGTGCTAAAGACTTAATGGGAGCTGGCGCATTTGACCTCACTATATGTGAGTGCTAATATTATCCCAATTTTTTAGAAAGAGAAATAAAGACATAAAGAGTTTCCTGACACACTTATTTAAGTCCTTAAAAACATATTTCAGTTGGTTGATCAGGCTATATCTTATTCATATTATTTAAATATACATTTTGGTACATATGATTAGATTAAAATATCTGCTAATGGTAATTTTTTTATTTCAGGCAGTCATTTAACTTAATTGTAACAATACACCTGTGTAATTATTACTTCTATTTCTACAACTAGAATGCAGAGGCTCAAAAATACTAAGTCATGTGTCTAAAATACCTCTGGAAGTTTCATACAGAAATGAGAAAAAGAGGCCAAAATTGGTGTAGGTCATCGATTCCCTATGTCATATGTTTGTAATGTGTTACTGAATCTATAAATTGTGTGTGTGTGTGTGTGTGTGTGTGTGTGTGTAATAAAAATGTGAGAGACAATGAATTCAATAGGGGTGAGCTTGACTAGGAACTGTGGGTCTTCAAATTTGGTAGGTAGCTAGGAACAACAGACATTTATTTTTCACAGTCTAGAAATTAGATATCTATAATCAAAGTGTCCAAGCTTTCTCCAGGGGCCTAGGGAATGATTCATCTCTTGCTTCTTACAGCTTGTAGAGGCAGCTGACATTCTGTGTTTTATGGCCACGTTGCTCTAACCTCCAAGGCCAATATTTTAAATTTTTTAACTTTGTCCCATTTTCACACCACCTTCTTCATTATGCATATTTATTATTTCCTTCTCTGTGTCTGCTTTATGATGCTTGTGATATCATTTAGGGCTCACTCAGATAATACAGGATACAGTCTGCTAATTTTTAATTCTTCACTCAAGATTCTTAAAATGATCACATTTATAAACAATTGACTATGTAAGATAGCATTCAGGGATTTCAGGAGGGGAGTCTGGTCTCTATGAAAATACCACTAAGCCCACTACAGTGGGGAGTACAAAAATAACATTTCACTGAGTCCATGAATCCAGTGACGGTAACAGTTTCTAGTATGCACAGTAAGGAGAAAATATCCAATATACACAGTCTGTTGGGAGACATCTCCTTCAACATAACTTGTAGACAAGGCCTATAGCCTTCAGGTTGCTATAATGAAGAAAAAAATCATATGAAAGAAAGTGAAGGACATGCTGCACACCTTAACCTTGCTAGTGGGCAGAGGAAGAAAAGAAATGCCCCTGAAAATTGGAGCCCAGATTATGCCTTGAGTGTCTAGTGTCTGTGTCTTGGCCCAAAGTTGGGGTACATCTCCAAGTGTGGCACAATTTGGAGGACAGGTCTGAATGCTCAGTGGTACACATCTGGGTCACCCTACCAGATAAGCTCCCTATAAAAGTAGAAAAAATGAACAAAGGTGAAGGATTTCAGAACAGGGAGCATCAGTACTTGTTGTGAATTCAAGATGAATGTAGCCATGGGGAATGTTTTCCACCTCATCACCTGACCTTCTTTGTGTAAGCTTTGTAAGTGATCATCTGGGAACATTAACGAGATCATGTGGACTCTGATAACTCCCAAAGGAGCTGCGGTGCAGGCTGCATCAGACCTCCCTGGTTCTCCTGTGGTCTGTCTCCGCTGGGCCAGAGAGCTCACAGATTAGACTTTTTAGAAGAACTGTCACCCCATTATGGAAGAGCTTAGGGCAAGCTACACTTCTAGTCCCTTCTCATGCTTGAGCCCAAAGGCCCAGTTTCCTTGCTCTGATGAATGGCTTTGAAAGGCTGGAGCAATTCCAAGGCTCCTGGGGTGGTGTAGGTGTCTACTGCAACAGCATCACATCTCGCTGCACCCTCTGCATCCTGCATCATGGGCAGTGTTCTTGAGAATATCACAGTAGTCCTCAGCATACAGTACCTATCTCTAAGTCTGGTAATCTGAACTGGTGAATATTTTTTGAAGAATACTGGAGCAAACAAACAAACCAAAAGGCAAAACAAAAAAAAGACCCCCCCACTCCCAACCAAAAATACAAAAGCCCCAAGATTTTTCTGTTTGTCTGCCATATTTAAAGACTGCTGCACACAGAACTAAGCTGTAGTTGGGTTCCTAATAAACAAGCCTACGGAATTCAATCACAAAGTTAGAAAGATTTTTATTTTTTAAAACTCTTGACTATTTAGTTTGGCCTAATAGATAGTGAATTTTTGATATTTGCCATGTTCTCTGAAGTGAGATACACTTGAATGTCAATTTCTGTCTTTCCATTTAACTCTATATTTTTGAGTCATTTAGTATTTATTAGTTCTTAAATTGAGGATCAATGATACATAGTCATTTTGTGGATAACTGTGAATAATTAAATAAAATATACTCCATACAGGAACTGAGCACTGTTTGGCATGAAGAGCCAATTCATGAGTATTTTTTCCTTTTTTCCACTTCCCACCAGAATGTCCAAAAAGCTAACCTTGCTTGAATTCTCAAAGAATAGCTGTCACAGAGTAAGAGGAAATACATTCTTTTCTAACTAGAAACAAGCACAAAATAACAAAGTCCATGAACTTTTTGAAAAGGTATGGTCAGCCTAACTATGATCTCTATTTAATCCTGGTAGATTCCATAAGCTGTGGACATAATTGCTTGCTTCCTTGGAGGGCTTCCTGCCAGGTTTCTATCACTTCCTGTACCACCAGTATCATTGCCTGATGGTTCTGAAAGTACAGCTTACAGATTTGGAGAATGGGAGAGAGGAAAAATAGTTGCTGCTGTGGCCTCAGCTGACTCAGTCCCTAGCTCATATTTAGGTCATATTGAGAGAACTAGTTTCTCCATATCTAGCACATAACTTTTGCAAGTCCCTGATATGCCATAATACACATTCTTTAAACTTGACTGCTCTTCCAGGAAGGAAAGTTACCTTGACCTTGCTATCTCCCATTGCTTACAAAATCAAGCTACCATGCATTTTGGATAAATTTGTCAAGACTTGCAAGCAAAATGCATGCCCCTTGTCTAAATAGAAAGATTACAAGGGAAGGCATTAACTTTGGTTTGTAGTAAATTATTTAATTATTTTTGTGACTACTATTGAGGTGATTTGGGAATAGGAGTGCCCAGATCACGAAAAAGGGAGCTGAAGGCAGTGATATTCGGTAATGCACAGGGCATCTGAAAAATTTAATAGGATTGACACAAGACAAAGGTCTTGCTACACAGAGAGAAAAATCTGCTTCTCATTTTTACACCACTTTGCAGTTTACAAAACTGTTTTGCATATATTAATGTGCATGATAATCCTTTGAGATATGCAGGTTACATATTTGTAACCTCATTTCGCAGATGATCAAACTGAAACTTGGAAACATTAACATGAAAAAATAATTACCTTCCACGCTCCCAGGCACAAGCTGCGCAAAGATCACTCTATTTCTAGTCCTATGAGGGCATCTGGGTGGAAGCTGCATGTGGAAGCTTCGGATTCCAGGGGAAAACTGCAGGCCTGATCTGCATTCTCCATCTCTCTTCATTGTCCTTGCTTGGAGGTCTTATAACTGGCTACACTTGTGGAAAGTATAGCGAGAGTATTTGTTGTCCTCACAAACCTATTGTCCTCCCATAAGTCTCAAATATCTCCCACAAGTGACCTTATTTCTCATTTGTAGTGGCCAGCTGGGCATCGCCACCTCATTGCCTGGCTGGTACTTAATACTAACCTGTCTAAACGGAATTAATTATTACACCCATCAAATGCTACCCCCCCATGTATTAAGCAAATTGATAGCTAGTAACCAGGCATGTAGCTGCAATCAAATACTTAATTTCTTGCTCCCTTGGCATTCATTATCTTTCGTGCTTCTGATGACAATGACACTACTCTATTGCTTCTTATCTCAAGAATAATTTTGGAAGACAATCATTTAATGCATGCAAATTGATCAGCTCTGTGCAAAAGCAGTTCCATTAATATGACACAAGGATAAATAAAGACAAGCAGGACAGTGAGACTATAGAGAAGATGACGGTTAGGTCGGCTTCTGGAGGAACACACAAGGGTTTCCTGAGCCCACCTGTGCATCTATGCCCACCAGGCAGAAGGGGAAAATTCCATGAAAGGTAACAGTGGGACCTGAAGCACAGGCCGTAGAACACAGCTATCTGGGGGTTTTGAGTCATTTCCTGTGTTGGGATGGAGCTAGAATGGCAGCAATTTGCATGTATTTGCAAAGTAGGGTCATTATTATTTCATAATCCAGCACTGGGTCCCATCTACAAAACTGTGCAATAGGACCACTATTTGATTAGCAAGCTTCTCGCCAGGCCCACTAATCAATGATTGCAGTTCTTTGAAATCATCTTGTTTGAACTGGGTTTTTGACTCATTTGTTTGCTTTTTCACTTCCTTCCCTATGAGTTCTTAGACATGTCTGTGGGTATCCTGCCGCCTTGTCTTCTTCCCATTGTTGAGGGACTTCGTTTAAGAGCCTAGATGAGAGGTTTCTTTGAATGAGTATGAGGGAGGTGGGGGTACCCAAAATTCCTCTAAATTCTGTGTTGGGAGTAGGAAGTGAGGGAGGTCCTAACAGCCTGATGATGTCTGAAGTGTCATGATCACCTGCAACGTCCCCCCCATCCCCCCGCAGCAATTGATCAGTGGACTTAAAGAGGGACTTACTAATCAATAGTGGTCCTAATGGAGAGAAAGCTGGCAGAGCATATAGAAGCCACAAGTAAAATGCTGGCTGAGGTAAATAAGGAAATGCAAGATATGAAGGGGCATTTTAATAGAGAATTTGAAATTCTGAAAAGAAATCTAGCTAAAATTCATGATATGAAAAGTGCATTAGAAAGAAGATGTCAATTCACTGCGAGGATGGAATTTCAAACCTTGAAGATAAGACTGAAGAAAAAATGCTAAATTAGGCACTACTCTAAAATTAAAAAATGATCAAAGTAGCTGGATATAATAGCTGATGGATGATTCAAAAAGAACCAACCTCAGAATTATGAATGTGGAAGAAAGAGAAGAAGATATTGTCGAAGGTAGAAAGAATTCACTAAAATAATGCAAAAAAAAAAATCCAGAAAAAGAAATTAATTCTCAGGTACAAGAAGTTTAGAGAACACCAAATAACCTCAACCATCAATGTGACTTGCCACGACATAACATAATCAAAACCTCAGAAATACAGCATAAAGAGAAAAATATTAAAATCAGCAAGAGAAAAACAGACTTTATTCTACCAAGAAAAGCCCATTCAAATTACCACAGATTTCTTGATGCAAACTTTAAAGGCCAGGAGAGCCTGGGGCAAAATCTTTGAAGCTTTAAAAGGCAGCAAGTATCAACCAAAGTTTTGGTACTCAGCAAAATTATGTAGAGTATCATGTCATCTGCAAATATGGATAGTTTCACTTTCTCCCTTCTGACGTGCATTTCTATTATTCCTTGCTGTTGACTGATGGCTCTTGTCAAAATTTCAAGCACTATATTAAATAGTCATGCTAACAGTGGGCATCCTTGTCTTGTTGCTGAATTTAGTGTGAATGCTTTCAGTATTTCACCATTTAATATAATCTTAAATTAGCTGAGGGGTTATTATTAACAGCGTGAATCATGTTGAGGTAGGGTCCCTATATTCCCATTTCTTCAGTCTTTAACATAAATGGGTGCGGGATTTTGTCAAATGCTTTTTCTGCATTTATTGAGATAATCATATATTTTTATCTTTTATCTGTTAATGTGGTGTATTACACTTATTAACTTGTGTATACTGAACCATCCTAGCATGTTTGAGATAAAGCCCACTCACTTCCTCATGGTATATAATCATCTAAAGCAATTCTGAGTAAAAAAGGCAAAGCTGGAGGAATCACAATCCCAGACTTCAAAAAATACTACAAAGCAACTGATCAAATCTACATGGTACTGGTAAAAGAACAGACTATAGGAGCAGTAGAACAGAGTTGAGAACACTGAAGCAAACCCAGACATTCCTAGTCAACTAATCTTTGACAAAGGGACCAAAACAACCCACTGTAGAAAAGACAGCATTTTCAACAAATGGTGCTTGTAAAACTGGATCTCCACATGAAGGAGAATAAAATTAGACCCTTATCTATCACCAGACACTAAAATCAGATCAAAATGAATTAAAGAACTGAACACCAAAACAGAGACACTGAACCTAGTGGAAGACAAACTAGATAAAATTCTAGAAGACATGGGGACAAAAAAAGGATTGTTTGAACAGACCACCAACTGCACAAGAAATCTTAAAATCACCAAATGGGGCTACATTAATGTAAAAAGCTTTTTTACATCAAAAGAAATAGCAAGATAGAGACAGCACACAAACTGAAAAAGATTTTCACCAGTAAGATTTTAGACAAAGGAATAATATTAGAATATACAATGAACTGATAAACATAAAACCCCCTAAAATAAATGACCCTATCAAGAAGTGGGCAGCTGAAATGAAAAGAAACTTCACAGAAGTAGAAATGGCCACAAGCACAATCAAAAGTGTTCTTCATTACTGGTCATCAGAGAAATGCAAATTAAAAACAACATTAAGGTTTCATGTCACTCCAGTGAGAATGGCTTACATCAATAGCTCAACAAAACAACTATTGTTGGCAAGGGTGTGGATAAAAAAGGAGCTCTACTCCACTGCTGGTGGGAAGGCGAGCTCGTACAACCATTTTGGAAAGCTGTCTGGAGGTTCCTTACAAAGGTGAGAATGGAAATTCCACTTGATCCATCTACTGTCCTACTGGGCATGTTCCCAAAAGAAATGAACTCAACATACCCAAAAGACACATGCATAGCCGTGTCTATAGCAGCACAATTCATAAAAGCCAAATCTTGGCAACAACCTACCTGCCAATCTGTATAGAAATGGATAAAGAAGATGTGGTACTTGAACACAATGGAATACTATTCAGTCATAAAGAAAGACAGAGATGAAACGTTTGAACAAAAATGGGGCCACCTAGAGTCAATAATGCTCAGTGAAATAGACCTAGCATAAAGGCTGACTACATATGGCTGTCCCTCTTATGAAATGCACAAAAATACTGACATAAAAAGGCACCAACATGAATGGCAGAGTATAAAGAGAGTCAATGACTACATAGGAAAAGTATAAACCTCTGAAAAAAAGGTGGACATAGAAACTCACTAATTTCAGAAACCCCATGTTTCTAATGTGTTACAGATTTTGGAATTCATGTCTTCACAAAAACAAGTTGAATTTTATGTCAGGTGAACATTTTTATCACAATAAAACTATACAAAAATTACCTTTCAGTACCCGGCTAAGGAATTTGAAATTTACTCTTTTTTTCTCACATTTTCTAGCCTTATGAATTTCATTGCTATAGTTTTTTTCTTATGTGGACTGGTGGGTGAGGCCATGGTGAAGAATCTCAGTAAAGATCCAGGAAGATACAGAAAAAAAGAACTTTCAGCAAATCATCCCAATAAAGGGCTCTGCTTGGACCCAGAGAAGAGGCATCAAGATGTGGCCACTGCAGCCCATTCTAGGGGTGGGAAGCTGAGCTAAATAGTAGTGATTTGAGTGATGAATTGAGTCATATGCAGAAGAGTAAATATATCAAATACCACATCGTTTATCTGCTTTGAAACACCCAGAATACAGGCATTCTATAGAACCAAATGGGTGTGATAGTGGGAGTTAGGGGGAACGTGTGGCCGGGCCAAATATGGGAAGGGATTATAATGTTGATGTGATATATATGTGCACAGAGTACTCAAGTTCTTTGTAAACAGTATGTACTGTGCATATATACATATATATGCATATAGAGAGAGTTGGAAAAAATAATAAAAAACTGCAGTAGAATTACAGAAAGGGAATTGATTTTTAATAATTAAGGAGTTCCTCCTTGGCCAATACCCTTCTAGCTTACCACAAACACACACTCAATTTAATTCTTTCACTGGTGATGAGAAATTATATTTTATAGTTCTAGGAGTGGTTTACAGGAGAGGATGCATAGATAACTGGCCCCTTGCCATTATGGAAGTAATTTGAAAGAAGAAGACTACAGATAGGTAAATTAGTTCGCTAGTTTTGCTGTCGCAACAGAATACCTGACAACCCTGGCTTAAAGGAGAGAGGTTTACTTCGGTATTCAGTTTCAGACCTTTCAGCCCCTGGTCAGATCCCAAGGAAGAAAGGTCACTGAGGAGAGGTATGGCAAAATACAAGCAAACAAACAAAACAACAACAACAACAACAAAAAAAAACAGCTCACTTGGTCTCATTCGGAGCAGACAGGGAAAGAAGAGCCCCTGGTGGGCGAGAGGGCTGGGGACAAGACAACACCCTTCCGGTCCACCAATATCTGCTTCCAAGCAGAACGCTCAGTTGTGAATCATCAATGAATTAATCTATTGGTTTGGTTACCCCTGGCACAATCTAGTGACTTTCCAAGTGCCTCACCCATGGACCCATGAACCTCTTGTTGGTTATTTTTGTTACAAACTACAATAACCTATATTCTGTTATTACTTTAATTTTTTTCATCTTTTCATTGTTTCCTTTTTTATACGTGGCTAGCCAAGAATATTGTGCCTTTGTCTTTTTGAACCACTGGCCACTTCTCTGTTTTCTTTATTGTGCCCTAGTTCAACATTGTTTTTTCCTGCTTGACGTATTTCAAGGCATCTACTTAATGAATCTCTGCACTCTGCTTTTCTTCACGAAAGCCCAGGCTGCACTACACACTCACACTAACTTGGAGGATCTGTAAGTAAGTCTGAGCATCTCTTTCCTCTGCTCAGAAACCTGCAATAGATTTCTATTGTTCACTGAATTCCAGAAATTTCTCAATTTGCCATTCAAAGTCTGCAAGTCAGCCCAGGGACACGGTTTTCTGCCCATTAAATTTCCTCTTTACTTTTCTTGTGTATAAGTTTTCTATCAGACATTATTTCTGCTTTCTAAAATCTCTCATTTATTTTTTTTTCAGATTTGGTTCATGTTCCACTTTATATAAGCCTTTCCTGACTGTCCAACCAATTTATAACTTCCTGTTCGACATCTCATAGTATCCTCTCAATAAAGAGTTATAACTCCAGAGCATCTTCTCTATACTCACCATCTAACATATTCTCCTATCATATTGTGTTTGGGTTTGTTGAAAATGAGAAAGGATTCTTGCCCATTATTGTGCATTTTGTAATACAGGGACTTACCTATTCTATGTATAGAAAGATATGATAAATTAATATTTTTTAATAAATTTTAAATAGGATATTAAGAATTTTCATTATTTAAAATATATTTTAATATACATACTTTAATAATTTAATAACTAATTATATTCTTGTATATTCCTGTATAGCTGTTATATGTCTAAAGATAACTGACATTGGAATCAAACCAACATAGAGTTAAATATTCCTCCTCATTTACTAATTGACTTGAGGGAGTTGCTAGACGTTTTTAAACATAGGTGTTCTTTTTCTACACAAACTTTTGTATTGCCTTCATTATCTTCTGGTTCATTTCTTCTTTGATCTCCTCTACTTGTTGTATGACCATTACAGGATTTAAGCAAAGATCTCAGAGAGCATGTATAATAATTAACCAGTGTATTATAGCCACTCAACATGCATTATTTCATTTATGTCCATTAAATTTGCAAAGTCGTTAAGTAAATAATACCATCACAAGAAATCTTAGATATTTGTCAATAAGACTGTTCACACTGAATAGAGCTTAAATTGATATAATGATCCTAGTTTCATAAATGCATTTAAAATATATAGAGTGACTTCTAGACCAAGAGGATAAAAACCCTCAAAAGTATTTAAAAAAAAAAAAAACACCTTTAAGTTTTAAATTTATCTACAGGAAATATAAGTAATTCGGGTAGAGGTTTTGGTATTGGTAATATGAAAGCAAAGAAAAATAGGAGACCTGAAAGTAAATACAATCAGTGCTTTGTCTAATCACTGAGCCTGGCCACGCTGCCAACTCCTCACAGTCTGTCTCAAAAGTGGACACTTCTGACTCAATGGCCCAATGTGTGTAAATACTTGAGTCTTAAAACTAACCATGTCTCTTCACTTTCCACATATAATACATTTTATTCCAATAATGATTTGTATTTTACTGTACCTTGCATACAAGAAAGTATATAGTCACTTATTTTTAAAAAAAATTTCACTGAGTAAGCTGGACTTCTGAGATATACTGATTTCTCTGAATTCTTCTGGTGTTCAAGACACTCATAAGAATAACTTTTTAAGAGATTCTATTACATCTAGCATGGGCTGGTTCATCCCATTATGAAGTACTTTTGTGTTGTTTCCCCTGCCAAAGCCTTCACGCCAGGTGATGGATGGTGTGGCACATCTTGTACCTTACATTTAGCTATATATCCTGTTCCCAGCTTACAAAGTTACACAGTTGGGAGTGACTTGCTGCTTGTTATCCCCATACCGTTTTCTCCATTTCCCTCTTCCTAGTGACTTCTCTTGGGGATTCAGGTACTTGGGGTAAGCTGAGTCTATTGTCGTTCCAAGGATGGGACATTAGACCAAGTCCTAGGTAACCAGATCAGCATATTCTATGATCCTACTTATAATGATTGGTGTATTGTGGGGCATGCAATTCAATTTAATCAAGTCAAACTGAATCCTAGGTCTTTTTGGAATTCTAGCATGAAGAAATATTGCTTTCTTGCATGATGTGTAGGTACAGCAATATTCTCGGCACTGTAGCAGCTACTTCTTTTCTACTGTGATGGAGAATAAAAGACCCTGAGACAAGGGAGGAAGCTAAGAAAAATTTAAAGAGGCAGAGACAAACTCCAATAATATTACCATCCTATATATCATAATGTGTCTGACATTTGACTCTTGTGCGTTGTGTGTGATCCACAATAGGTCAGCTAAATTCTACTTTACCTCCAAATCAAAAATCTCCTGTATTAAAAAGGTTAATTTGTGAATCACTAAAATTTTTTAAATAAAAATCTCTACCACAACAAATATGTTTATAAACTTACCAAACTTTCTGATATTAAAAGTTTAGTCCAAACTTCTATTTTTTTCAAAGAATTCAACCACATACTAAGCACCTTTCTAGTGTCATGAGACAGGTGTTTAATAGTGCTTCTTTATCTCAGTTCTCAAGTCAAAAGAATCTTGGCACTGAATTTTCAGTGAAACTATTGTCAAAAGCACCTTAAGGATATAACATCATGTTCTTGAGAAAGAATAGATTTTTTAAAATAAAAAGTTGTCAGGAAGGCTCTTAAAAATCTCAGTTCATATGTTCCTACATCTTTGTTGTTATTGTTAAACCTGGCCTTACCCACCAGTTCACACTAGAAAATAATTATAAGCATGTAATTCAAAAGGATAGTTAATTTGGGAAAGAAGAAAAATAAATAAATAAACAAAATTCAATTGCCTTAGCTGAATACTGGAAGGTGCATATTTGTACATTCACAAGGTTATCTTTACCTCAATCAGTTTCCTCAGGATAAACTTTCATTAGTGACCTAATAAGTGAATTGCTACAACAAAACAAAGTTAAAACTATAGCACATTGCTACATTAAATGAACTTAAATCTATACCACATAAATATACTTAACACAAAAGACATGTAGGCAAATCTAGTTATTTCTTAATTTCCTAACTTTCATATCTTATTTACTCATATTTCACTGATTACTAACCTACTTTTTTCTCAGCTCCTTCTCCTCTAGCTGTTGTCACGTTTTCTCTGGTGAATATCCCAATGAAGGGACTGGTTGGATTCAGAAAAGAGATATCAAGATTTGACTACTGCGAACCCATTAGAGGAATAGGAAACTGGGGTAGAGTGGTGACTTGAGTGAAATGACTTAGGCGCGGAAGATTAATATGTTAAACACCGTATGGTTTCTCGGACTTGGAAAACCCAGAACACAGACATTCTTTGGAACCATATGAAATGATAGCTGGAGCCGGGGGAAGGGACAGGGAGGGTGTGGGAGGATAGAAGATGGGAAGCGATTGTGAAGTCGATGTGATACATAGATGTATGAAACAGCCAAATTCATTGTAAATACTATGTATTACATTTGTATATTAATAAAAATAGTGGGGGGAAAAACCAAAAAAAAAAAAAAAAGAAGAAAGAAAGATAGGCTGGGAATAAGGGGTAAGCTTTGGAGGTTTTTTGGAAAGTCTTGCCATGCAGCTCAGGCTGGCCTCAAACTCACAATTTTCCTGCCTCAGCCTCCTCAGTGCTGTGATTACAGGAGTATACCATCACACCAAGCTCATAAACAGCCAGATATTAAATATCAATTTAGATTTATTCTGTAAACAACTACCAAAATTAAGTAAAAGAGAAACTGCAGAGACTTAAACAGTCAGTATTTCAGGAGACGGAACTTTGTAGTTTGCAAATTTGAGTGGGGGAAGAGTAAGGAGAAGGCAGAGGCTAGCCTAGGCGACCAACTAGAGGTAGATACGTCAGTAGTAAAGACCAAAGCCTCCACTATTGCCCTGTTACTGCAAAGCCACCATCATCTCCTGCTGGACTGCTACAGGAAGTATCCTAACTGGCCCCTAATGTAGATAACTAAAGTCATGATTTTAAAACAAGCTTATGCTCAACTCTATCCTCATTTTAAAACTTATTAGTGTCTTTTTTCATTGCTTTCTTATCAGTCTAAAATTCTGAAGTCCTACTGAAAATCCTGGTGAGTCTGACCCATACCTATGTTCTATATTCTAGGACCCTGAGCTGCTTAGACTAGAGCGAGACCCTGTTTCAAAAAAATTCCATATATCCTATACATATATATACTAAAACATATGTAAACTTTTTCATTATAATTTTTTAAATTTAAGGCCAAAACAGTAGCAGGCTACAGGCTAGACACACTTTCTCTAGTGGTACCACGAACCTCCTACATAATGTCACCAACTTTTAATATTTATAATTATTAGATTAATGGCCACAGCTCCTACCAAACTATAAATTCCATGCAGGCAGTGACCATATCTGATTTTGTTTATAGCTCTACCTTAAGCACTTAGAACAGTACCCAACACACACTAGGTATCTAACAAATACTTGTTGAGCAAATGGACAGCTGAATCCCTGCATGGACAAGACACTGAGCCCAGCACTTTATGGTCATTAATAGGAACCTCCAAACACTGAGCTATATTCCAATCTATTTTGTATTTTTCATTCTGAGACCAGGTCTCACAAAGTTGCCCAGGCTGGACTCAAACTTGGAATTCTCCTGCCTCTGCCACCCAGAATGCTGAGATTCCAGGCCTAGGCCACTAGTCCTGACTGATCCTAAACTTTCTAACTACTATGCCTAGATTAGGGCCAAAGGGCAGAGGAAGCGAGCAGGGCCGAGCAATCCAAAGTACTGACTGGTCAGATGGGACAGTTTCAGGAACGAATAAGCTTAAATTTACCTCAGCAACTGTGTCTGCTGAAATAGGCCTAAAATTAGAACTTAGTAAGGCTGGAGTTATTCTCAGCAGTTAAAATGTTTGCCTAGCAAGCTCAAGGCCCTAGGTTCAATTCCCCAGGACCACACAAAGCTGGGCATGGTGGCCCAAGCTGGTAATCCCTGTACTAAGGAGGCTTAGACAGGAGGATTGCTGTGAGTTCAAGGTCAGCCTGGGCTCCACTGTCAGGACCAGCATGGACTACAGAGGGAGACCCTGACTCAAGGCTGAGAAATCCCTGTGCGCACAGGGTGCTTGTCAAGAGACCAAAGAGAGCATCCAACAGAATTAGGACCCAAGCTCACTCTGGGCTCAGGACAAACACCACGCCTCGGGGATCTTCACAAAGCAAGACAGGAACACCAATCAAAAACCAGAAACGGAGGAAGCGGGTGATGCCAATAGTCAGGAGAGCCTACATTAGCACGGGGACTCAGAGTGAGTTCCGCGAGTCTTTCCCCGCCACTGAGCTACAAATTACAGATGAGGTTCACAGCAATTCCCCCAAGGTGGCACCTGAACTGTGTGTGTCACAATGAGCCACACACCCCAGCCTTTTTTTCCTTTGTGTGTGTGAAACCAGAAATAGAACCCATGGCCTTCACACTGAGGTATAACCCAGTCTCAAGTTTGGTCTTTTTTTTTTTTTTTGGACAGGGTATTGCCAAACTGCCCACGCTGGGTAATCCTGTCTCGGCCTCTAGAGTGGAAGTACAGGCCTGAGCCACAAGGCCGGCTTCCCAGCCATTTTTTTTTTTTTTTTTTAATTTTGAGCCAGAGTCCTGCTAAGTCGCTAACCTGCTCACATTGTACTTAAATTTGCGATCCTCCTGCCTCAGCCTCCCAGAATGCAGAGATTACAGCGTGTGCCCCTCCATGCCCGCCTGGAGCTGAACCCTGGTGTTGGGGTAGGAATTACACAAGGGTCAGAGGGTGGCGCGGCCCGGGAGAAAACCGAAAGACGCCAAAGCAGCAGTCAGAGCCCGCGCGAGACGCCGACCTCCCGGGCACAGGACGTACCGGAGCGTCATGTCGGAAAGAGCGTCCTCTCGTCCTCACAGACCGGCTCGCCCCCAAAGGCCCACACCCGGGCGGGGCGCAAAGTCTGGCTGCAGGGAGCCTCGGCCTCAACGCCACGGCAACTTCCCTTCCGAAAAGCCCGCGCAACCAGACGCAGCCGCACTTCCGTCTCTCGTAGCAACAGGCCCGCCCTCGGGCGACTTCCGCTGTCCTGCTATCGCAGCGAGGCTGGGGATAAGGCAAACCATTGAGGCTGCGAGGGCGGGGGAGCGTTTGGTCCAACGATCCCGTTCACAGGGGTGAGGCGCAGCACGTCCGAACTTGGTGTTGTGACCTGGGACCGGTGTCCAGCACAGTTAAGCTTCCCTCGGGTCACTGCACCAGGACTTTGCTTTGGGATACCGGAAGTCAGAGGCCGTGCTCTCTCCTGTGTGTGTGTTACCCTGAATTTAGGGCGTAGCCTGGCAGCAATGAATGCCCAATTAAAAAAAAAAAATCTCAGCTCAATGCGGGTAGCAGGATGAGAGGTAGCTTGTTTTCATCCTGGGTGCACCATTTCCCCGAAACTTGAGTCTTAAATGTGTGAGAATGAAGACTGCATACTGATGCAGTACAAAACAAGGACAGCTTAGACGAAAACAGTAAGAAACTATGGGAAATCACTAGATATGTTCTATTTTTGATTTGAAAACCTCTGCCACCCTACTGTTTATTCCCAAAGTAATTGAAAAGACTCAATATATGAGGAATAGTTCAGTGGATTTTTTATCTGCTTTACATACGCACAACAGGAATCATTAGTCACAAATATGGCATCAATATAGAGTTCTTGGTTATAAACAGAAACAACGAATTAAAATAGACTTGCCTGAAGGATGGTAGTTTACATGTTGCTATACATGAGCATGTGTGGTGCGCCTCACAGAACGAAGTGAGGTGAAGGACCAGACTTGCAAACATACAGGAATAAGGAAGCCACAGAAACAAAAAATGGAATGGGATGCACCACACCTGCAGTGTCCATGTTTTAATCTGTCTTGGACTTAGTCACCACCAAGGGGATTAAAAAACAATCTGCATCTTTGCCATGGTCAGGGTTCAATATTCTGGTAATAAGGTTATAGAAGAGAATTGTTTTTGACCACGCACTTTCCTAGAAAAGGAAGGACCTGCTCTTCAGCTTTGCTAGATGTCATGTCACTTAAAATTGTCCTTCAAAGAGGGCATATGCAGTGGGCAAAAAGGACATTACCAAAACAAATCAAATTGAGAACCATTAAGAAGAGATTGCCTCTTGCTGGCCTAAGCTATTCATATTTACACTACAGTATTCACACTGCCTCCAGATGGACAAAGAATGCCAACAGAGTTAAAAGTATGGTGATAGCTTTCCACATTAGAAATCCTAAAGTCCTGGGTCAAACAATTCAAATCCCAAGGAGAAAACTTCAACAGTATCGCAGGCACAGAGGTTGAATGATCATTCTTCAAAAGAAAGAGTCACTGTCATATCTGGTTTATATTGTAGATAGAGATACAGGCCTAATGAAGCCAACCCTCTTCCTATGTTTCTTTTCCTTTTAAAGGCAATGGGTCATTAATGTCACACACACACTTAGTAAAGAATAACCTTATAACAGAAACGATGACTTCTTTAATCCTTGGACAAGAAACAAAAGTGTATTTATTGGTAAGTCTTCACTATCCCTGTGTCCTCCACAATGGTAGCTTTTTCATTTGGGTTTTTAGGCTGGGGACTTGTTTCTGATTGAGTTACCTTATGTGGTATATCTACACCAAGTTTAAAAACAAATTTTATTCTTCTTTTCCCTCATTTTATTGATATGTATACATGCAATATGAAATGTTTACATTGAATGTGGATATTTTGTGAACATGCCCAAATTACAAATTCTTCCCGTATCCCTTTTTGGCCCTCCTGGACCCTCTGCATCCCCACTAGTTTCTATTATTGCCCTCATTTAGTTCTACCCAGTGACTGATTTTAGGCTCTTATGTTAGAGAAATCATGTGATATTTCACCTTCTGCTTCTGGCTCACTTCACTAAGCATGACTTCTCAAATTGCATCCACTTACCTACAAAAGCCTCCAATCTGTCTGTCTTTATAGATGAATAGTATTCCACTGTGTACAAGTACCACAATTTATGTATCCACTGGTCTGCTGTTGAGTATTTTGGTGTCTTCCACATTTTAGCATTGTCAGTTGTGCTGCTATGAACATTTCTGTTATGTGATGCTTTTAACTCTTATAGAAAAATTCCCAGGAGAGGTATCACTTGACAAAGGGGGACATTTGTTTCCAATGTTTTAAGAAACTTCCATGCTGCTTTCCATAGTGGTTGTGTCAGTTTACATTCCCACCAGCAGTGTCAGAGAGGTTTTTTTGCCCCCACACCCTCACCAGCACTGATTGCTCTTTGAGTTCTTGATGTATGTCATTGTCTCTGGGGTTAGATGGTATTTTATTGATGTTTTGGTTTGCAATTGTCTAACAACTAAGGATGTTGAACATTTTTTTTTTCATGTATTTACTAGCCATTTGAACTTCATCTGAGAACTACCTATTCATTTCCATTGCCCATTTTTCAGTTCATCTTTGATTTTGAGGGGTTTATTTTTCTTCAGCTCCTTGTATATTCTAGTAATGAGCCTCCTATGTGAGGTACAGGTGGTGAATATTTTTGTCCATTCTGTCAGTTCTCTCTTTACTCTGTTGATAATTTCCTTTCCTGTACAGAAAACTTTTAATTTGAGATAATCTTATTTGTTAATCTAGGGGCTATTTCTTTTGCTTTGGGTATCTTATTAAGAAAGTCCTAGCTTACAACTATATCTTTTTAGAGTTTTTTTTCCTATTTTGTCTGTCAGAAGGTTCAGTGTTTCAGTTTTTATATCTAGGTCTTTGATCCACTTTGATTTGATTTTGGTGCATGGTGACAGATGTGTGTCTAGATTGATTCTTCTGCATGTCGATGTCCAATTTTTCCAGCACCATTTATTGAAGAGGCTGTTCTTTTTCCAGTGTATGCTTTTGGCTCCTTTATTAATGATCAGGTAGCTGAGGGTATTTGAGTTTTTCTCTGTGTCCTCAGTTCTGTTCCAGTGGTCCGTGTGTCTATTTTGAGCAGTACCATATAGTTTTCATTTGGAAACAGAGGAGACCTAGAATAGCCAAAGCCATCCTGAGTAACAAGACAAAGGCAGGAGGCATTATAATTCCAGACATTGAGTCATACTACAAAGAAAGTTATATAAACTATATGGTACTCACACAAACTTTATTCTTAATAAAACATTTGTAGACAAAAGCATTGTTTGTTTTCATTACAGTATAGTGTCACAAATCTGTGGTTAGCAGATTAAAGCAAAATATAACCTTTTTCTTAAAAAAAGAATTATTGGTGCCTTTTCTCCTTACCATGCACAAGAAGACCTAGAAAAAGAAGCAATCATAATTTTCCATAGCACAGCTACTTGTAAATATAATGCAGTTTTGCAGTAGCTATGTACATGGTGGGTTTCTACCAATCTCATCCATCACACTACAGCCCTCCCCCTGCATCACTATCCCAGATAGATGGTTGTGAAAACATAATCGTTCCAATGAGACAAATGGAAAAAACAAGCAGATAGGTTGTGAAGCCACTTAGGGTTTTGAAATAACTTTGTGAAGAGTGTCTTTCGTATTTCTTTCTCTTTGGTTGTGTAGTCATGATTATACACACAACATGATTGTACACTATGTACAAAGACACTGGAAGAAATATAGTTCCCCAAAATGGAATTAAAATATTTAGAAACTGTTTCATTTTGGTGTCCTTGAGCCTTTGCTGAGACAAAGTTAAGAGCACAAGGCATATATCAGAGGCCAATGCCTGTGAAGATAAAGAGAGGAAGATGCAGTGAGCAGGGACAGGTTTCAGACCCGGAGGCAGAACTCATAAGGCAGAATCCAATTGTATAGGGAGCTCTCGAGCAAGAACTGTGCGCTGGGAGCTCAGTTCTCAACTAGGGAGGGTGGGTCAGTTTTAGTACTTTGCAATGGGACTATACAGGAAGGGGCCAAGAAACCCAAACTTAATGTTTTTTGTTTGTTTGTTTGTTTGTTTTTAAATGTAAATCTTTAAATCCAGAGTGACAGTTTGGTATACCATTAAATAAGTGGCAGGGTAAAAAAGGACTTGAGACTTTCAGAAGGGAAATTAGACCAAGAATCTTATAATATGAAGGAGGAACAAGGGAAAATTAAAAGATTTGTTTGGGATATTTAATTTGAAAATTGCACTCTGGCACTTTGTGAACCTAAATGTGCATGTGAATTTCCTAGAGATCTTGTTAGAATCTAGATCCTGATTCAGTTGTGAGGCCCATCTTCAGAGTTAATTTCTCACAATTTTCTTAATGTTTCAGTGCTGGTTTGAAGGCTCATCCTGAGTCACAACTGTTTAAGGAGAGTTAAAGTGAAGACTTCAAAAATAGAATTAACAGAATTGCAGTTAAAAATGAAGATTTTTAGGTGTTAGCATGACATGATTTAGATCATAATAGCCAATAAAAATGAACAAGCAAGAATTGAACATTAGGTAATGCTGACATATAGAGTAGTTTTTCTCAACTTGTGGGTGTATTTCATTTGAACCTCAGAATTCAGAGGCTGCTTTGAATGACTCTTACGTCTTCCCAAAAGATGCTACCTAACCAATCCATTCTCTGAACAAACTGGAAAGTTTATGTCAATTCAGTCCTTTGGGTACTAAGACTTTATTCTGTCTGGAGCACTGTTTGAGAAAGGCTGACTTAAAATGTGAAGAAAGGAGAACTTTCTCATAGACATGGACTGAAAATGATTGACTAGAAGGCTGGAACACTGACAGCTTCATAGAAACTCAGAGAGTGGACGATTTTAAGGTTTTCACAGGCAAATGGAAGAAACTTGAGAATATCATGCTTAGTGAAGTCAGAAGCAGAAGGTGAAACATCAGATGGTCTCTCTGATATGAGAGACTCAGACCACAGCTATCTCATGGAACTTTAAACGAGACAAAGCGAAAGAGGGGGATGGGTGGGGGGGCGGTGAAGGGAGGGTAGGGAGGGAAAGGAGGAAAGGGAGGGTGGGAGGGACAAAAGGAGAGCGGGAAAGCCTTTGTCACTTTGACAAGAAATGTATGTGCACAAAATGCTCAACTCCGTTGTAAACCTTAAATTCTGCACTTGTACATATCAATAAAATGGGGGGAAAAGAACGAAGGAGAAAAGGCCAAAGAAAAGAATAGCTATTTATTATTGTTCCCTTTTTCCCAGACAGGCCTGAGCTGGTGTGACAGCATCAGGCTTACAGGAGACAGTGGAGGAGACATTTGATTCAAGGGGATTCAGGAGAAAGTGGAGTGTTAGCAGATTTAGATGGCGAGTATAAACATTTTTAAAATGAGTGGAGAAAAAAGATTAACTGGACCCCAAACAGGAAAGGTTAGAGAGTGGGAAGCCTTTTCATTATTTTCAAGGAGCTATTACACCCCAACTTTTTATATACTAACTAACATGTTCTAGAAAAGAAATCAGAGAATTCAGAACAGAGAATAGAGAAGCCCATCCCAAACATGCAAGGATGGTTCAACATATGCAAATCAATTAATGTAATAATCACATTAACAAATGCAAAGATAAAAATCATATGATCATCTCAATAGATGCAGAAAAAGTATTTGACAAAATTCAGCACCTATTTTTGATAAAGACTCTGAAGAAAAAAGGAATAAAGGGACTCTACCTCAACATGATTGAAGCTATTTATAACAGCCCATCAGCCAATATAATCCTAAATGGAGAAAGACTGAAAGCATTTGCACTAAATTCAGCAACAAGACAAAGAAGCCCACTGTCACCCTGACTATTTAACATAGTGCTTAAAATTTTGACAAGAGCCATCAGGCATATAGCATTTTTATACACCAACAGCATATCTAAAGACAAAGAAAGAAAGCAACCCCTTTCATAAAAGAAGTAATAATTTAGAAGTAAAAGCTTATCTAGAAGAAAGGGAACCTACTAGGATCTACTGGAAAATGAGGTTTGGTCTCAGAAGTAAAGTGGATTTATTTTTTCACTGCAACAGGTAAGACATCAGAATATCTAGGGTCAAGTATAGGGCTCCAATATGTGATGAGAGATAGTAAAGTATAAGCAAAAGAAATATCCTCACCAAGATCTCACTAAGCTGAATTCATTAGAACCAGACATGTGCTCCATACAACTATAAAAATTATCTTGTACAGTTTCAGCTCATTCCTTCAGTGAATACTCATCTGGCTGTCAGGTATTTTCGCTCTACCTGGCTGCTTAGACTCAGCCAGAGACCCTGTCTTACATACTTACTCATTGATGGAACAGAACACCCAACATTCATAATTTAAAAAAAGGAAAGATCTATTTTCATTTAGAGTTTCAAAAGATCTCGGTCCATTCATGAGCATCTGACAATGGTAGAATCACACAGATTAGCAGAAAACCTCTACACAGCATGGCAGACAAAGAAGCTAAGTAGGAAGAAGCCAGTTAATGGCTGGAGACTAAGGCAAAGGTTAGAGCTTTCCTAGAAAAAGCTGCAACAATGTGTCTTCTTCCTTTCTTCTAGTCAAGCTGCCAGCTGGGCTTGCCACAACCATGGTGGGTACTCTTCGCTCACTTCCTGGCCCACAACTCAATCTCATATACCCAAAAGCTTTGCCTTCAGCATTTCATAACCTCAACACTTGGACATAATCTTTCCAGGTCAAGCCCCAATCATCGGCCCCTTCCAGCCAGGCCCATCCTCCCAGCACTACATGGTTCCGTAGCTATTCTACAATATCCAAATACCTGAGGCTTTTCAGAGACGTTCCAGATGTAAGCCACAGGAGACCCTTTGCTTCCCTTCTCTTACTGCCCCACCGTATTTTCTGCTATTTGTGATGTATTGGAAAAAAGTGAAAGAAGATTAAACAAATGATATTGCACGGAAGGGAAAGGTGCAGATCAGATGTGGAAACCTGAACTCTGACCTCAGTATCCCTACCTGTGCAGAGAAGGGGGTGGCCTTTGGATTGTCAACAGTATGTGTTTTATGTAAAGGAGATATTGGCTGTAGCTGAGTGTCGTCTCATCATCTCCTTGTTTCAGCACCATCGAATTCTCACTTATCCTGGCTCGAAAATGTCTGGACACCCTTGACCTCTCCTTCAGCTTCTACCCATATCTTGTCTGTTACGGTTCAGATCCAAAGTGTTCCCAAAAATCTCATATATTCAAAGGGGGATATATTGAGGATGAATAGATCATGAAGACGCTGTAATCTTCAAAGAGACTGATCCACTGATGACTTCATATCTGAAAGGACTGTCAAGAGGAGGGCCTGCCTGGAAGCACCGCAATCCTGGGCCTTGCTTCCAGAGCTTGTGTTTTCCTCCCTGGCTGCTACCTCCCTCTTCTGCTCTGACCATCATCAGGTGAGCAGCTTTCATCTGCCATGACCTTCTACCATTCTGTTTCTGCCTTGGCCCTAGACAGCCGTAGGATGAAACTTGAAAGCCATGAGCCAAATTAAACTTCTCCTTTAAGTTGTGGATATTAAGTATTTTGTCTCATCAGTGGGAAAACAGACGAATACACTACCGTAGAACACCAGTTGGCCTTCTCCATGTCTCTTATGTCTGACCTCTTATTTTCATTTCCTGCCTACCTCCATATCTCAGTTTCTCATAATTTCCTATTTGAATTACTGCAATTATACTTCATTTAGTTACTCTGCTGCTTAAAATTGTTGGTTCTTTGCTCTTTCTCTTAAAGCACAAGCTAGATCAAGCCATTCTCCTTACCATTTGCTACCATGTGAAGAAACCCTAAACTCATAGTATTCGGAGCCTGCAAATTTAGTATTTTAAAATTCACTCTTTCTTGTACCCCTTAAATCAGCCTCTACTTGAGCCAAACAGACTAACTGCTCCTCATACCCTTACTTTGCATGAACTAATTTGTCTTTCTCACATCTTCCATTCTATATTTTAAGTCTGAAATGTAACATGGCCTCCTCTTGGTCTAAATTTTAAGAACATAACTATAAATTTATATCTACAATAGGCCTTTTGTTATATTTCAAGTTGTACTGAGCTGTTCTCTCTTCTAGATATCCATAGTACTTAAAACTGTGCAATCATATGGTAATCATACGTAGACTTGGAACCCACCCCAACCGTCCCCATATTCCTGTAGGCAACTCCTAAAACCTCATTGATTCACTAAATTGGACTTTGATGCAATTGTTGCTTTGGGTCTTCTACTGTGTGCTCTCTGGGGTGAATAGATCACGTCCCTGTCTCCCCAAGAAAAGTTATTCTTAAAACACGCATTCGCTTTCCATCTTCCACTTTTCTTCTCTTTTTGGCTGGAAGATGCTGACATGGAAGACATAAAAGAAGTCTTGGTATGGTGGGCTCTGGAGTGTTTTAGTGTACTGTTCATTATTATCCTAAACATGTGCATATTCAGAATTGGGCATTGATCCTAAACCTTCCGTCTCTGATAACCTTGGGTAAGATTCTTTTCTTTTGTGAGTCAAGGACAGCTTGACACCTTTGTCTTATGTTCTGGGCTTTTTGATGCACTGTTAACAATTTCAGTCACACTTTTTATATCACATTTCCCTGAAGTTTTAACATCTATAGCTCTATCTAATGAAACTTTCCAGGTTATCATCTCTTCTTATGTAAGATGGAGGATAATTGGGTCTTTACTCTCCTTAAAAAAAAAGCCTTAGTTTTTAAGTACATAACTCCCATATGGATACTTCCTCACTACCCACAGACTTAATTATAGACCATGGAACTAATTATGTGCTTTGTGGATTTCCCCTCTGAAGCTGCTCTAGATATTTTACATTCATCTTCAGTACATTTTCTTGTGAGGTGGGACCATAAGATCAATTGTTTCTTCTTACGGAAAGAATAAGAGGAAAGTGGTTTGTCCAAGGTCACTCACCAATTTAGCACTGGAACTAAATGGCATGAAGCCCAGGTCTTATAATTCCTGTTCCAAGGCTCAGTACAACAAATCTTGTTGCTTCTGAAACCATGAGGCTATCTCAGGAGTGATTTGCTTTCTGCTAAGCTGGGAGACCTGTCCCTGAGTTGTATAGTATCCAGAGAAAAAGCACTTCCTTATGAGACTGAATCTATTCCCATCCATGGATCAGAAAGCAGGCATACTAAATAGATCACACAGGTAATAGATCAGACTTCATTTTCATCTAGTGCAATGAACCATACCAGGGCAGTTCAGTCTTAAAAACCCCTTTTTGTTACAATGTCAGCAAAGACAGAAGCAGTATGTCCCTGTTTACTCCCAATCCATTAAAATAGAAAATTTGCCACAGGCAAAGACCTAGGTATTTCTCGTGCATCTCTCTACTTAACCCTTACAAACCACCATGAAGTATGTAATAATAAACTAAGACATGACTGGTAAAGTACAAAATGAGATCTAAACTTATGTCTGTATAACTCTCACCATCCATGATCAGAGTGAGAGACAGCATGAAGGCGAGAGTCCTTAGAGAGCAAGTCGTGGCTACTCAGAGGAACTAGAGAGATAGTCCCGAGTGTATTGTTCTGTGAGGCTGGCTCAGCAGGGCCATGGATATGAAGGGCATGAGTGTTCCTGAGGTTACCTCTTGGTTTAACTTTGTAATCTTGGCATAGCCAAGCTGGTGTCAAACCAATTCCATAGAGGGACAAATGATTTCTGACTGACAGGGACCTTTGGAGGGCAGAAAATGAGGGATTTCCATATGGAGGAGGAGACTCAGGGACATGCCTTCCTACTGGGTTAGACCTCTCTCTTTTTGGGTTACTCTTTCTCATCTCTGCTCCATTTTAAGGGCCTTGAATAAGTCCTACATTCCAGATATACAATCCAGTGTAAATATGCAGAACATTCTGACACTTAAAAATATGTCTGTAGCAAAGCAGGACAGGTTAGAGTTACAGTGTAGCCTGCAGGCACAAGGGAGAGAAATGAGTAGGTAATACTTCACTTCCTGAAGTTGCAGGGAATACTTTACCAGCCAATTGCTGCACAGGGAGGATGAAATTATTGACCAAATCAACAAATACATAGGCTAGAAAACAAATAAATTATTTCAACACTATTTCAAAAATCTCTGTTTCATTAATGATAAATCACTGAGTAGAAGGAAAGCTACGAATACTATACTTACTTTAAAGACTCAACATATGACTCAATATCTTCACAGTGTGATATATTCATTTATGCGAAAGTGAACCATCACAATATATGAATGGGTAAGCCTCATTTGCATATAGTATGTCAAGCCAAGATACATTGGGACTATGAACATCTCTTGCTTCAAATCCCTAATGATAAATCCAACTAATTTTTGCTGGATAAAAAAAATACAAGTAAACAAAATGACTTTTGAAAGTTTACTGGAGAATCTTGCACTGGATCCTCACTAAAATCTAAAATTTTTGCTGAAGGATGGTGTGTTGTGTTTGACAGTTAGAGATCTACATGTGTAACATGAATCACCAATGCAAGGGGAGATTAGAAAATTCTCACAAATTTTCCCCAAAGCTAGTGCTATAGAACTGGATCTTTGCAGCATGATTTTCAGAGTATACTTGCAAAATGTTAAATAGAACTTAGGCAGCTTAATTCCAAAGCCAAACATAAGCATTTGGGATTATGCCTGCCTTGGCTGCCCTTCATTAATGCAAATAATTAAAAGCTTACTGCAAACACAGAGGCACATGGACTGCTGAGATAAGCCCAAAGATCTTCATTCTTTTCAGTCATTATTTTCTCTTTTGTCCCTGTGGTTATTTAGATATGTACAGATCTCACTCAGTTTACTCTAGCTGATTGCCTGAGGAGGTTAGGGACAGGTAGTTTTGTCCCCAACTCCAAGTGGAGAGTGTCAAGATCTGAGAGACAGACTTGAGTGAAGTCACGCAAGAGAAGCAAAAACCAGGACAGATTTGAGAGACACTGTTTTCTAGCACAGAGTTCTTTCTGCTGTGCTATCTTTATAGCATAATTTACAGAAGGCACTAGCAGTTCATAGAATAAGAATGTCCTGGGAGCTTGCCAAGTGCACGAGATTGTGTTAGCAGAGGAGATAACATGATAGGCAAAATAAAGAATTCACCTGCTGGACACCAAGACTTTGTTAATGCAATATATAAGCCACAAGTTTTATTTTTTAAAATTTGTTTGGCCTTTCACCTATAAAGAAAATTAATAGGAATGACAGGATGGACTTTGGACACAGAAGATAATAACAAAAGAGAGCCACTTAGTTATTTGTGATAGTCCTGGTTTCCTGTTATTGAAGTTGGCACTGAGCATATAGTAGGACAAGATTTGCTTTCTGTATATGTAAAATGGATCCAAATAAATATAATTAAATGTAGAATATTGACCAGCCAATCTATGAAAGTGAATATTATTGAATAAATGAAATATTATTTCAATTTCTAAAATGGATTCTGACATCTTAAGAGGTTTCAGTGTATGCCTATGAAATATTTATAAAACTGCTCTGAGTAGCTGATAAAATACTAAGAATTTTCAGATGTGCTTTCATAGATACCTTGAGACGTAAAAACTCCACATATGGGCAGATATTTAAATTGCATGGAAGCTGGAATGTTTTGGATACTATTTCAATGTGAAAAAATACTCAAAATGAAGAGTGTTCTAAACAGAATTAACTCTAACATAGTCCTATTACTGGAAATCAATCTTTCCCATGCTTAGGTTTAGAAAAAAACAGCTAATGCCCTTTTATTTAAAAACAGATTCATTTCATAGAAATGGTGTTTTAATAAAATCTTCAATTATTTGATACCATTTTGATTTACTAGTCAGTTTTTCTCCTCTGTTTATAGGGTTCCTTATCTACCCTGCAGTCTTAGTTGAAGGCAACATCAGAAACACACAACACTTTTGAGAGATCTCCATACTGCTTTCCAGAGTGGCTGTACGAATGTACATTCCCAAGAGCAGTGCAGGAGGGTTCCTTTCTCCCACAGCATCACCAGCACTGATTACTATTTGACTTGTTGATATAGGCCATTCTCTCTGGATTGAGATGCTATCTTAGTGTTGTTTTGATTTGCATTTCTCTTATGGTTAGAGATGTTGAACATCTTTTCATGTATCTACTGGTCATTTGTACTTCTTCCAATGGTCTCTCTGATATGAGAGACCCAGATCGCAACTCTTATGAAACTTAAAATGAAAAACAAAGTGAAACAGGGGGGTTGGGTGAAGGAGGGAGGGTGGGGTGGGTGGTGGGAGAGATGAAATGAGAGTGTGAAAGTCCTTGTCACCTTGACAAGATACATAGGTGCACAAAATGCTCAACTTCATTGTAAACCTTACATTTTGCACTTATACATATCAATAAAATGGGGAAAATACATTAATGTTAAAAAAAGAAATACAAAACACTGTTATAGGCTTTTCAAAAAAAAAAAAGATGGAGGCCAAACTTACAAAACAGTAGTTAGTTGAAAGAATAAGAAACTATATTTGAGAACTAGAATAGTAGGTGGAACCAAGCATTTAAAAGTCATCATAAAAATGCTTTTATTTTAATTCACAAATTCAAAATCTAAATTCATGCTTTGGGGCCTACAATTTTTAAAGTATATTTACAGTCCACAAATAAGACTGCAATTGATGAAACTGGCCGCACAAAGCCACAGAAGAAGTCCAAACATAGAATGCTGTAATCTTATGCACCTGAATTGCTTCATTTCTCTAATTTGCTAAATATCTCCTGATGTATGAAGACATTGCAGCCGAGATTCTACAAGCCACTGAAACACTCTCAAGCATAAAATTCCATGTTCTGATTTTCAGGTTACGAGCAGAACAAGAGGCTGAATCAGATTGTCTAAACTGGAAAACAGGAAGGATAGAAAGAAATCAATAGTAGCTGGAGTTTGGAACGGCAGCAAAGTGCAGAAGGTTCTAGACAGGCACGGTTATCGTCAGCTTTGCGAGGCTCAGGGCAGACAGCTGCAGGTCTTTCCTCAGCTGTTACTCTGTCCTTGCAGTCCCTGTCCCAGGGATATTCCTCTGTTCTTTCTGGCAGAAAGAGTCATTTCATTTGTCCAGAACGCATGACCATTTAGTTGTATTTACAGATTCAAAGAAAACGGGGTTCGTTTTACCTCCAACAGACCCCTTCTAAGGTTGCAATTACGTCAATGTTCATCACTTCCCATACTCAGTATTTGCTTATGATAGACCATGATTTCATATCTCTTTGTATATTCTTTATGGGTGTTCTCCTTTCTTACTATATTTCTAAGTAATTATCTGTTGTGTATGATGTTAAAATGTACATTTTCATCTTCCTCGCTTCTAAACTTAAATATTCTTCAGCCGGCTGCACATTTCTACCCGGATCCATGTCTAAATGAATTTCTGTATCTTCCATTTCCAATCAACTCCTTCTCCAGTCTTTTCTTCTCATTTTGACAGCTGACCGCCAGAGCACCATTGTTCCAAAGAGAAACGTGGCAGCCAACGGCATTCTTTCTTACCCATCTCTCTGTGTTCTACTCTCATTCTCCTTATTTTTTTTTAATCTGGACATGCTCTGTCCTTTCCTATTTGCTTATCTCTATGGTCATTATTTGAAAATAACATATGACAATATATTTCCTGTACTACCAAAGCCCCCTAAACAGGTTCGTTTTTTTCTAGTATTACTTCCCTCTAATCTGTCTCATCCTGGGCAAGGTCCTTTTCTAAAATTCAAATCTAATTGATTATATCAATTTCCTGTTTAAAATATCTTAATGACAATCTAAAATGTAAGGCAGTGATTTTGAGTATTTTTATATGTATATAAAATATACGCAGGTGGCAAAAAAGGGCTTGACGCAGAGGCGCCGAATCCGCGGCTCCTCCTCGATGCGGCCTTATCCCAGCCTCCCCTACCCAGGAAGCCTTTACAAGCAGCTGTGGTGTCTTCCCAGCCTTAAACCCCTCCATTTCCAGTCCTGTGCCGGCTCTTCTCTTTTCCTGCACAAACCTTCGTATCTCGTTTGTCTGAACTTAGAGAAAAGAAAAACCCTGGAGACAGAGCCCTGGGCTGAGCACCGGGCGGAGGGCTTCATCCTTGCTTCGGTCTGAGTTCCGCCCTTACACGGCCCCTGTGCCGCTCTGGGGGTTTCCACCATCTCTCTCCTGTTTGGGACCTCCTGTTCTTCATAGTTTTCTTGCCTTTCTATTATTTCTTTTTCACTTTTCATTAATTACCTTGTTTAATGGAATAGAGCCTTCTGAAAGCATGCGAGTGTGTGTGTGTGTGTGTGTCCATGTGTGTATGTGTGCGGTTTGTGTCCTTCAAATTTTTGGAGACCTTAAATATTTGAAATTTTTATTAGACCTTTATTAGATTGAAAATTTGGTTTGGTCTGAATTTTACATAAGATATATTTCACTTCTAACTTTCAAATGACAGGAGCTTTTGGTTTTTTTATTCCAGCTGCTACTGTGCCATTGTGAAATATTCAGTCATTCTAATTTTGATCTTTTGTATTTGATTTGTGTGTGTGTGTGTGTGTGCGTGTGTGTGTGTGTGTGTGTGTGATATTTTTCTAGAGGCTTGCATTTTCCTCTAATTGTACCAATTACTCTAAAATTTGAAAATGGCATGCCTAATTGAGGATTTATTTAAGCCAATGAAGCTTTTTTTTTCTGGCATTTATATTCTTCTATCCTATGACATTTTCTTCTGCTATTTCCTCCTTTTCATCTATTGCTAGAATTCCTATTATTCAGATGTTGGACTTTCTTTTAATTATATTTCTTAGCATTTCTGTTTTCCTCTGTTTTTTTCCTTTGTGGGAAAATATTTTATGTATTCTTTTACTGGGTTCTTTATTTCTACTGTGATATTTTCAATATCTAACAACTATGTTTTGCCTCCTGCATATTTCAAAGCTCTTGAAAGCTTTTATTCTTATTTTGGTGCTGCAAATTCTTTCCTTGCTTGTTTTGGGGCATTACTAATACCTCCCCTTTCTCCCACATAATTTGTTTCCTCTATTTTATTTATGATTTTTCTTAGCAACGACTTTGATTTTAAATACCTTTTTACCCTTAAATATTTGAATCTCTTCTATCTCATGATTAAGACTGGGAAAGTTGACACTAAGGTGTAACACACTGTTAAAGCAACTGCTTAGGTGTCCATGTGAGGCCTGGTTCAATTCCAACTAGCTCCAAAAGAAGGAGGAGGAGAAGGAGGAGGAGGAGGAGGAGGAGGAGGAGGAGGAAGAAGAAGAAGAAGGAGAAGTCAATTAAAGTTTGTTAGAACCTCTGAGTCCGTAGAAAGAACTTATCAACTTTTGAAATTGACCTCCATCTAGGATGATATACCTACATGTATTTTTCAAAAAGTTTCTTCTTCACAGAAGAATATTAGAATATAGTAACACAGGTAACAAACCAAACTCTATCCTACCCCAGGGGAAGAAGAGTAGAGATAGAAAAGTCTTTTGCATAACTAGCCAACCACTCATATTTCCAAATTCTCTTCCTCTGTAATATCTGCTCCAATACACCCTAGTCTCAAAATTAGAAAAAAGAATTTTGCTCCTTTTTATTGGGTCACTTTATACAAGCCATGGATTTGAAAAGATTTGGATAGTAATAACATGCTTGTGCATCATCCCCTTAAACTTCTATTTCCTTAAATTGTTTGTTTAGTCTTCTCCAAGTTTGAAATTATTGTGTGTGGGAGTTCCCATGTAATTACTGGGGACTGAACTATATGTGCCTCACCCACCAAACTCAGATATTGAATCCTGAACTTCCAGTGACGTGGTAATTGGAGAAAGGGTCTTTGGGAGATAGCTAAATTAGATGAGGTCAAGGGGGTGAGGGCTTCATGATGGGATTAGTGCCCATCTAAGAACAGAAAACAGAGAGCTTGCTCTGGTTCTCTCTGCCATGGAAGGACACAATGAAAAGGTGGTCCTCTGGAAGACAGAAAGGGCTCTCATCAGAGCCTATCTCTCTGGTACCTTGATTTCAGACTTCTATCCATCATATTTTTGAATAAAATACCATTCTGTTACATAAACCACCCAGTCTGGGATGCCGTTCTAAGAAAGTCTGAGCAGATAATGCAGTCACTAACATTGGGCGTTCCACAACAATCCTAAATGAACCAGGTACGCCTTATGACTTGGACATAATTTCATTATGGCAATTGAGAATCTAGTTCAAAGAGTCAAAAGGAAGAAAATCACACTCACACTTTTCAATATTTATTTTCTTTCAGGCTGCCTTAACAAATGCATATTCATTCTAAGTATAATTTTGGTTTCAGATCTGAATTTTGAGCTCACTGTACTGCCTAAAAGCAAAAGCATAATGTCTGTGACTCAGTTTCCTTCTGTGTAACAGCAGACAGTAACTGTTTCCACTTCAATGGGTTGTTTAGAGTAGTAAGGAGATTGTCTACAGAAGATCAGGTAGAGACTATTTTCTCAAAAAAAGAAAAAAGTTTGAAACACTTGACCATTCATGCCATTTTGCCAGGGCGAGTCCAACCACTAAGCAGTGAGTTGACAAACATGTATCAAACCTTTCATTGTTTACTACAAATAGTCTGCCTCTTTAAAACTTATCAAAACCTTTTTTTTCCTGCTCACCAGTATCAGCCAGCCAGAGACAACCAGAGATAGCAAAATCATAAGGAAACGTGGTAATATATCTCTTATAAAAAGACCTGGCACCTTAGAAAGTGACACCAGGGATCCTGAAATTGCAGAATCCAAAGACAAAAAAGAAAAAAAAAGATGATAACTTTTGGGCCCAGGAATACTTTGAATTAAAACAGGAAACAAACAGATAATGCAAGAGCTATGCCAGGACATAACTAAGCTAACAGCAAACATTGAAAAGCAAGTATGGAAGAACAAAGAAAATATAAACCAGAAGATAATGAAGCCAGTACAAAAAATTAGAGAAGAACACAACAGAGACATAAAAAATTTGAGTGCATATATTCTAGAAGTGAAAAACACAGGAAATAATAGAAAGCACTTCAAATATTTTCAGACAGAATATCAGACCTAGAAGATGAAATGATTGTGTAGGAACATACAAGCCATAAAGATTGCAAAGTAAAAAAGGAAGAAAGTGTATCAGTTCAATGGCTGATAGATGATTCAAAAGAAAAAAAAAAAAAAGGTATAGAAGTGCCTTACCTTAAACTCATAGAAGCCAAATAAGCTAGACCTACTGCAAATATCATAGTAAATGAAGAGAAACTGAAATTGTTTCCTCTCAAATCAGAAATACAACAAGGCTGACCACTTTCACTACTCCTATTCAACATAATCCTTGAAACACTTGCCATAGGAATGAAAAAAATAAAGTGAAATAAAGGGAATCTGCAGCAGAAAGGAACGGCAATCCTCCTGTTTCAGCCTCCTGAGTGCTGGGATTACAGGCATGCGCCACCACACCCAGCTTATGTGGTGCTGGGGAATTGAACTCAGGTACTTAGCGCTTAGCTTAGTGCTTAGCTCAAGCGCTTTTACCGCTGAGCCATTCCTCCAGCCCTTCAACAAATTTTTTCAAAGAACTTGAAACATAAATCCTTAAATTCATATTGAACCAAAAGAGACCTAGAATAGCCAAAGCAATCTTGAATAACAAGACCAAGGCTGGAGGCACCACATTACCAGACATCAGGCTACACTATAAAGCAATAGTTATAAAAACAGTTTGGTACTGGAACAAAAACAGACAGATAGACCAGTGGAATGGAATCAAGGATTCAGAGACAAACTCAAATACCCTCAACTACCTAACCTTAGATAAAGGAGCCAAATGCATACACTGGAAAAAGTACACCTGTTCAACAAATGGTGCTGGGAAAACTGGTCATCCACATGTAGAAGAATGAATCTAGACACACACCTGTCACCATGCACCAAAATCAGATCAAAGTGGATCAAAGACCTAGATATTAAAACTGAAACACTGAACCTTCTAGAAGACAAATTAGACAAATATCTGAAAGAGAGGTATAGGCAAAGACTTTCTTAATAAGATAATAAAAGCAAAAGAAATTGTCCCCAGTGTCAATAAATATGATTATGTCACATTAAAAAGTTTGTCCACAACAAAGAAAATTACCAACACTGTAAAAAGAGAACCAACAGAATCAGAAAAATATTCACCACCAACACCTCAGATAGGAGGCTAATAACCAGAATATACAGGAAACTGAAGAAGTGTAAGTCCCCCAAAATCAGTGACCCTATTGAAAAAATAGGCAAAAGAAATGAAGAGGAAGTTCACTGATGAAAAAGTTCAAATGGCCAACAAGTACATGAAAAGATGTTCAACACCCTTAGCCATAAGAGAAATACAAATCAAAACATCGCTAAGATACCATCTAACTCCAGAGAGAATGGCCTATATTAAGAACTCAAACAGCAATCAGTGCTGGTGAGGCTGTGGTGAAAAAGGAACCCTCCTGCACTGCTGGTGGGAGTGTAAACTGGTACAACCACTATGGAAAGCAGTATGGAAGTCTTTCAAAAGATTGGAAATGAATATCCCCTTCGATCCAGTGATACCTCTCCTGGGAATATTCTCAAAAGAGTTAAAAACAACACATAAGACATACATTTATACCCATGTTCATAGCAGCACAACTAACAATAGCTAAAATGTGGAAGACACCAAAATACCCATCAACAGACCAATGAATACACAAATTGTAGTATTTATACACAATGGAATACTATGCACCTATAAAATCAGTTTGGAGGTTTTTGTAGGCAAATGGAGGCAACTTGAGAACATCATGCTTAGTGAAGTGAGTCAGAAGCAGAAAATAAAATATCAAATGATTTCTCTGATATGAGAAAACTAGATCACAATTATCTCACGGAACTTAATGTGGCAAATAATGGGAACTGGGAGGGTAGGGTTGACAGGGGGAGTGTCAAAAGGAGAGAGGGGAAGGTCTTGTAACCTTGCCAAAATATGTATGTGCACAAAATGCTCAAGATCAATGTAAACTTTAAAATTTGCACTTATGTGGATCAATAAAATGCGAACAAAAAGAAAAAATGCATTCTGAAACACTTTTTTCATTCTCTGACTGAAAAAGAGATTAGTATTTTTTCACAATTGTTTATGTGCTTATATTTTAGAATGAGAAACCTTTCCTGTCCTTCTAAAAATATTATCTTTCTTCAGAGACGAGATGAATTGAGCCACTTGTGTTTGGTAGTTCTTCAAGTCAGCTGCAGTGTAGCCAGGGTGAGGAGGGCTGGTGGGTAGCTTCTCACCCAGCCTCAATGCCATCTTCTCTCAAGAGAAAATTCTGACACTGAAGGTCAAAAATTCTAGATGGAGATTATTCTTTACAAAGTATTACATGACATTTTTGACCTGCCATGAAATGTGCCAACAAACATTTCTCTCCTGCGATCTGAATATTTTGTGTCTCTCTTCCACCATTCCAAAATTCTGTGCAGAATGGGGCAAACTTCATCAGATACCAAATCTACTGGTGCCTCGATCTTGAACTCTCCAGCTTTCAAAACTGTGAAAAACAAATTTCTGTTCTTTATAAGCCACCCAGTTTATAGTGTTTTGTTATAGCATCCAGGACAAGCTAAGATGCAAACCTTCCACATGGGAGGCAATCATTAGTTAATATGACTTAATGAGGTGATTACTACAGAGTAATGCAAATTGCTCTAACAGGAGATTCGAAAATTGTTATTCCTCTTTGATTCCTTAGGTATTTCTCTTTAAGAATTCAGACCATAAAGAGATGCTTAAAACAGATACAGCAGCTTTTTATCATGTAAATATGAATATAAGATGTGAATAACAATTAAATCGTAAATTAGATGTTGAAGGCCAAAAACAGTGTCAGTGTTATTCTGAAAAAAAAGTCTACTTTTCCCAGGGGACAACCTTGCAAATGCATTCTCTTTTATTTTCCAAAATGGTGTTTCTTAGGTACTAGTTGGAAATAAAAATTATATTCAAGTGATGATTCATTAAAAATACACACATGCATTTTTCAGACTTCTGAGTGCCTAGCACAGTTTCAGGTGTTCATTAAGATCTTCCAGAAGAAAAAACAAGAGTATTCCTGTTAGAAAATATTTTTTGTGATGTAAATGCAGACTTTTTATATAAAGACACTATTGTTTCAACCAAGAAAAAATTATAAAGTACTATTTTCACAGCATCTCAGCAATGCCCATATGCTACATGTTTTTATATGTTTAAGAATATGCGAAACACACAACAAGACTGACACTGATTTTCATTCTCAACTGTCCCACAATATCATAAGAAGAATAAACAAACAAACAAAAGCCAAGTCTCTGATCACAGCCTATAATTTACCTGAGTGCTAAATGCTTTGCACAGTATCCTGGGGCCTTAATCAGTGACAACTAGACATACAGAACTCAATACCACCAGGGTGTGTACTGGAATGATAGTAGATGCAGAAATATTTTTTATTATGAGATACTTTACCCATGAAGACCATCTTCATGGTACACAGTTTGTCCCTTTGGAAACTCATGCTGAAATCTGATGACCATTGTGGTAATGGTGGCAGGTAGGACCCTGAAGAGTGAGTAGACTGTAAGATGTATTATTAAGGTCCTTGTGGGGACAGTAGGTTCTTACCCTCACGGGCTTAGCTATTGGAGAACATCTTGGTATGAAGCAAGATTATCTCATGTTTTATCTCTTTGAATTTGCCCTTCCATGTTCTGTTATCAGCTTACCGCAGGCTATTGCCATGTTCTTGGACTTCTAACCTCAAAAACCATAAGGCCAAGTAAAATTCTTTCTCTATAAATTTCATAGCTACAGATAATAGACAAAGACATCATCTGAACCTCAAAACATGAATGACCAAGTCAAGGAGCAGGAGAAAAATGACAGGACCATGTTTACAACTAACAGAAATAAATACAGACTCTATGTGTGAGTCAGCTTTCCATTGCTAAGCCAAACTACATGACACAGAACTTCAAGGAGGAAGGGCTATTGAGCTGTGGATTTAGAGGTTTTAGTTCCTAGTTAGCTTATTCCAAGGTAGAAACATCATGGCAAAATGGTATGGCAGAAAACCGTTCAACTAACAGTAGCTAGAAAACAGAACACAGGGGAAGAGACAGACACAGGTCCCCCAACTGTGCATCCATGATTCACCTGGACAAACACAGAAGTGAGCTTTTCTAGTCTCCTAATTGTCTCTCAATCCAGTGAAATATGAAATTGATGATCACACTTAACCTTCTTACTCTGTACTTTCAGAAAGGACCATGTAACTAAATTTTCTAGGCTTTAGGAACATGATCTTTCCCTGCCTGCTTCAACTGAAGCTGAAACATTTAATTAACTGCAGGGTTATTTGCCTGGCTATATCATTTGAAGCAAACAATGGCTAGAGTCACAAAGACTGATCAGGATGATGTTACTCTATTCTAAGATAGAAGTAATGATTGTTTGAATTCTGGAATGCATTCCAAGTAGGAAAGAAGGGTTGATGTGGAAACATGGAAGAAAATTGAGACAATGTGGACAGTTTTATTACAAGTCTCTGTGATTGTCTGTGAAGACGTGAAAAATTTAGTACATTTGATAAAAAACATAACTTCTTTCATAGTCATCAGAGTGACCAGACTCAGAGACAAAGTGTAATTTTTTTCACACATTAGAAGAATGTTGTCTTCTGTAAAAACCAAATGCAGTAGTGCCCTTTGTTTGAGTAGATAAGTTGTCTTAAATGACTCATGTTTAATAAAAATGGATCATTTACTTGACACAGTGTTAAGTACTCTGGAAAAATGGAAAATTAAAATCAAATTGTTTTATGATCACGGGAACTTAACAATTGTGTAAAATGGATAAGGGTTTTCCTGGGCTAGGGCAACATCAGGGAGCCTCAGTGAAACTAAAGAACCTGTTTCCCAGGTGAGGTCCAGAGCAATGTGGTTCCAAGTTCCTAACATTGATTTCTACCTTCTTCCTCATGTGCTCTAAACATTTAGCTGCAGTTTCTCCTTCCTTTTCTAGTAGACAAAGATGTCACAGGTTTGATGAAAAGAGGATGCGCCAGCGGTGGGCATGTCCCTGACTTTGGCCAGTAGCGCCTCACCAACATCCTTCTTACTGGAGGTGCTAGTTACCTCGTCATTACAACTGACCTTTCTGTTCCACTGGTAACCACGTATCTTTCATCATAGCGAAACAACTCAAATTGGTGCAAGAATAATAATGATTTATTCTCCAAATTTAAAGTCATGAGCTTCCAGGTCTTTTCCAGTTTTTTTTTTTCTTTCCCATCAAAATTCTTGTCATGGGGTCTCCACTGGCCATCCCTGCCCAGGCCCCCAACACACGGCATCTCTGGCAGTACTTAGAACACTTAATGCCACATGATCTTAGATCCTTCTTTCTATACAGGAATAGCTTGTCTGCTCACTTGCTCATAATCGCATTCCCTAGAACCTGGCACAGAGATTGGCCTAAAGCTAGTGTGAAAAAGGAGCACCTTCGCAAATTGCTGCCAGAACATTCACTATCTGCCCCTCAGTATGTGGAGCACCTGCTGGGTGTGGCCTTGCCTTTGGAGACTCTCATAATAGCATTGCTTGTGGCATCGCAAGTGTTGGCCTCAGGACAATGACTAAAACACAACTTCTCGAGCAGAATATAGGTGTGATAGGTGTGTAACAATAAGAAAAATGTTTAAATTAAAAAATATTGCAACACACGTATCTCATTGTTCTTGATGCTTTTTGAAGGTGCTCTGGAAGTCTTCCTTCGTGCTGTCTTAGTCGCCTTGTCCTGGCCATCTCAGTGTCCTGTGTTTATTGAAAACATTTGTTTTTTGTTGTCATTTTGACTTTGGGGAACATACATACACACTGTTGAATTTGGTGAATAAGGCCAATGAGTATGAACCATTATATTTTGTTTGAAAGGAATTCACATAAAATTTTTGATTTAGTTCAAGACATTAAAGCAATGGTGAGACAAACTCGAAAGAGGACTTCCAGAGCTGATTCAGAAAGGGTAAGAATGACAGAATTAGTGTGTTCAAGGGAGGGGGAGGATTCTGATTGGCATTATGGAAATGCATATTCTACTGTAATATATTTTTAAAACTTAAATATTCACTGTATTTTATTACACCTCTTATATCATTGACAAGTTCTATAAATAGTAGCAGAGATAATGCAATTATTCCTACATGTTTCAAAGATGTTTGCCTTCTGTGTCCTATCCTGGATTTAGGGAAATATACAAGGTCAGAGAACAATGGTTAAAAGTTGACTTTATAGGGCTGGGGATGCACTTTAACAATTGGAGCACTTGCCTGGAAAGCCAGGCAACATCACATACTAGCTGGGCATAGTGGGGCACACTTGTAATGCCAGAGCTCAGGAGGCTGTGGCAGGAGGGCTGGTCTGACCTCTAAGCCAGCCTGGGCTAAGTAGTGAGTTCAGGACCAGCCTGGATTACAGAGTGAATCCTGTCTTGGAAACAAAACAAAACAAAACAGAACTGATTTTATAGTATGTGAACAAATTAAACACGCATCAAAATTGCTTGTCAAGGTCAGCATCTGTTTGCAATTAGCTGGGGAGATTCAAGTCTTTAAAAAGTTTTTTAAGACATGTCGATAACTTTTATCTTTTTTCCATTGAAATTCTGCTTTATTATTTTAAAGTTGTAATTTGAACAATATTGAGCATGGAGGAGGCAGCATGCAGATCAAAACCTATACAATGATAAAAATTCAAATAAATCTCAGACTTTAGTACATTGAGGGGTACAGAATTCAGAAATTTAAAGGTCACATTATGTATGTAATTTCAGCTATCTTCTTGCATATATATATATATATATATATATATATATATATATATATATATATATATCCAAATTCTATAACACATTAGAGACATGGGGTTTGGGTATGAATAAGCATCCATGCCCATCCTTTTTTCAGAGGTTCACCCCTTTCCTAGTTGACCATTATCCCTCTTTCTACCCTGTCATTCTTGTAGGAGCATGTTTATGCCACTTTGTGTTGATTTCGTAAGAGGCTCACCCATCTATAGTCAGTCTTTTGCATTTGGTCCATTTCACTGAGCACTATTGACTCAAGGTGGCCCCATTTTTATGAAACACTTCATATCTCTCTTTCTTTATGGCTGCACAGTATTCCATTCTTTAACCATTCCTCTATTGGTGGGCAGGTAGGTTGTTTCCAAGATTTGGCTCTTATGAATTGTGCTGCTGTAAACATGGATATACATGTGTCTTTCTGGCATGTTGAGTATATTTCTTTTGGCAACATGCCCAGTAGAGCAGTAGATGGATCAAATGGGATTTCTATTCTCAGCTTTCTAAGGAACCTCCAGACTGCATTCCATAATGGTTGTACCAGATTGCATTCCCACCAGCAGCTGAGTGGAGTTCCTTTTGCTGTACCCTTGCCAACAATTGTTTTTTGAGTTCCTGATGCAGGCCGTTCTCACTGGATTGAGGTGGAACCTCAGTGTTGTTTTGATTTGCATTTCTCTGATGGCCAGTGACGAAGAACACTTTTTCACGTGCTGGTTGGCATTAACATTTCTTTTTCTGAGAAGTTTCTTTTCATTTCTGCTGCCAACTTCTTGATGGGGTCATTTATTTTAGGGGGTTTTAAGTTTCTGAGATCTTTGTACATTCTAGAAATTAGTCCTTTGTCTGAAGTGTTACTGGTGAATATCTTTTCCCAATCTGTGGGTTGTCGCTTCACCTTGCTGATTGCTTCTTTCGGAGTGCAAAAGCTTTTTACTTTAATGCATTCCCATTTGGAGATTCTTGCTGAGATTTCTTGTGCAGTTGGTGATCTGTTCAGACACTCCTTTTCTGTCTCTATATCTTCTAGGGTTTTACCTATTTTTCTTCTAGTTGGTTCAGTATTTCTGTTTTGATGTTCAGTTCTTTTATTTATTTTGATCTGATTTTAGTGCGTGGAGACAGATATGTGTCTAAGTTAATTCTCCTACATGTGGAGATCCAGTATTTTTCAGCACAATTTGTTAAAGATATTGCCTTTTCTCCAGTGGATTTTTTGGCCCCTTTTTCAAAGATCAGTTCACAAAAGTGTTTGGGTGTGTTTCAGTATCCTCAGTTCTGTTCCACTGGCCCTGGTTCTGCTGTCTGTTCTTGTACCAATACCATGTAGATTTAATCACCGTTGCTTTGTAGTATTTTCCAAAGTCTAGGATTATGATTCCTCTCGTTTTGTCCTTATTACTCAAAATTACTTTAAAGATTCTGGGTCTTTTCTGGTTCCATATAAATATTGAAGCTTTTTTTTTCTAGTTCTGTGAAGAATGTAGTTAGTTTTGATTGGTATTGCATTGAATTTGTATAATAGCTTTGGAAATATGGCCATTTTGACAATATTAGTTCTTCCTATTCAGAAACATGGGATGTCTCCACATTTTCTAAAGTCTGCTTCAATCTCTCTCTTAAGGGCTTTGTAGTTTTCTTTGTATCGGTCTTTCACCTCTTTGGTGAGGTTTATTTCTAAGTATTTTATTTTTTGTTGCTACTGTGAGGGGTTTTTTATTTCCCACTTTCAATACATTGTTGGTGTATAGGAATGCTATTGATTTGTGGGTATTGATTTTGTAACATGCTACTTTGCTGAATTTATTTATTAGTTCTAAGAGTCTTTGGATGGAATTTTTGGATCTTCTATGTAGAGTATGCAGAAGAGGATAGCTTTACTTCTTCCCTTCCGACTCATATTCCTTTTATTCCTTACTCTTGCCCTATGGCTCTGGCTAAATTACAAGCACAATGTTGGTTAGTAGGGATGACAATGGGCATCTTTGTCTTGTTGCTAAATTTAGTGTGAATGTTTTCAGTCTTTCTTCATTTAGTATTATATTGGCTGAGGGGTTGTTACAAATAACTTTGATCATGTTGAGGTAGGATCCCTCTGTTCCTATTTTCTTCAGAGTCTTTATCATAAATGGGTGCTGAATTTTGTCAAATACTTTTTCTGCATCTATTGAGATAATCATATGATTTTTATCTTTGCATTTGTTAATGTTGTATATTACATTTATGGACTTGCATATGTTAAACCAAGCCTGCATGCTTGGGATGAAGCCCACTTGGCTGTGAGTGCAGTTTGATGCATTCTGTTGGCAACTTTTAAAAATTTTATTTACAACTCTTTGAATTTGAGTTCCCTTGTTTCATTGTCGGGCTATGTTGGAGTTTTTATTTTGTTATTGGCCAAATATACTGTACCATTAAGACATTTTTGTTATTTTTTATTTTGTTTTATACAATGATTCTTAATGTGATCATGTACATAATTTCCATAATTTTTGTTATATTTATAATTTATAATTTGTTGAACAGAAGGCAAGGATGATGATTTTTAGGCTTACAAAATGCAATATAGATTTACATCATAAATGACAATTTTAAAAGCTATCCCAAAGACTTTTTTCATATATCACATAATTTTTAATAATTTGAGTAATAAGCAGATTTCCTCAGGTCTTGATTCAAAACCTATTTTTGTGCATCATTTTACATTTCTGACTGTAAATGAATGTCTTACCCTATTAGTAAGTGCTAGGAGTAGATTAAGTTTTTTAATCACCTTTTACATCTTATTTAAACTTATATTTTTGAATTTGATATGGCTGCTAAAAGAATAAAGTTGCTTAACAGACAAACAGGCAGAGCCACAGCTGTCCACATGTCTGTATGTAATTTCCTAATAAGAAGAGAAAAACAAAAACAAAAACAAAATGCCACATGAGCATTGCACATTAGCAACGATTAGAGATTTTATATGTTTTGTTTCATCCCCAAAGCTTTTCATGTATGTTTCAACAGTAAGCTTAGAGATTCAACTGTAAAACAAGAAACACTTTTTAAGAGCTGTGATAGTTTTGGGAAGTAGAATATTAATTTTATGTAAACTTTTCATTAGGCTAACCAAAAATTTTGAGAAAACTGCTTTGGGGGATAGTCAAAGGAAAATCGGAAACTCAGATGATCTGCATCACAAAACAGAGCTAACCACAGAGGAGTAGCTAAGAATAGAAACTCCAAAACGTTTTTAGTTTTAGAACAAAGCTGGCTTTCATGAGGTAGTGTCCTGTACACCGTTCTGATTTATTGTAGAAAAGCTTGTCTTGGTCTAAGGCTTAACTCAGTACATAATGTGTTGTTTAATTTTCCAGCACCACATAAACTGAGTGTGGTAGTCAGGGACTGTAATTGCAACACTCAGGAGGGAGGCTGAGGCAGGAGGCTTGCCCAGAGTTCAAGAGTAGCCTTGGCTACATTAGTGAGCTCAGGACCATCCTGGACTACAGAGTGAGAAAAAGAAATGCAGGCCTTCGAGCTTTCAGAGAATCCTTTATCTCACATGAATTTATCTTATTTTTCAAATCTTCAATCCTGTGATTCTTGATTTGAAAAGGGGAAAGATTCAAAGTTGCACATATTTGTGGTTGTATGAATCGTCTCTTTGCTTCTTCATTGTTTTTAAGAATAGGTCTCCTCATTGTATTTAAGTAAAACCTCAGCAAAGCTGTGTGTTGTGCTTTCCAAGGCAGTATGGTTCCATTATCCCAAAATGATCAACAAATCCTTTCATTCATATAGTATCTAATAAAATTTTTAATGCCTTAAAAATTCCAACATATAGTAAAAAGTATGGATTAATGAAGAGTTTGGTCTGAAGTATGCCTGCACAATACCACCAAAGAATTGAAGATCTAGCTTCCCTAGAGACTAGATTCATTTTCATATCAAACAAACCTGTGACTGGAATCCTGTGAGGAGTGGCTTGCTGTTAAGAGTCACCAAACTCTGTTCTTACACTTGTTGGTTGCCCAGCTGGCCTTTTTTTTCCCCCTCAGATACACATAATGTTTTATTTTCAGTGTCCACAAGTAAAGTGTCATTGGAATATGACTATGTCCATTTGCTTATATTACTGTCCATAGTTGGTTTTGTGTGTGTTACTGGGAATTTAAATCCCCATTTTCCCATTTTATTGATATATATAAGTGAAAAATTTAAGGTTTACCACTCTGGAAAACAGTATTGAGATCTTTCAAAAGAATGGTAATAAATATCCCCTTTGATCCAGCGACACCCCTCCTGAGAATGTTTCTAAAAGAGGTCAAAACAACACATAACAGAGGTACATGTATACCCATGTTCATAGCAGCACAACTAACAATAGAAAAAACATGGAAAACACCAAAATACCCATCAACAGACCAATGGATACACAAACTGTGGTATTTATACACAATGGAATACTGTGCATCTATAAAGTCCAACAGCTCAGATGCTTTTGCAGGCAAATGGAAGAAACTTGAGAACATCATGCTTAGTGAAGTGAGTCAAAAGCAGAAGATGAGATATGGATTGGTCTCTCTGATATAAGAGATCCAGACCACAACTATCTAAGGGAACTTAAAGTGAAAAACAAAGTGAACCAGGGGGGTAGGGTGGGGAGGGAGAGAGAGGTGGGTTGGGGGTGGGGCCAAAGGAGAGTGTGGAAAGTCCTTGTCACCTTGACAAGATATGTATGTACACAAAATGTTCAACTTTATTGTAAACCAGCTAGCTTTTATTTAGCACTGGAATCAGCCCATCAGGAGACTGCTGTGATGTGACTTAGGTGAATGATAACCTAATTAAGCAAAGTTAAAGATCTTCCTCACAAGTAGTATTTGTTACATAATTCCTCTCTAGGTTTTTTTCTCCTTTAATCTATGTAATGAGAAAATGGAACAAAGTTTATGCTTTCTAGAGATAATATGACTACAGATGGCCTGCCTGCATACAAAGCTACAGAGCTGAATGTAGGTCCTACATAAACAATTAATCACGCAAACATATTAATCAGCAGCCAACTTTCATTCTTCTATGTTGTGCTTGACACTGCACTTGCTGAGCTGTGCTGATGTGGATGAAGAATTATAGACCTTTCAAATACAGATTTCTTTCTTTTTTCTTCCTCCCTTCCTCCCTTTTTTCCTTCCTTCCTTCCTGCCTTCCTCTTTTTTCTTCTTGTTTGTTTTTCTCAGATGCAGGTGTTGGATCAACAGCCTTTCACATGGTAGGCAAGTGCTCTACCACGTCGCTATATACATTATACATGCCATTTCTATTTACAACGGATTCATTTAATCTTAAAATAGTTCCTAAAAAATTATAATACTGAATTTCCAGAAATCTTGGAATAAAGATTGGTTAAACAGAAATCTTCTTCTTAAAGTGGCTTAAAATGCCACTTTGAAGATTTTTTTTCCCATCTCTCTTAGTCTATATTTTAAAAAGTCTGTCTTCAAATAAGAACACTGATCCTGCCTTGTAGGATTCAATGTGCTAAAAACAGTGTAGACATATTTAATCAAGATATGTTGAAGAGGTCTTTATTAGCAAGGACAATAGTTACAAAAACAATGAAAAAACCTAGACAGTGACAAGGATGGTGTAGATAGCCACCTCCATCAGGGCAATGACGGAAGTGCAGTCAGAGATGAAGAGTCACTCACAACAATTATGTGAAGTCAAGGGATTCTACTAGCTACACTTGTTCTCACAGGAAGAAAGATTGAAAGAATAAAATCCCTGGCTTCACTGTCCTCCCATCCATCACTTAATTGAGTCTTCTCATTTAATAAAGTCAGCTGGAGCTCTAGAAGTAGGGGAGTTCTTTATTGCAGTCCACACAAATGTAGTCCAGACATTTATGGGAAAGAGAATTGAAAAGACAAATGGAAGATATCTGGCATTACATTGAAAAGATTTCTGCATCACCATTATGAGTCTATTAGAACAATAGGAGCTCTAGCAACTTCTGTATAAACACAAAAGCAGTTCTTTCTCAATATATACACAGTAATACTTAGAGTGCTGAGGGGGAAATTTGATGGGTAGATATTGAGCAACAAAGGCAAATAACTCAGCAGCACTCACTCACAGGGGCCCCCCAATCCAGTGTTTATTTGGAGAGCATTTGTATGGGCCCTCTGTTGCCCATCGCCTTTTGGGACACCACACGGAGAATTCGCCTTACTATCAGATTTGGAATTTTGATACAAGCCTTAGGCTTTGGGTTATTAAGATGAATAACAGAGAAATCAATAGCTTTATTCTCAGCATGATGGGGATAGGGCCAAGGTTTGCCTATTGCAGCAAATACAATACAGTAGGCTTTTAGCCAAATTTTCCAACCCATTTTGGACACTCAGTGCTCGCTAACCAGTGTGTGGGTCCTTGAAGGTTGCCACTTATTTCTTTGAGAGACAGACCATCAGGGAGTCAGTCTTAGTTAACCTTTACCTCCATAGATAATTTTTTGTTACAGATTATGTATATTCCCGACTCATCAAATTTGTAAATTAAATTTATCTTGTAGAATCATATTAGATGTGTTGGGAGTTAAAAACATCTTACTGTGCATTTAAATCATGCTAATCGAGTGAATTTGGATAAGTTATTCTCTTACTTTGGTGCTAAGTTGCCTTAAACAAAGAAGAGTTGAGTGGGAGAATCTCAAAAGATTCTTTTAGTGCTAACATTTTTTGGTTATTTCCATTTATTGCTAGACTACAGAAAGGTGTCCTTAGAACTATGACCTGAAAAGAACTTCTGAAGGTGATCTTTCTCTGCTTAATGATGTACAAATTTTAGGTAGTGTCAGGAAATTTTTCAGTCCATCTTGCTATTTTAAAATATGTGTGCCTTTTTTCACATTAACTAAAAAATCCTCCTACTTGTAATATGTTAATATAGGAACAAATTGAGAAAAACGATATAAATTTTCTGAATTTTCTGCATATAGGGGAGGTATAAAATAGAGATTTCTGTGTCTACATAAGATTATTATTTGATGTGTATTTAACAGGACTTTTAACAGAGTAAAGGCCCATCTTCTCTACAGAAAAATAGGACCAGTAAGAAATATACTTAAGAAAAGAGCTAGACAAATTTTCATTAGGACATTACAAAGGTGTGAATTCAGTAGGGTATATTTGCTTCACTAGGAAAAAAAATGATGTCAATTTAGTCATTTATTTTGTTTATATTGCATATTACTTTGGCTAGTATTATATCAACAGTCCAAGAAATACAAAATAAACTGGAAAGACAGGGCTGTCCTTTGAGAACCTGATAGTTTGGGGTCAACATAAATATTATCTGTCCTCAAAATCAAAAGTTTTACAGATAATATTTTTTAAAATATTGACCTAGTGATTTAAGTCTTTTATTTTCTATTTATCTACTCATTTGATATAGATGTGTTGTTTGTCACCACGCTCAGCCTATGTGTTGCTGGAGAACAAAACGCACACTTAGTAGGCAAGTACTTTTAACTGCTGAGCTATACCTCCAGCCCCCAACAATATTTTTAGTAGCTACTTTTTGTGTATAAGAGTGGTTATTGATAATAAATATAGACAGTTATTTTATCCTTTTCTAAGGATTGTTTCCATTAGCAGCCTACAGGATTATGTTTGAGTGATACAGAATTCTGGCTGAGATTTCAATGTTGGTTGTTCCCTGTTGTGCAACGTGATCACCCATTGGCATGTCAAGCTTACACTAGTGACATATAGCTTACTATATTAATATTATTTTCAATTGATCATGTCAGAAGACAGGTGTAAGATTGAATTTTTTTTTTTTTTTTGCTTTCTAAACTTCCAAATTTTTAACAAGCAACATGTATTACTATTACAATTTTTGTTATGTGGGTCCTTCCTTCAATAGAAATTAAAACCAGGCATGCACCCAACATTTATAGAAAATGCTTTCACTATAAAGAAGGAGAAAATAAAGGAGAGCACAAGTCTGGCCGAGAAAGTATTTGACTCAGCATTTTAAAGGTGAAAGTCAAAATTTAGCCATCTACTGGACATCTAGAGGCTCCTGTGAAGATCTATAGATTTTAGCAAAAAACACATTAGGTCCAGCTCCTTATCAGAAGAAAATCCTAATAGCGCTTTTAAGAAGTAACACACTAAGGGCCTAGGGATGTGCTTGTATTCTGCTCCTATAGTAGTTTCTGACTATTGTTATTTTTATTTAAAAAGACATCACTTTCTCCACTTGAGTACAACACAGTTGTGTGGTCTAAATTGTTTCGTCAGTATCTCTCCTGGCAAGCGTGGTTATAGCAATGACGAGGTAACTCGTAGCTTCTGTAACCAACAAGGGAAAGGAGGGCCTCCTCTGTGGCTGCTATGCATTTCTATAGGATATTGGAAATGTAAGTAAAATTTTAAAAGTTCATCTTAGGCAAACGTATCACACAATTATATGAAAAATAACTCCTTAGAGATAAGACTGAAATAATTTATAAGATTTGTAGCATAAGAAAAAAGCTGTATCTAATTTCTCCAAGTTTACTTATTTTTATACATGTGATTTTGAGAACAGTCATGTGATTTATATCAGAAGCAGTTTTTTTTTCCACATAACTAGCCCCTTCTGGAGCTTCAATTGTACATTGTACATAAAATACATCACTGGCTAAGTAGTATTTTGCCCATGAAACCTTCTTCTTGCTGAGGACTTTAGAGCCTGACTAGGACTAGTCTCCTGCTACACTGATGCTGTCTTCTTGAATTCCAATTATTCTCCCAAGCATTTACCAGAAACACACAAAGAGCAAGTGTGCAGCAGAGCATTAATGGATTACTGAAAGCATTTTTGTTCTTGTGATTAGATATTTCATGGTCAATTTCTTCGTTGCAGTTCACATTGAAAAAGGCAGCCTACATTAAACAAAGTTCAGGTTTCCTGACAGTTATCAAAAATCTTTATGATATTTAAGTTCAGTAGATAAATAGTGATAAATGTGTTGGATTTTACTGATGAACAAAAATCAAAGCAATTATTACAATGTTTATGTATTTTTCAAAGACTTAGCACAATTAGATAACCATACCTGGAAGCTACTCTTAGAAGAAGGCTTTTCAGACTTTGGTGTCTGAAAACCTGAGCACCTTGGTAATCTGCCGATTTGGACTGAATCAGCCTCAGGTTGATGCATGTTTCTTCTCTTATTAAAAACAATGTAATATTTTTATCAACATATAGAAATTGCACATATTTACGGGGTGAGATTCTGCATCCTACTAGATTCCTAGGTAACAATGATGCTATGAATTTAATGACCATCTTTTGAGAAGTAAGAGTCTAAGAAGAAACAAAAAAAGTGAAAAAGAAATTTCTCTTGTATTTATAGGACACAATCCATGACTTCTGCCACTATAATTCTGAAGATCAGAAATTATTGAGGTTAAGAAATTTGAGCATCAAAAGTAACTGAATGAAACTGGCTCTAGTTTATAGTTGCAAAGAAAAAAAAACAAAATAACTAGCTACAGAATTTCAAAAATTTTATACACTGGTACTTTGTCAGGCTGGAGATCAAATTTGCTGGGAGGCCTCTCCAGTCTCTGTAGTGTACAAAGGGTTTCCACTGACTCCTTGTGGTGATGTAGGTCTAAGACAGAGCCTGGGTCTGCCAGGTTAGGTGTTCCCAAGGAAAGAACAGCACCAATGTATTTTGAGCATACATTTGATAAAATACAGGGCAAAAAGCAAAAGGGCTATAAATATTTCCTAAAATGTCTCTTTACACCCCGCAATTCAATCTTTAATCTTAAATGTCAGAGTATTCATGTGGTATCAGTCTGCTAGGACATTAAAGCACACTCCAGGAAGATATCATGCAATATAACCTTGAAGATCTATCTCTGGGTAACTTGCAAATAATTTCAGAAAATAAAAATTTCACATTAAAAATGGTTACTAATTGGCACAGCAATGGGAAGAAAAAAAGAAGGTTCCCCAGAACACTGTGACAGCTATGATTGCCAACAACATTTCAAAATAGTTAGTAGAGAGAATTATGAATGTTATCAATAAAAAGATATATTTTAGATATGCCCATTGCCACAATCTGACCATTACACATTACATGTATGTAGTTATATGTTCTATTGTTTATACAAATAATAGGTACAACTTCTGTGTATCATTTACAAGGAACACACAGATACACACACATGCACAGAAATGTTTACTAATAATAGGATTCTGTATACTGTATACGAATGCCATATTTGATTGAAAAAACACATTTTTTTATTACAATTTTTGAATAGATGCTTGGAGAGGCCCGGGAATCTCTTGATAATTCTACACAATATTTGTTTCCATTTTCAGGATCCTCAGTGATCCGAAGTATCCAAAAGCCCCTTTCCTCATTCTCAACCATGTCCGCTCTTGGTTTTCATTGACAAAAGAATTGTAAGCCAAAAAAGACGCACTGTACCCCCATCGCTGACTCAGCGCAGAGGGCAGCTCTCGCACACACATTCTCTCCCGGCCACTTCCGCCGCGTTCCTCATCCTGGCCGGAACTCACGTTTCTACGCTTCCTACTCCAAGCCCACTCTATTATTTTGCTTTTGCCATTTTCTCTTCTCTCATTGCAAAGCCAGTTTCTTGTGGTCAGTAAGGATTTTTATTATTAACTTACAAATGTGTATTAATACCTTCCGTAATTTTTAAGTGCAAAGGAAAATTTCATTGATACTATATCTTCTGGTCATTGCCTCATTTTTCAGCTCACTTTCAACACAACTCTTCAAGGAAACTTACTGCTTTTTCATGTTCTCCTCATCTACACTTCGGGAGTGAGATTCCTTTCTTCCAAGCCCTGCAAGTGAATTTCATATCTTTCCCGTCCATCATATGTGGGTCTTATCTTGCCAAATTGTTTAGTGCACTTTCTGAAAGAACCCCTTTGGGATTCCCAAAAGCATTTCATATGATGGACTGCCTTTCTTCTCCTTTTTTTTCTTGACCTCCCTGGAAATACTCTTGGTTTTTCTTACATTTCACTGAAAGCTCCTTCCCAAGGCATCCTCCGATCTTTGGAATCCCAACGCTTAACCTTGGCTCCTTTTTCTCTTCTATTGTCCTATTTCTATCTACCTCAGGCTATAAAAATCTCACTTTCTTGGCTTTAAATTAACTTGAAGGGTATTATACAGGGGATTTGAGGGTTGTTTTGTTTTGTTTTGTTTCCTTTTTCTGAGATATGAGAAGAATGCTGAGGCAGAACACGGTGAACACCAAAGCTGCAACTTCTCCAGAAGTTCTCTAGGGATCCCAGGGGTAAAAGACTCAAACAGGTTTAGCAAACTTCAGCATGAAAAGAGCAAAGAACAAAACAGAAGTCGTCTTGGGAGGAACCTAGAGACTGTGGGGTGTGCAACCTTCTTCCTGCACAGTTTACACTGTTAATGAACTACGCACTCCCGTCCTCATAGGCAGCTGGTGGCTTCGGGGCTCAGAGAAGGGAGAGACAGCATGTACTTAGGATGCCAGAATTGAACCTGTTGAATTAGGGTCTGGCTGTTTTTGTTAAGGGCATGACATTGGAGTACACATGAGAAGATGAGAAAACTCATGCAATAACTGTAGATAATGTCATTTTTTTGGCATCTGGGTGGGAGAGATTCAAATGCACTCTAGCTCTGTGCCTGCATACTACCTATTCTGCTTACTAAATCTACTCTTCCAAGGCCATACCTACCTTCATACTTAAGATGACCCCAGCCACCTAGAAAATGGCCTATACAACTATACAAGGTGTTGAAGGGTAGATATGTCATGTTCTGGTGACACACATTGTAATATGATCTAGCTTTCTTTGCTCTCTGTGTCCCTCATTTTCACTTACTGATCCCTGGCGTTAGTTTCTGGTTTTTGGGCTTAACTCTTAGATGTAAAGAAATTGGTACACAACCAAAGAGTAATAGAAAAAAATGGGAAAACATTTCATCAAGGATATTTATGAGGAAAACACTAAAGTTGAGTTTTTATTCAAGAATCAATGTTTTCTGTGCCATTATTTTTTTGTGAGAGGTTTTTTTTTTGAGCCTGCAGACCTTATTAGGCTCTGTCTACACTCACCATCTCTGGCCAGATATTAGGGCAGAAGTCAAACTTTCTAGAGACGCTCATATTTGCAGATCATATTTCCTAGGCTTCACATATTTCCATAAAGCAGAATGTGTTATCATTCTGCCTTAAGCTGTCATATAGCTGGTGAAGATCAAAGTCCCCAACATATGCAAATTTGTTTCTTTTGGAACCAATAAAGTGCCCCTGTAGGTATGTGCCTTTTCATCCTCCTCTCCCCTCCCCATTATCCCTACTCATCCACAACCTTGTCCTAAAATCAGTCCCAGCAGCCCTCCCATGTCCCTGTGGTTTATGCCAATGAATAATGCCACTCAACATCTCTGTCTTTGTGGCAGTTTTAGAGATCTTTTCCTGTGAGTCTCTTCGGGCATGCCCTTGCTCCTTCAAGGTTCTATCTCTTCCCTCCCCTCTGTGCCTGGCAAGTCCCTTCAGGGGACCACCTCTTTCTTCATCTAAGACTATAGCCACTAAATTTCTTGGACAACATTTACAGAAAAGGAGTAGTTCACCATGTCATTTTATATCTAATTCATAGTTTCAGACACTTGAAGTGCACTTTCCTAAATCAACCCTATATTAATCATTTGTTGTTATTGGTCTGATGAGAAAAAGACCCTACTCCCTAAAGACTATTGAGCACTTGTCCCTTGTGGCTTGGGGCAATTGCATTTGCTCAGACATTGACTGATAGTGAACAGGGGGTGGCTGTGAATGACAGGCACCTTTTGCAAAAAGGCTCATGCCCTCCTACATCCTCTCCCACCTTCAGACTGGCTACATGTAGGTCTGGTGGGTTTCTATGAGGTGGTGATCTTGCCGGTGTTCCTTTGTGGCTGTCACTCTGGACCAGGCCCGTCTGTGCTGACTTTGGACCCACCAAGGCACAAGGCAGAAGGTGTGGCAACTATGCTTGAAGACAAAGTGTACTTGTGGCACATTTGTTCCCAAGAAGCTGTAGGCTTGACGCCACTAGTCACCTTCTGGACTGCCCTGTAGCTTTCTGTCCCTCTCTGTTATCTATGATATCTACACCATAGGGCTGTTATAAAGATGAGAAATAATATATGTAAGAGTCTAGCATAGTAAATATTATTCCTGGTGGTGGTGGTCTTTCCACTGCAATAATCACAGGGTTTGAGAGCGATACCAAGACCTCAGATGCAGACAAGAAACTCTTCCAAGAACATGAGGTTATTGAGATGATAGTTCTCACAGTGATTCAGGAGTTCAGAGCCTGCTGGGGTAGGAAGTTAAGCCATCAAGAATAACTCAGAAGAGTTATGTGGGAAAAAAATGGTAGAGAGGTCTATATTCCTACTTCTATTTTCACACTTTCAAAATAATCTGAAACACTACCTCACAACATCTTCGTGAATTTTGGCTAACTTGTTCCTATTGTACAAAATCAGAAACTGGAGTTCACGGAGGTTGAGTACCTTGCTCACTCATCCAGCTGTTGGGTGGTAGGATCTGGAGTCAGAAGTTTCAGATTTCTGAGCCCCTGCCAATGCGTTGCCCCTCTTTTTGCATCTTTCTTGCATCTGAAAACATGGAACCCTTGAATCACCTTGCTTTGCCTTTCTTTAGGCATTCATCCTAGGACAGCAGCTGCAGAGTACGGTGGAGGTGGGACATTTTCCTTTTGACAGAAAAAATAAAAACCAACTATCATGGGCATATTTATATTACATTTTCTAAAAATCAGGGTGTGAATTTTCTCTCTTGCATTGTGAAATGTGCAAGATTTCAGGATCATTTACCCTAACTCTTAATTAAAGATCTTGTAAATGCAGCACCTCAGAAACTTAAGAGTAGTGCAGTCCATGTCCATTGTAAACTTGGGCAGCTCGAGTGACTTCAGGAGACACAACTGGATCACGAGGCTCCATCTATCAGTGGATTACACTTCTGAAGATGACAGGTGAGCAGGCTGTGAGGAGGCAGGTCACCGTTTGCCTTTGGAGGGTGCAGAGGAGCCTGGGCTGGTCCACTGTCCTCTGCTTCTTGGCTGCCATCAAGTGAGCTCTGCCCCACCAGGCCTCAGTGCCACCGTGTTCTTGCCTTGGAGTCACATACACATAGTCTGAACTCTCAAACTATGACCTAAAATTAAGCTTCCCTTAGGATGCAGGTGGCAGCTACTTTATCCCAGCAGCAGGAAAAGCTGGCCTATGCACTACTCAAAAATCTTTTCTAGAGAAATTTTTACTTTCTTTACCAGAATTGAAATGAAAAAAAAAAACAACATTAAATTTAGGTTAATATGTGTAGAAGATATTTTGATATTTTCATACTCTGCTCCAGTCCAGCACTTTTCAGTTATGTTCCCTGAAGAGCCAGCTAATAATAGGTGCTTCAATTAAAGCAATTCACATCAGCAGATTGTATTAAATGTGTATACATGATAAATTAGAAATACATTCCAAATATGAGAAACTACAAAGTGATTGGTTGTTTTAACTCATGTGCATCTAGGAAAAGGCCATACTCACAGTGACATCAGCCCACCCACCTCAATCTCCAGGGAAGCATCAGGGCTCTTTGCAGGGTCCGCCCACAACAGTTCAGCATTTATGACATGGGACACTGTGAGAGCCTTTTCTAGTACTCGCTCTGCCACTGCCCCTGTTTTATGATTTCATTGTAACAGTGTAGCTGATGGCTAACCTAGGGTGGAGATTGTCATAGACTGGCTGCTTAAAACATCTAGAAGACTGTGTGTACTCTCCAGAGACTTCAAACCTAGTCAGAGATGCCTACACACCAACGAGGCCAGCTTAATGCAAAGATGGTAAAATAGAGAGACTGTGGGGGACTTGGAGAACTCAGGGAAAGAGTGAGAGGAGACCTTTGAACTGGGTTTTGATGCTGCGGGGTTAGCCAGGAAATCAGAGAAAGTAGGACTGTTCTCCAGATATAAAAGTACAAGTGTCTGAGAGCTAAAGTACATTCACAAGAGCTGCAGTCAAAAATACCTGTGTAGGAAGGTCAATGAGAGAAGCAGAACATTCAGCACAGGCAAGCTCATAAGGGACACTTACTGCCACATTAAATATTTTGATTTTCTTGAAAGCTGTGAGAAACCACTAAGGATTACGAATACAAGATTAACCTAGTCAGATTTTTACTTCAGGAAAATTATTCCTAAAATAATTTGGAGTTCTGGATGCTTAGTGAGAATGAGAAAATTTTAGAATGAGTTTATTTATTTATTTATTATTTTGAGAAAGGATCTCCCTCTGTAGCGCAGGCTAGTCCTGAACTCAATATGGAACCCAGATTGGCATTGGTCTCATGGCAATCTTCCTGTCTCAGCCTCCCCCGTGCTGTGATTACAGGTGTGCACCACCACACCAGGCTTATGTGGTGCTAGGAAAATCAACTCCGGTACTTAGCGCTTGACGTAGCACTTGTTAGGCAAGCACTTTAACCACTTAGCCATTCCTCCAGCTCCCAGAATAATTTTGTTTGTTTCTCGAGTGGCTCAGTAAAGCAAGAAATTTCAGGGAAAAGGCAGGGAAAGGGCAGGCTGAGGAGGGGGTTCTACAGTCAACTTCCAATACATTTAGCCATTCCAGGTGAGAGTCTGAGAAAGAAATTCCCCAACATAGCTGGAGATACTGGTTCTGTAGTCAGAAAAATAGCATCTTTCTGGGGAATGGACTTGAAGAGTCGATAGCCAAAAGTTTCCCATGCTGCTGAAAGTTCTAGTACAAAAGGATCCCTGTGGTGGGGAGATGCCAGTCTGAATCTGATTTGGCAATGTCACCAGGCACTGAGAGAGCAGCTCTTCAGGAAATCTAGTGCCCCTCCCTCTGGGGAATAAACTGGAGGTTTGAAAATGGAAATAGTTAACAAACAGACTGTTTTGGAAGAGATGTTAACGAGAATGCCAAAGAGAGGCAGGAGCTGAAGAGAGCTGCATTTCTCCTGATATTGAAGGGAGATTCTGAGGTTTGTTTATATGATGGAAAAATCTAGCATTTGGAAGATAGCACATGAAAGAAAGATGTGGCTTTTAGAGGGCCTAGGGAGGTACATCTTTCCTGGAACCACTATCAGGAGTGCTTTTAGAAAGAGGAAAGACACACTGAGACAATTTGCAACTGATTCCTCAAATTCTGATTTAAAACAGCAAGCAATGCCTGCAAAGCTCTGGGTGAGAGGGTCGAGTTAGTGACTGCAGGAGAGCCGTGGAGGAACTAGCACCAAAACAGTTGAGTGGAGTTCTGGATGCACACCGAACCGCAGCTTTAACAAAGTGGCTGGGTGGCTTGCTGGATATACATTAATAATGTAGAAACACTGTTTTTGAGGCGGGGGGATGTCAGGGCTTATGTTAGCTTTGAGGAGTCAAATCTTCATTACTCCACATTTAGGAAGTGCTTTTAATGAAGAGTTTCAGTTCTCCCACTCTAATTAGGTTAAATCCCATTGTAATTGTCTGCTCTGTGGCTCATGCCTCATTGTACCTCGGAACATTATTAGTATTCAATTGAAAGAAAGGCTCCAACCTACAAAATGTTTTTATACTTCATATTAATTCTTGCTCAATTATCTAATATAATTGAATTAGAATTACTAGTATGTAATATTTGAAAGCCCAAAATAAATAAACCTTTTTAGTGCAGATATACAAATATAAAGCTCATAAGTTTATATGGTTAATAAAAAATAAGTTCAAAATATTTTGATTACTATTTTCCAGTGTAAAACAGTGTATGTAATTTTATAACTGCTAGGTCCATTTCAGTTCATCAGTTATAATTTCTATTTTTTATATATGTATTTATGTATGTGTGGTGCATACATGAATATAGACAGATGACTGATAAATAGATAGATAGTGTATATATATATATATATATATATATATATATAGAGAGAGAGAGAGAGAGAGAGAGAGAGAGAGAGAGAGACCCAGGCCTGGGCTACAGTCCCGAGCTACACAGACCCTGTGACAGACCTCAGATTTTCTCTGGGACATTAGCTGACAGGCCTGAGTTTCAGTTCCCTCAGGGAAATGGGCAGTTATGGGAAAAAACCACATACCATCTAAAGAAGGGACTGCTTTCTCAACATCTGTAACATTCCTGAGGTCGGGGCTTGGGGTCTGGGGGCCGTAGATAGTCTTACTCAGTGTTAGCTAACCTATCATTTTGTAATCATCTGCTCTTACAAAATGTTAGGAGGGAAGTTTTGCCCTGGGCAGGAACAGGAGGTAGCTCAAATTGAGTCTGAGGGCCAGAGGCAGTACTTGATGTTAGTTAGCCAATCATAGTGTAACAAGACCACACTTGCTAAATATTATCCAATCATGGAATCACAAAGCTAGAAATCCTGCACCCTGTGCTCAAACCTGATAAAAACCCTGCTCAGTTATTGTTCTGGGCTTTCAGATGTGATCCACTGCATTGGTGAAGACTGAGAGCCCAAGCTTAAACCCCCCACAAAAGACCCCTTGCTTTTGCATGCGTGATCAGTCTCCTGGCGTCTTTGGGATGTTCGCTATCTGGGCAAAACATATATGTCTGTGTTTGTGTGTATACATTAGGCTAGCTAGTATGACTTTCCATAACAATAATGCCTAACACTTACTAACACGACATCTACTATGTGTGAATTCTGTTCTCAGTGATTTTAATAGTAAAGTTTTTTTTTTTTAATCTCCATAGATTTGGCATGGATGAATTCAGCAGGTTGTAGATTAAAAAAAAAAAATTGAAAAAACACATGTGAACTCTTTTCCTTGTGGGTATTCCCTAATCAATATAGTATCATGACTACTCACTCACATAGTATGCATATTAGGTGCTATAAGTAATCCAGAGATAATTTTAAAAATTTGATGTTAACAAATTTCATAAGTATCTAAACATTACATATTTTATATCAACAGCTTGGGAATCTGTGGGTTTTCCTACTTGGATGGGAAGGAAGATAGTGGAATGAATCCCCTGAGGACACTGAGGGATGGCTGGCTTTAATAGTAAAACAGATTGAAGCCCCATGTTCACCCCTCTCAGTAGCCAAATAAGTAGACACTCTCATGACTATCAGAACACCAACCTAAGGATATTTTTCAATATGCTCACTGCCATATTTCTCTGCCTGGCATATAGCAGGTGAGTAAAACATATTTAACTGATAAGTAAAACTCCATTTCACAGGCAAGAAAACAGCCACTGAGAAGCCAAATAATTCAGCTTATTCCCTAGAGTTGCAGTAAGAATTAGATGAGCAAGTGGAAAACAAAATTACTTAATGTAGTGTAGAGGTGGAAAGGCACGCCGCCTACCTGTGGCATTAAATCAGGATCTGATACAAAGTAATCCTGTCAGGTTGATTTATGTTCATTTCTAGAATTACCTGTTCACTTTTGTATCTTGGACAGTGTCTTAACCAAGCTAGGTAGCACAAAAATATGTGGAGGAGAAAATACTTTCAAACAGATATTTTTGAAAGTCTAATGAATATTTTATTGTAATAAAAGTAAAATAGGTTGAAGCCATGTGTTCAATCTTCATTTAACAAACACGTACCAAAAACTACCAGAAGAATGAAATATAGAAGAAAGACAAAAAGACCTTCTCGGTCCTCCCAGAAGTTGCCACCTGGAGGGTGACACCGATACCAACATCTGTCTTCTTATGTCAGGACCAGAAGTTGTCTAGAGCCATGGCTTATGTATAAAAAATTCATCAAAACTTCTTGATAAACTGCAATACCAAGGAACATGACAGCTGTGATGAAAGCCATGGGCTATGTGAAGACATTAAAAATAGTGTACATATAGATTAGAAGGAAGTAGTAGTAAAAGGAAAGAAAACTACTTCTTAATATTTGAAAAAGAATAACAAAACAGGCTAGAAAATTCCTTAAAGTTATTTAGCATTGCATAATAACTAACATTATGCAACTCAAAAAATGAAACATTTAGATTGGAAATGAAATAAATGGTAATGATAAAGCTGGTTAGATAATGACACAAATCATCAGGAAACATCCTAATTGCAAACACAGGTGATGACAAAATATGCAAACTTTGGTATGCAAACCACGAAAGACTAAGCCAGAGGGAAAACATTAGCATCTCAATAATGTAATAATGTACTTGTTGTGCAACAACATACACAAGCCCTCAATTCTGTGTTGAGATGTAATGACATTTTACTATCTGACTCACCTAATCCTAGATAGGGCCCATTCCCCTTCCGATTATTAATCTTTCCCAAGCTGAGGGGTGAGATAGCCTTACAGTCTTTATCAAACCCTTTGATCTTTCTGGGCTCTAGAGATCCCAACTGTGAGCCTGGCTAATGATCTCAGGTAGCAGGGAAGGAAATCGTAACAAGCATTCAGATTTCACAGTATTTCCTGGGGCAGCATGACAGCCTGTCTTCTCAGGCTGCTATGGTCTACTGAGTGCTCACACCAGGCAGGTTGGATGCAATCTTACTTCACTTCACAACCTGTATGTCGATGCTACCATTACTAAGGAGGAAAAAACTGCCTCCTTCAGAGCCAAGTGCTTGTCTACCTGCACAGGCCCAGTAGGGGTAGAAGCAGGGCACGGAGCCTCGCTGCCTCCGATCTCCAGGCTTGGTTTGTTGCCCTCCTGTCGTTTGCTCTGCTGCTCTTTCCTTCAAAGTGCTGTGAAACTAGCAGTCAAAGGATGACACAGGAGAGGTACCTCCCAGGCCGTCTTCTTATCGGGAGTGACGACTTGATGATGAGCTAAAGAGTTTTCTAAACTCGAAAAGAATTACAAAAAAGTGAACCATAGTCATCACTATCCCCATCATCCTGTTAGTAATCTGCATGAACAGCGATGAAGGCCCACACCAGCCACTTTTCCAAACAAGAAACTTGCAGAGCGGAGCCACCTTTTTGTCCAGATTCGTTCTCATTCCAGCTTCAGAACACTCCGTGCTCCAACAAGTGTCCTCTTTAGGAACAGCACTGGAAGAATCCCATCTCCCACCATTCCTGGTTTCAGCTATGTCGAATGCAAACAGCCTGACTGGCCTTGTGAAGTTATTCACAGTCACTTGATACTGGACATAGGCTCTGGGGCTCCATTTTTCTAAGATTTTGGGGGCCTGAGTAAATAATTGGACAGTCCATGTGGTTTGTGAGATTCTTCAGGCTCTTTGCTGCTCAAGTAAGGAATCTTAGTCAAGCGTTAAAGCTTTTTCCAAGCCTCTGCTGGTGGCAAAAGCAATAATCACGTACTCGAAGGTTAAAAAACCAAACCAAACCAACCAACCAAACAAAAACTCACTAATGACACCACATCGATATAGATTTATTGTATTGAAAGAAAAAGTACACCTATCCACAACTGCCAGGGTCACCAGAAAGAAGCTCTGTCCATGCAGGTGAATGAGAAAAGGAGAAAGAAAGCTCAGTGTTGTCTGGCCATGCTTTCCATGTGGATGGGACACAGAACCAGTTTTTCCAATCCTAGGATATGCCAGGGGATTCCATGAACCCTGGGTTTTGGTAGGTCCCGCAAATAGCTCTGGAAACTTGGGGCCCTACCGAAATCTCCTCCCTCTAGAAAACTTGCATACTAATATCTATTTTCCTAGCAAACTTTTTCACCAGCTGAAACCTTTTCTCATGACTTTGAACCTATGAATATAATAAGTAACAGCTAATATTTCTCGAGGACACTCCTGCTCACAACAATATAAAGTTCATTTAATTTTGCGAGATATTGAGATTCAAATTTCTTGAATTGGAAAACTATATTATAGAGAGCATAAATGATAGAATTACTCTGCAGCCAAGAGCCAAAGTCTTCATTCAAATGCAGAAACCCTCACCCCGGTTCATGTATTCTGTCAATCATCTCTTCCAGCTGTTCCAGGCTTAGAGGCAGGAAGAGGATAACGGCCCTCCTCGGCTCATTCCTAGGTGTGGCCACCAGCATCCCCTACTCCCGAGAAGGAGCATATTCATAAATCGTGCATTAAGCAATTTGGCTAGAATCTTTGAAAACTTGCTCAATATTTCTTATTCCATAACATACTGAACAGAGTTAAATTTGGCAACATAGAGGTAAGAGTGGATGACTTACATCTGAAATCAAAACTTAAGCCTTATGATAGGACCACCAAAAGTATGTCCTTGTCTCACTGTTTCATTTCAGGTACAATGGGTTCTAGTTTCTGTAATTTCCATGTCCCGTCTCATTTAAAACTACGGTCACTTCTAAAATGTACATGATACTATTGCGTACATCATTCAGAAATAGAACATGGAGGCACAGCTAACTGATTTACCTATTACCTAGAGGCTAAAGCTAAGGTACAAATTCTAACTGTGTGCCCTGAGGCCCTTTTTCAGTGGTGAAACCATATTATCTTCTGTGAATCTCCTTTCTTTACTCTGGGAGCTGCTACAGAACTTGTTGCTCAATAAGGGTAGCAGAACCAAAGTCCAACTTGTATAAAGACAACCATGACCTTGGGCACCTGATGCTTTCTATTCTGTAACCAACAAGCTACGTGATGGATTTGTTCAGTAAGAACAAACTCTGGCTTTTTCATTAATTTGATTTCAACCTTCCTACTGATGGGACCTACCCAGCTCAGCATGAAACAACAGTTTGTGCCAGGAACAAACAAATCTTTCTCGGCTTCCCGCCATTTCTTCATAGAAATTCCTCGGTATTGAGCAGCTTTAAAAGTTTTGATTACGAATGTGCAACCATTGGGTGACCCTCCTGTTTAATGTTCAAGAGAACACTTTTGGTGGTGGAAGTCGAAGCTAATGAACAGAGAACAATCTTATAGCCTGAAAATTAGAAAAAAAAAATTTAAGTGAGGTAAAATGACTGGTGTGGGATTCCAGGTTTTTATTAGCTCTATGACCCCAGGAAAACTTTAGTGTACTGATGTGTTAAATGTAAGCACTGGTGCTCATCTCTTGAGACTCTTTTGAGAATTAAATGACAGAGAATCGACTTCCAGTTTCTATTTCAGCATGTAAGGAAGTTAGAAGTCACCACTCTGTCCTAGCAACAAATAAAAAGCTCAACCAAAGAAAAAATAATCAATAACCCCTATTTGATCTATCAAAGAAGCGAGGTCACAGGGCTCCCACGACTCTATCCTCAGGCTTGGGAATGCTGAATATAGAAAACCAGAATGTACTAGATAGAAACCCATGAGCAGAAATGTCTACAGTAACCAACAGCAGCATAGAAAAATTGGGATAATAATAGATGAATTAATAGACCAACTTGGGACAGACTGAATGCATAAAACTACTAGGGTACCTAGGTATTGATAATGTCCAGACTTTTTTGAGTTTAATTCCATGGACCCTACGACATCCTCATAGTCAACACTGAAGAAAAATGTCTGCACACTTCTTTCTACAAGATGGGAATAAGGAATTGTTTTCAAATCTAATAGAACTATTTTTTTTCTTCTTAACAAAGCCTTTTCAAGGGAAAAAAAACCTATTTTATTGGAACCTACTCTGCTGTATTTCAACACTCGTAACTTACCTGGAGGAAGGGGAATATTCGGCTGCAGCCATTGTTTGACTTCCATATGGGAGAAGGGAAATATTGAGTCCCAACCTCATCTAACTGCCCTGTTCCACGAATCTCAGGGTGGGGAGGACATTAAAAAGCACTTGTGAAGTTCAGAGCCGGGGGCTACATACTCATCAAAAGACTGTAGAATGCTTTCTCTCCTCTTATTCACGACCATCATATGATTAGATTACCACTGTGATATCGGATTAGGGTTAGAATCATATTTAGGTATATTAGACATGGTAGGATGAGGATGTGGGAATGATTAGACCATCAAACTGAAAAACAACTCTAATGTGCATGCTGAGTCCTAATGTAAAACTAGACAATGTGCAAGAGCAGGTGGACCATGCCAGCAGAGACCAGAAAACTCAAACACAGAACCAAACAGAAATGCTGAAGATCAAATGCCAACAGAAAGGGAGAAAGTATTTGGTGGATTCATACCAAACTAGATCACGCTGACATAAGGTGTCTCTGAGCTGAAGCACAGGGCAAAAGAAACTTCACAAAGCAAAATATAAGGAAAATAAAGAAATAGCATTGAAAAAAGGAAGACATGATATCTAAGAACTTTTAGATAACTAAAAAAGTACATTACATAATAGGAAAACACAAAGGGAAAATGAGAAAAGGGGGCAGAAGCGGCATTTGACTCATACTGACTCAGAGTCTCTCCCAGTTAATGTCAGACACCAAACTGCTGGTCCAGGAACCTTAATAAATAAATGAAAAAAAATAAAAATATTATATCTAGTACATCATATTGAAACTCCAGGAATTTGAAAATAAAGAAGTCTTGAAAGACTACACAGGAGAAAATTCCTTCCTGGTATGGAACAGAGATATGATTTGTATCTAGCTTCTCTTCAAAAGTTATACAAAAAATAAAAGCATAAAAAATAAAAAGGTGCCGAGAGAGGAAAAAAGTCTTAAAAATTTTTGTACTGTAAAAAAAGCCTTATTAATAAAGGGAAAAGACTACAGATCAAGGTCTGCCATAAATATATATTTTAAAAATCCATAACAAAATATTAGTAAGTTGAACCTAAAAAAATAAGAAAAATTATATATATCATGGCTGAATGGAATTTATCTTCAGTGAGCACGACTGGTTTTTAAATTAAAAATATCAGCTAATATAATCCATTATGTCAACAGCCTAAATAAATTTTATATAATTATAACAATAGATACACAAAAATTCTGGCAAAAGGTAACAATCATTCATAATAAAATAAATCTTAGAAATCTATGACTAGAAGGGGAACTTGCTTGATTTTCTAAAGAATATCTAGAAGATAGTAACTCTATAGCTAAAATCATGCTTACCCATGAGAAACTCAGTTTTTCCCACTAGGTTGAGAATAAACATGAGGGAAGATATCCCTTCTCACCAATGTTCTCAGCATCATTTTGTAATTATCAGGCAAAGCAATATTAAGACATAAAAAACTATTCAGAGTGGGAAGAAAGAGTTAAAATCTTAAAACAGTTTTTTTTTGTCCCTAGATAATAAATATGATTGCTTTAAAAACTGAAAAATTGATCTAATGATAAGCAGGCAGTCATAGCAAGGTTGTAGAATACAAGAATAATGTGAAAAAAATCAGTCATTTCCTATATGCTAGCATTGTGAAAGTAGAATTTAAATTTAAAAACAGCTTACCAGAATTATCATCTACATTAGTATCCTCCAATGATAAAATATTACAAATCCTATTGTCAGAAAAATTATAAAATTCTGATGAAATATATCAAAGAACCACTACAGAGATAACCCATGTTCATGACTAGGGAGACTCAATGTTGTCCAGATAGCAGTTCTTCCGAATTTGGCTTATGAGCTGCATGCAATGTCAAGCCAAATCCTTTAAATTATTTTGTGGACATAACAAGAAGATTCTAAAATGTATACAGAGGCAAAGGCCCGGAATAACTACTTTGGTAAAAGAGAACAAAATTAAAGGAGTGACAGTATTTAACTTTAAGGCTTGCTAGCCACAATAATCATGAGTTTGTAGTAAAGAACAGGCAAACAGGTCAATAGAACAGAGTAGAAAGGTGCCAAAGGGACATATATAAAGTCAGTTGATCATTGATAATGAAGGAAAAGCGAAAAAGGAACCAAATCTAGTCCTTTTCAAATAGTGCCGAACAGCTAGACATTCAGATGTAATAAAATGAATCTACAATCAGGCTTTTAATTTCATTCCTATAGACACAAAATGGATTACAGGTGGAAATACAAAATACAGAAGTAGAAACTTTAAGTATAGACTATAACATAAGAATAAAAACCTAGGTTATCTTCACTCTTACAAGGACTCTTTAGATAAACCATCAAAAGCACAATCTGTGAAATAAATAATTAATTAGTCTGACTTCATTAAAGTTAAAAACTTCTTCACTGCCCGAAACACTTAAAAAATGAAGAAACATGCCACCAACTGGGTAACATATGTGCAAGAGACACATCTGGGGAAGGACTGTTATCAAGAATAGGCAAAGAATGCTTAAAATGCAACACTAAGGAAACAAACAACCCAAGTTAAAACATGAGGAGAAGACCTGAACAGCCCCCTCACCAAAAAGGGTACACAGACAGAAATTAAGCATTTGAAAAGATATCCAGCATCGTACACCATTAGGGAAATCCAAAGGCAACAATACACACCACTGCACACTTATTAAGATGGTGACAACACGAATACCAGCAAGAGCAAGACACTGCAGGAACCCCCAGTCACTGATTGTGGGAGGGCAAATGGTCCGGGTACACTGGAAGGCTATTTGACAAATTCTCACAAAACTAAATACAACTTTTACCATTCGATGCAGCACTTGGCAGTCCTCTATATTTATCCAAATGAATTGAAAATTCATGTACAAACAAAAGTTGTACATGCATGTTCACTGCGGTTGTATCCATACCTGCCAAAACTTGGGAGAAATCAAGATGTCCTTCAGCAAGTGAGTGAATAAATACACAGGCATATGCAACCAGCGCATTATTATTTGGCATGAGGAAAAAAAGAACTACAAAGACAGGAAAAACTTGGAGAACACTTAATATTATGACTGTGAAAAGGCTAATCTGAAAAGATCACAAACTGAAAATGTTATGATTCCCATTGGATAACCTTAAAAAGAGAAAACTGTGATAATAATGACCCTGTTGCTTTTTGACAGAAGAGAAACGGAGGGATAAGTACGCAGAGCAAGGGTAATTCTCAGAGCAATGACTTTCCTGCTGGATGCTCTACTGGCGTTACACATTTGTAAAACCCTGGCAATGTACAACACCAAGAATGAAGTCTAATGTAAACTAATTAGGATGAATTCTGATGTAAACTAATTTGCATGAGCTGGAATGTAAACTAGACTAATTAGAATGAACTTTAAGTTAGTTAGAATGAACTCTAACATAAACTATGGACTTCAGATGATGAGGATGTGCCAGTGTAGGTTCCCAAATTTAGCAAATATCCCACTGTGGTGGAGGAAGTCAACAGCGGGAGGATATCACATGTGTGCTAAGTGGAACACGCATGGGAGTTCTCTGTAACTTCAGGTTGATGTTGCTACAACTCTAAAATTGTTCTAATAACTGAGGCTTACTAATTCATTAAAATGTGAGATAGCTCGTGTACAGAATTAGTTTTCTTTATTTATTGCTCTTAAACTCCAAGCCCGGCTTTATGCTTACTGCACAATGTCCAGCATGATATCAGAACTAATGAATGACTAAATAAATTGATGAATGGGATGTGAAAGGTTAAGTTGTCCTAGAAGAATTACGCTTTGAAACAGCGCATTAAGTGATGGTACGTAGCAGTGTGAAGATCAGAATGCTGTTATTTCAGTGCAAATACATTCTGTACTGATCGTTTATACATAAAGTAAAGAGGATAGAAAAAATAATACAAATTGAAATGTTTTGTATATATTTTGGGATATAAATTTTATAAATGACCACATAAATTAATGTTTTAAAAGTGCACTGCCTGTACAAATGTATAAACTTTAATAATAATATCCATTTGCACTTACATCACACTATCAAGAAAGAGCTATTCATTGTGATGTGGAAAAATATATCACCAACTATATATACTGCATATTGTTCATATTATGACATTGTTTCTCCAGTGAGCATCTTACCCTCTGGCATAAATGAATCCATTAGCCACATACATTTAAGGCAATTTGAGGGTGTCTCTGAGTCCATTGCTCTCATAGAACAGCAGCATCCTAAAGCATCCCTCAGACCAGTGATAAAGGGGTTCCCTATGGCCTGGTCTCTTCCACACCCCCATTGTCATTTCCTCGTTGCTAGTGATTTTGGGGAAATTTCAATTGCTGTGATCAGAGAGAAGTATTGAGTAAATTTTTCTTTCTTTCTTTCTTTCTTTCTTTCTTTCTTTCTTTCTTTCTTTCTTTTTTGAGAGTTGTGTCAAGTTCAAGACTTCCTTTTCATACTGCCAAACAGGAAAATTTACTGAGATAATCGCTTTTTTTTTTCTTTTTTCTGGAGACTTTTTATCTTTGTGTAGCTTGCAAGTGATGCAAATGTCCTCCATTTACATCATTCAATTTTGTATGTTCTGTTCAAAATATAAACATTGACTCTGAGATATTTTCACCATTCACAAAGTTATAATGAGATTAATAGAAAAAGACTGGTGAAACAAAGTGTTTACCTATCCCATTGACCCATATGCCTGAATTTTCCTCATTTTTCTTCTTTTGTTGTGCACTATCTGACATATTTTTGTCTTCCTTTGAGAATTTCAACTCTGGCTTATGCTTTGCAAACCTAAATGAAATCTTCAAATATAATCTGACTTTTAACCTAGATATTATGTTAGCTATATCTACATTAAAAATAAATATTTGTATTCTGCCTTATTTGAGACTATAGTTCTTGGGAGCAAGGAAACAAATGTCCTAGTAGTTACATACATTCATTTTATATCAAGGTAAGAGTTCTGAGCTTAGATTTTTTTTTTTTTACAGTATTTGGATATAGTTTTCAACATTGGCACTAGATGAACATTCTTCACAATGAGAAACAGAGCACCTGGCAATAAAGAAGATTTAAGAATGTTTGTTAGATCAAAGACTTTACTAACTCAAAAGAAATGAGGGGAGGGAGTAAAAGAGAGGAATATTATCATGAACTAGACCTCACAAAGCTGCCAAAGCGTGGTGTTAGGAGCTGAGTCAGCTTGAGATCCCTTATTTCAAGCTGGTTCAAATGGACGATGGATAATTCTCCGTTTATATTCTATCTCTTCTATCCTAGCCTCAAATTATCTGTGAATCTTGGTTTAACACATCACACACACACACACACACACACACACACACACACTTTCCATTATGAACATTTTTAATCAATCCTGTTATTCGGAATAAAATTGTCGCCGAATTCTAGCAACTTTCCCTTTTCTGGGTGGAATACGTGCAAAAGCTTGCAGTGGATGCTGGAAACCACGTATAGTGCTGAAACCTATGTACATGGACTGCAAAGCTAGGAGAGTAGGTCAGATAATCCCAGCAGCTGTGAAGTTAGGTAGTGCATATGGAGGGATTGTGCTCCACCACGTCCTGGGCAGGGCAAGGCGAGGCAACACAAGATCTCCTCAAGCTAATCAGGAGAGTGTGAAATTTAAAACTTATATATTATTTTCTTTTAAATTTTTGTTTAATAATTTTGGATTGTGCATGATACTGAAGTTGTAGAAAAACAGAGCCACATGTATAGAGAAGAGTTTTGTAATTAACTCAAAAATGAAATATAGACTTAATTATACAGCACAAAATTATGAAAATTTTAGGGATAGAAAAAATCTTCAGGTTATACGGATAGGTAAAGAATTCTAAGACTTGATATCAAGAGTACTATCCACAAAAGGTGATAAAATAGACTTCATCCAAATTACAGATGTTTGCTATTGGCAAAGCTTTCTAAGAAAATGAAAAGCCATAAAACTGGAGAAATGTTGGCAGACAATATGTCTGACTAAGGAGTCTTATTTTGTATATACAAAAATATCAAAAATTAAAAAAAACTAAATTACTGAATTAGAAAAAAATACAAGAAGAAACGCTTTACAAATGTTAAATAAGGACATAAAGGCTGATTCAATTCATGAGCTGTTAAATAAATATAAATTAAAGCCATAATGAGCTATTGACACATACCTGGTTACAAACATAGCTCAAATAAGTGACAGCAACAACAGTGAGTGCTGCCAAGCATTTGGAGACACCAGGTCACGCCTACATTTACAGTGGGCACGTAAAATGGTTCCGTCACTCTAGAAAATAGTTCACCAGTTTCTTTCATGCAACTATCAGGTGACCCAACTATACACCCAGGACAATTCTTTCACAAAAACGAGAACTTTTTTCAGGCAAAAAGATTTACAGAAGTGTTTGGAGTAACTTTGTTTACAATATTCAAGAGTTTGAAAAGACCCAGATGTCCTTTAATGGGTGAATAGTTATCCAAACTGTGATGCATTTATGCCCTGGAATACTATTCAGTGGTAAAGAGGAATGAACTTCCAGCGCATGTTACAGCTTGAATGAATTTCCAGAGAGTTATGGCATGTGAAATGTGCTAAATGTGATAAGTTTTATCACACTCATGTAACATTATTGACATGATGAGATTGTAGACATAGGAAATGAATCAGCAGTTTCCAGAGATGAGTGACCAGACAGAGGAAAGTATGTGTGCTAATAAAAAGGGCAAGAAGCAGGATATTGTGCTGACAGAAATGCTCTGTTTTCACTACAACTTAGAGATTACCTTGGCCAAAACACAGAACTGTGGTTTTGCAAGATTTTTATTATTGGGAAACATCAGACAAAAGATAATGCAAGATTTTCTGCATTACTAAAAAAAGAACTCATGAATTTATCTATTTATAGTAACCTCAAAAATAAAAGTTTAATGAAAGCATGGTTTTAAAAGAATATTTATGACACAGAAAATGTTATTCTTATGGTGTAGAAAAATTAAGAAATATTTTATCTAATGATAATATGAGGAAACTTGATTTATACTCAGATTAACAAATACTATTGTACATTATGTTTATTGTTGAGTGGTAGATGGGGAAAGAAAGATTCTTTTTCATTCAGTACAATTCAAAATATTTTTCAAGTTTTTAGAAAAGTATACACAATATATATAATATATATACATATATGACACACACACACACACACACACACACACACACAGAAACAACAATACTGTGAACACACATCAAACTCCTATTCAAAACAGTAGACATTCTGTAGTGGTGGGTCAGGAGAAAGGACAATTTACTGAAAACATGGATTAGATATTAAATGATCCTTTCCTATGCTCCAGAAGACAGCTTTTATAATTAATGGGCGAACTTAACTACAAATCTTCAAGTCAGTAATATTAATTAAGAAGAAGACTTGTAAATGACCTTCTGAAAAGGACTTATCTCTTTATTTGCCCACAAGTGAGCACTTGCGACTACTTCTTAATCAATACAGGAAGCTGGTGGGAATTAATGCCAGGCCTCTTAGTTTCAACAACTTCAAAGAGCACTTAGGATCTCTGGACTCAGACTGTTCAAGACCAGCCCCATATTATCTCTTAATTTTCCTGACCTTTCAGGCAGTAACTGAATTTAAGGCATGTATAGGCTTGGCCTGAATAACTGGCAACTTTTACTACTTTAATCATTGACCAAAAGCTTTAGGAAATGTCAACCATTGCTAGTCATGGTTTAATATGTTAATCAAATCATTAACATCTTTCTTAGCTGAGAAAAGAATCTGACACATGAAAATAAAAACTGGTCAGAGGCTTGGGGATGGGGGACAGCGTGTAAGTTTCTTTGTATTTCTAGAAAAAATTAAAATTATTTCCTCATTACCTTTCTTCTCCCCTGAATGTGGCATAACTGTGGCTAGCAGGTCTGTAGAAATGAACAGTTAGAAAATGCACAGACTTCTTATGGGCTGCCTGGGTCTAAACTTAATATGGATATCAAAAATTAGGTGCAATGTATTTAAAATTGATCCTTGTTTCCTCAAACTGTCCACCGATGACATCCCAAAACCACACTTGTATGGATGATGGAGTCAGTGACACATAACCCCACACTACATACAGCAGCACAGTGCACTGGATATGATGAAGGAATTTGAGAAACAGCATGTGCAGGAAGGACTTTTTGACCTTCCCCTGAAGCTGACCTTTTTGTGAGAAGAACTACTTTATTTCCAAAGGAAACAAGCCAACTTACCTCCAAAGACACAGGGACACAGCAAGGGACCATAACGGATACGTCTTGCTGTTCCCTGGGTTATCACCCTTAGATCATATCATTTCCTTAGGAAGGGTCCTGTGTTATATAAAACTCATAAAGACAAATTTCTAGCTTTTCTCTTGTTAAGCTATCTTTTGTTAAAGGGGACCCTGACATGAAGGGGTAAAATATAAAATTTCTATAATTCTTCTGTCAGAAATAGCAGGTAATTAACTTATTTTCTGTTTCAAGTATATGTAGAATGCTTGCTTGGCTGCCTTAATGAGCACTTTACTAATTGCCCATAGTTAGAAAACCCTTGAACCACTGGTTTGTGCCTTCGGTGGTTTTATCGACATGCATGGATTGTTTTGGACTTGATTGTTTTCATTTCCTTGTTAATATCACTGTGGAATTTGACAAGTAAAATTCAGCCAAGATAAATACACTTGCCATGTGATTGCACTATGAGAAACAGGTAAAGACGAGTCTGTATCCGAGGATACCGCTGCATCATCTTTATTCGCAGCCACCAGTTATATTTCACTGGTTAAATTAGCATGCACTGAGGTCTAAGAAGAATACTACTACCAAATTAGAATGCTCAACTCAGCAGCCCCACTGTGGAAAAAAAATGTAGGTATGTTTTTTTTCCTTCCTTTCGTTCTCTTATTAATGTACACACACACACACACACACACACACACACACACACACACACACACACACACACACACACACACACACACACATATATGGAGGAAATAAATAGGGAAAAATGTCATAGCTAATTATCCATTACAAGAAAAGCAATCATAAGCAATTACACCAGCCTACAGACATAGCGGGGGCCTGCTGAATTTCAGGATGTGCTCTCCTCCTCACCGGATGGACAAGCAGTTAGGAGTTTCTAACCCTGAACTTGGTTTACGTCCCTGAAAACATCTATGGGATGTAAGTGTGAATATGTTGACTCTCCATCCACCACCCACTTTGTGTGTATTCATCTGAGATTTTAGGCTGCCAGAGAAATGATGTATTCAAATGCAGAAATGTGTGAATGGTGCTGGGCGGGGTTACTCCAGGTAATGTGGGTGGAGCTGTTGTAAAATGGTAGATCCCACCGCTGATACTATGGTAAAGACCACTCATGAATACTACAAATTGGCCAGTGCTTCAAACCTTAATTATAATGATATGAGAATAACCCTAGTTATAGAGTTGTGAGAATATAATGTTTTCAGATAATCCAGGACCCAAGTTTTTCTGAAATCTGAAACATTGATGCTGATTTAAAGCCTTGATGCTCAGGTTAACAGGCTCACAGGAGTCCCGTACTATGCATTCCTGTGCTTCTATCAGGTTTTGCTGTAGAGCCCTGGTATTATATATTCAGGGAGAGTTTTGTTTATTCACAAATCTGCCATCCTAGATTTCACACATACGACACAGCTTTCCTCTTGGGAGAAGAAGGAGGTGTGAGCACAGTAATACATCTGCACTATTTCCCTTTTATTCCCTCCTTTTGTATTTATCTAATATGGCAGAGGTAAATGTCATTAATGGATATGATCTTCATCTTGGAGAGCGTAACCTAGGATTTAAAAGTACATTGCAGATATCATTTGGTTGACCAGGGTAGCCAGTTTGTCTTCCATAAGCTTCCCTTTCTTATCTATATAAACAAAACAGCACACTTATTTGAAGAGACTGATGTTAGTATGAAATGAACTCCCCAAGTGAGCCTGCTGGTAGACCTTCAAGCCCTTGCCTTTTTCCTTTTCTTTGGCTTTCATTTATTTTCATTCAGAAATATTGTCTTCCACATTCCAGTATCATCTCATCACATTTTTTCAGTATACTTTTAATAATTTTTTCTCAATGGGCTAATACTTAAAAATAACATGATTAGCGTGGTATAATTACATGTATATAATCTCTCTCCTCTCTCTCTCTCTCACACACACACACATACACACATACTTGTTGTCTTTTCTCTTTCTTGACACAAGGCTTCTGAAACCCTAGGAGTTTCCTGAGTCATAGAATTGTCTTTTTGTGCTTAGAGTTCCTTTGATCTTACCTAATTTTATGTTAATTAGGTGACTTTGGGGTGGCATGCATCTATGTAGCTTTCAAGTGGGACGCGGTTGTCAGAGAAACAAACCACATTACTAGAAAGCTGGAAGGTGGGTAGAGTTCAGTCACCAAGGGGCAGTAATTTAATCAATCACTCCTATACAGTGAAACCTGTAAAAGTTCTTAAACCTCAAGAGTGGAGTAACTTGCCAGTTGTTGAAAGCATCAACGCAACAAAGTGCTGGATATGTGGTGTACTCGGAGGCAAAATGGAACCTCATCCCCTCATCTTGTCATGCCTTGCTTCCATTTCATTGTTCCTGAGTTGTGTCTTTTGTAACAAATGAATGACCTAAGTAATGTGCTCTCTGGAATGTTCTGAGTCATTCTAGGGAGACAATGGATCAGAGAGGAGGTCTTGGGTACTGTATTTGGCTGGGGACTATTGCAGGTTACACTGGGAGTCATACTTGCAGCTGCTATGTGATGTGGGGATAGTCTTGTGGGACTCCTACCTGAATTTTTAGGTACTATGCTAAATTTGGATAGTGTCAGAATTTGATTCAGTTGTTTGCTTCCCAGGTGATAATAGAGAATCCAAGTTTACATGATTAGAATCTCTTCAAAGATCATAATGTCTACTTACATATAACTGAATGTCATTATACTGAGAAGGATTTCAAGGGAAACATAGAGTGAGATAGAATTGGATCTCAGTTTCAGAAGCCTTTCTTTTTCTGTGATCTCAATACTAAATGTTGTCTTCGATTGAGAAAACAAAACAAATAATCCACATTTTGTTTTTAAAACTATTGGTTTTTTTCCAGACATTTTTATTAGTAGTACGTCAGCTGTGAAGCAAAGATTTTGGTTTGTCTAAAAACACAGAGTGTGTTCAGCATGAAACTAAGGTAGGTTTTGCACTCTTCACCTAAATGAACCCTTTACCTGCTCCAAAACATTTTCTAAAATAAGACATTTATAGGGTAAGGATCATACACAACACAAAAAAGCAGAAGTGGGAACCAAAACGCAAAAAAAAGTGTGAACAATAAGAAATAGCAAGTGATAAAGAAAAAGGTTAATTGAGAAGAAAGAGAGGGCATAATTTTGATTTAAAGAAGCAAAGTTTATTTTAGCTCATTTTTTCAGATATTTTCATCTATGGCTAGCTGACTGCATTACTTTTCGGCCTATGACAAAGAGAAATTATCACAGCAGATGAGCATGGCATAAGCAAGCCACTTACCTCATAGCTGCAGGGAAGCACAGACAGCCAGTGACCGGGAGAAGAAAGGTCAGAGGGACAAAATGTACTCTCTAGGCACCACCTTCTAGTAAGATCATTGTGCTCTGAACACATAAGTGGATTGGTCCACTGATGAAATTTGAGCCCTCACGATCCAATCCTTTCTCCAAATGACCATGTCAACGCTGCTGCACTAGGGAGAAAGCTAAGCCACTAACACGTGAAACTTGGGAGACGTATATCTGGACCAAAAATGTCTACTCTTGGTCCTCAAAGGTTGTCCCTCCTGTTCCTTGTGACTGGTATACTTGTTCTTAGCTCAGACACTTTGTTTCCCCCCAAATCTGTGCAGACTTGTTTCCTTCTGTCACCCAAACACTTCACTCTCTCCATACCGATGAAATCACTCTACTTCTTGCTCTGGTTTTTAAATAATTTTATTTATTTACTTTTGCTAGCCCTTAATACAATATATTATACTGAGTGTCTAGTTTTTTGTATATCACGTCTGCCACTAGAATAAGGGCTCTGTAGTGTAAGATTCTTTTTTGTCCTCCAGCTAGATTTCTGAAACCTACAATAATACCTGGCAAAGAGTGGATACTCAATAAATTGGTTTCTCAAATGTGTCAGATTCTAGAGCTAAGAAAAGAAGAAACTGTTTACGAAAATTGGAACTTATTCTAAATAAAAAACTAAAAACTTATCCCTAAAAATATACAGAAAACGAACATTGTCCCGGTAGGACTATGCCTGTAGTAGATGTTAAATGGCATTATTTCTCACCTTGCATATCTGACATAGTGTTTTGATAGCTGCTGTTACGTTCTGATGAGCACCTACAGCTCCTTGAAGGAAAAAAAAAAAACAATATAAATGTGACCTAATAATAAAAAACTACCAGTGTGTTTGATAGTCCTAATAAAGTACATGAAGTTTCTCAGTGATTTAGTGAAAATGGGAATTTCTAAAGGTAAAGAAATAAATCAACTAAAAACCATTGCCATGTGATTCAAGCAGCAAAAGTCATTAGCAAGCACACCTATCATAACTTAAGCCATAGAGATTCAGCTCCTGCAATTCTTCAACCCTTTTTTCTGTAATAATTATGAATATATTTATCACTTTTGTGATGATAAGATTTAAGAAAATCAAGTTCTAAATTTATACACCCGATGATAGATGTTCAATATTATATTTAAAGAGAATATTTTAGGAAAATTGAATGACACTTCGTGGTGGTTTGGATCTGGGGTGTCCCTCAAAAGCTGCATGTTCCTATGGATACTGCGTAGGGTTTGGAGGTGGGGCCTGGCTGGAAAAGGTAGGTGCTTGGAGTTTGACCTGGAGGGGTGCGTGCTGGTTCCGCCTTTCCTTTCAGTCTCTCTATTTCACAAAGACGTAGGGATCTCTGCCTCTGGAGTTCTGCCTCTGGCCCTGCCTCTGCTCCAGCCTGCCATATCCTTCCGCCATTCTCTAGCTGCTCACCCGTGAATAGACCCAGACCTTCTGGAACTGTAAGCTACACTAGATCTTTCATCCCTAAATACTAGATGTCGGGTATTGAGTCACAGAGATGAAAAAGTAACTATGACAACTGTCAAGTGCATTCCAAAGCTGTCCTTCCAGAGCAATCACATAACATGTTTGCCAACAGGGGCAAGAGCAAGTTTCCACAAATGGCAAAAACAATAAAGGGACTAGAGCTACTTAGAACTAACTGTGTCAGTCTTGAACATAATGTACTAAAACTTACCAGTTGATAAAAATGTCCATTTTATTGATGCTTTAAAAATACTATAGCTTTGAGTAAATTCAGAATTATGGTCAAATATTGATATCTATTTATTAAAGTCCATTTCTTGGCTTTTGTAGCCCATTACTACTATTTTATATTATGTCTTTTTGACACAGAAGATAAAAATATTAAATGGTTACTGATTTTTTTCATCTGTGAATACAAAATGTATGAGAAAAAATGCTTCATTTTCTGAAGAGTTTGGACAGAGGCAGGTGGGTACATTGAGAAAGAGTGAAAAGAAGACAGAAGAGGGTGTATGTCCTTTTAAAAATTGATTTTGTTGCTAACAATGACACACTTAGGAAATTGACTCATTTCTCCTATGGGAAGCTGAGCTTCATTTTTATTTATATGTATTTTTATTATTTCCAGCTAAGCACAAAGTTTGTTAAGATACAAAGTTTCATGACATAATATGTGATAGACCAGGTTTCCATAGGAAATCACTAGTCACATAGAAAGTCACTTACACAGTGAGATTCGGAAAGATCGCCACAGAAAAAAGAAGCAAAAAATGTCAACATTGAGATAAAGGAAATATTAGAACTCTCTGGCCATATTTTGCTGTGAGATAGCCACAGCAGAGCTGGTAGCATGGTGCAGTGATTAGAGAACTTGTCCCAGGTGCAAAGCTCCGAGTTCGATTCCCCAGCACAACATAAAAATTACCGTGGTATTGCGGCATCTGCCTATAATTCCAGTACATGGGAAGCTGAGGCAGAAGGATTGTACCAAACAACTTCATTTTCGAAGAACAGGACTGAAATAAGCAATTTCAAATTAGGTTTATCTTTTCCCCCCATTTTATTGATATGAATAATAATTACAACCTTGACTTGCAAAATTTGCATTCAATAGAAATACTTGGAGTTGACAGATTTAATTAATGCAAATATTGAGAATAAATTTCTATGTATGTCAAAAGTCTATTTTTACTGAAACTGTGAACATGATCAGTCACAGGTTATGCAAAGCATCTCAAAGTTTGCATTACACAGAAAAATATTGAAATATAAGGTAATATATTCTCTTTCTCAGGATTAATTTTTCATAATATCTGAAGTAAAAACTAATGCTCTGAGAGAAATTATGCAAGCCTAAGCCTAAGTTCAATGAGTAGGGGTGTTTCAGAAGTCCCACATACAGAAAAAAAAAATTAACAAACTTCTGGAACACTCTGTATTTTATTATGTTTAAATTATAAGTTGCTATATTTCTCGAGTGTTCTCCCAATAGCACTCATCCCTTGGGATATCCTGGTGCTTCAAATTCCACCAGAGGCTAGGGTTACCTTCAAACATGAAGAAATTCGATAGGAAGAAACTATTGTCACTGACTTAAGATCAATAGGGAGAATAGGTGAAAAGAAAGGATACCAGTAAAAAGAGGATTTCCCTTTAATCATTTTTTTATGAAGAACTACAGAATCATCTCCTGCAGCAGGCTGAAAGTTGGCAACATCCCACAAGACAGCACAAGACTGAAGAGATATATGGCCAGGGATTTCTTTTCCCAGGGATAGAGGCTCCACGTCACACGTTTAATAAATGCCAAGTGCATTGCAGCGCTGAGCTGTGCGAAGGTGCTTAATGGTTTAGAAAGGAGACATATCACCTTCCACGACAGTGCTTATTTGCATGTACAAGTTTAGCCTCCACAGGCGGTGTTTGCTCTGGGGTCTTCCGCTGTAGAAATATAGACATTCTCAGGGAAACGCAGTTCTTTGCTAAACTTTATAACCTCATTCCAAACTCCAGGTGTCAGTTTACAGCTTTCCAGATTGACATCTTAAATCAAGAAAATGTCATATATGTACAGTAACTGGCCTAATCTTTTCTGCAAATTGCTGCCTGTGGTTTTCAAAAACATAGTAAATTGCTAGCAATTGACAATGTGTCTCTCTGCATGGCTAACTTCACTTGTGCAGTTAACAAGTCAGCCTTCAATTATTCATGCACATCACCCACGGTCTAGGCTCTGCAGACAGCCATTGATTTCATGGACCTGCCTGTCTATCTTCTATACCTAACTGAAATTCATACCACACTCTCAGCAGATAAAATTACTTGTATATAAGAAATAGTAACTATATCTTCTGTCTCAATGTCTCAGTCAATGGTAAGCACAGATCACGACAAAATCAGTGTTTTTGACTGGGCCATACTACCCTCAAGCAGGACACAGTGGTTTCTCAGACTGATATTAAAATAGCCTTAATATTCTTAGTATTTCAAATATCCCTAATATTTCAAAAGAGCCTTATATCTCTAATATTTCAAAGGAAGTATTTTCATCATTAATTCTATAATTACAGAGCATGAATAACTGATAAATTATATCTACAAGTGTCTGAGAGCCTACTTAGAGATGGTGCTGTCTAACCATTGTACATTGTTCTTGAAATGGGGTCAAGTGAAATCCCCAGAGAGCTCAGACAAATTGAACTTGTGTTGCTAAAATAAGTATAAGAACATAGTGCTCATTCTGAAAGGACTTTTTAACACCATTTTTCTTTCAATGTTATACTTTCTTAAGGGGATTTTTGGGGAAGCATATTTACCTTTCCTTGAAATACTCATTAAATCAGGACCTGCTTTAAGCAAAATGGAACAGTGCAGTGATATAGCTTGTATTTGACGAGTACATTTGTCTGTTTATACTTGAGACAACTCCAAATAACCTCCAAGAAAACCTCTCAGGACGCTTGCATTTTTCCTGAGTGCTTAAACAGATATTTTAAGGCCACAACCTTAACTTGATACAGTTCACATTTAGAACTTATGGTTATAAGATCACCTCCCAAGGATAAAGGCCCTTTGATCTACATAATCCCATGTGGTTCTCATTTTAATGCACTTTGGCCAAAAAAAAAAAAAAAAAGAAAAATTAGAGAACAGACTGTGGGGTAAGGATGGGTGAATCAATACAAACTTATTACCAAAAAATTGAAAAGTACTAGATCCTGAGCAATTTCCTTACTGATGATGAGTCACTAATAGTATCTTTATGAAGTTCAGCGTGCTACCTGAAGTTTCTTCTTTAATGAGAACACAATGCAATCTAATCTCATTTCCTTGGGAATGTTGTTCCCATCCTGTTGAAGGCTTTTCCCTGATGTATGATAGTTTTCCTTCCATTATTGTAGTACTTAACTACATTTTTTGTTATCAATCATTGAATATCTGTCCCTCCTGTTACCAATGGTTCCACAATGGTTTTATAAAATTTCTCTTTCAAATTCACGGTATTCGCAAAATCTTTGTGAACTTAGAAGTGCTTTTTAAAAATCATTTCCTGGGACAGTAATATGCAACCTGGCAATCTTTCAGGAAAGGATCTCACATGGTCATGAAGGGAAAACAATTGATGCCCTATAATGTAGTCTGTTGCCACACTACAATGTTCAGTAGGATGCATTTTCCACTTACATTGGGTTTATCAAGCTATAACCCTTTAATGAGTGAAGATACATCTCAACTTGGAACAATGTGTGAAGGCAGCAATTGGATATAGTGTTAGTTTTTGGTCCTATGCCTTGAACTGAGTATGTACTAGACAAAAAGAGACTGTTGACTTGCCTGTGACTAGTTTAACATCATTTCCAACTGCATATTTAAAACTCTCAAACAGGAGCTGAAACCCATTTTTTTAGCATAAAAATAAATCTGGTTGTAAGCATCCTAGAGTTAGTAGGCAAGCTTTGCAGTTATTGTTATCCTAGGATATTTTTTTTTGACTCCACTATTCTCAGATATTCTTGACATTTTCGTGGTCACCTTCTGGGCCAAGATGGCTGCTGAAAGGACCTGGGCCACCTAAAGACTAATGAGGGTCGCTGGGACTTACTCTATTGGTTTCACTGTACCCCATCCAGCTAGAGGAAGCCCAGGCTTCTATCACTATATGGGGCTATGTCTTCTCTATTCTGCTTGACGCCAGAGCTAGAGACATTCAGTGCTCCTGTTCTCCCCTGGGCTCCATCCTAAAACTAATTTAACCATCTAAAGGGTATCTGGCCAGACTCTTGAGAGATATTTCTCACAGCCATTACCTTGTTCTTGGGGAATCTTTATTTCCAGCATTCATTTTTGATAATTTCAGAAACCCCAGCCTCCTTGTTGGGTGGTACCTGATCAGCCTGACCCAATCAAATCTCCTCCTGCTATATTCTGTTGTTCCTTGCAAGAAATCTTTCAGGATGTTGAACCATAGGTATGGATCCCAGGTTGCCAGGGATATATGGACAACTCTTGTTATCATAAACTTAAAGACTCATCCTCTTTTCCTCATTAAAAGCAATATCTTTTATGGCCAGAGGTTAAGGAAAGATTAAAACCCATCATTAGTTCCCTAGAGACACGGACTCCGGAGTTAAAAGGGGATCAAACAAGTGGAGGCTAGATCTGAGATCTGAGGCTAGATCCAAGATCTGAGGCTAATTGATGAAGTTGGAAGGAAAATACAGGTATGTCATAGAATGTGGAACAAGTGGTCAGGGGATGTGATATTTGTATTAAGATCAATCCCGAAACCCCCTACCTTAAGACACCAGGGCAATAGTACCATGGAAGTTACCATGGTGAGGACTGGCATTTGAATTATACTCGCATGCCAGGGGGAAAAGGTTACCGGTTTCTCTTAGTGCTAGTGGATAGTCACCCTGTATAGAAGCCTTCCCAACAAAGACAGAAAAGGCACAAGAGGTGATTTAAGCTTTAGTAAATGAGATTATCCTAAGATTTGGTGTCCCCAGAAGCCTCTAACATGATAATGAGCCAACTTTCTGTGCAGATGCCACTCAGGGAATCTCCAAGGCTCTGGGAATTAAGCATCATCTTAATTGTTCTTGGAGAGCCCAGTTCTTTGGAAAGGTGGAAGAAGCCAAAAGTTTCTCAAGAGATACTTGGTAAAATTGGCACAAGAACGTGAGGCTTCATGGAAAAAACTCCTACCCATTGTTTAAGTCCACTTGGAAACCACCCCATAGTTCCAGGGCCTCTCCCCATTTCAATTACTGTATGGAAGGCCCTCCTTGAGGCAAGACATCTTACTAGACAGAAAGACAGAGAAACTTCTGAGACATACACAAACCTCAGCTCAATTTCAACATCTGCTGTCTGTCCTAAAAGATTCTAAACCTGGACCCACTCTACAAAGGGAACCTCTGTTTTGTCCAGGAACCCTGGTACTCACAAAAACCCTAGATTTCCACAACCTGACAAAACCCAAATGGGAAGGCATCTAGACTGTTATTGTGTCTACTCCCACAGCCATCAAGATGGCAATACAGGAAGCCTGGATTCATCATCCTAGAGCTCAACTGTGGACTGCAGTGGCACCAGCAGGGACTCTTGCTACCCTCCGGCCCTCCCATACCTGTGAGCCACTGGAAGGCCTCAAACTGCAGTTTAAGACAAAAACGGAGATAGCAGATGAATGACCAATCTGCTCTCAAGCATCCCTTATGCTGAGTGTGCTTGTTTCTAGGAATATTCATATTCATGTTTTGTTTTTCTGTAAGATTCTTTTCTCTTGCCAAAAGGATAATATCATTTACCCCTCTGTAAAGATTGGAGTTTGGGTATTTCTCGTATGCATATCTATTCACATAGGGGAGACCAGATCCCTTCTCCTGTAGGGATGGGAAATCAAGTCTGGCAAGGGTCCCAGCAAGGGTTACCCAGATTGCTGGTTGTGTGTACTGGGACACAATACTGCCTCTCAGCCTCCAGTTCTACAAATACTACCTATGGTGGAGCCAGGGAAAGTTTTCCTAGAAGAAAGACCTTAAAAATCTCCCAATTCTCTGCAAGCCCTTACAGAAGTGCAGGGAGCTGCGACAGCTGGACCGGCTTGGGAGGGTCGGGCCAGTTAGCCAGGGGAAAAGTTCAGGGACTGTTCCTCCTGTGAGGGTTGGATAGCCTTGACTCCCCTTCGGCTGCAGTTGCTTTTGCTATCTTATCTGCACTCTTTTGAAGTAACATCTGGTGTCTGGGAGTCTTGAGAAACTTCTTTGTCTTAACATATGAATGCTGGTGTAACTCCCTGAAAAAATGTTATTTGGGCACTGTGACCTTGTGTAGAGAATAACGAATTCCTGAGTCTGTTTGTACTTAAAAATAGCATAGTCCTGCCTTGTGTATATATGCAGGAAAAATCAGTAAAGCATTGCCACTTGCCACCAGAGCAGTAGTCTGTCTGTTTCCTTAAGGCGTCTTTGTGGGCTGGTCTCTGTCACAGAAGTACCAGGGCATTCCTTGGAAAAGCCTAGGAGGCACTGATACAAAAACTTACTTGTGGAAAGTGCTTGTATGGGACCCTGGGAATCCTGCACACAACGATTCTGATTGCATTCTAATCCCTTCGATGACATTAGACTCTGGTGACTCCAAGAAAACTATCCCTTACTCCTGTTTTCCAAAATAAAAGGAGAACTGTGCCCTCGTTAATTGCCCAATAATTCCACTGTGGTGAATGTCCAACCACACCAAGTGCCATGTGCTCTAAAGCGCACAGCTACTCCATCAGCCAAAACTTGTAACTCCGTGATTAGTTCTCACTTTGAGGTTTTCAAAATTTATCTAGACAAGGGGTACTTAAGACCATACGTGGACTTAAAGGCAGGTACCTTCTCTCACTTTGAAGAGCAGACCAGCCAAGTCCAATTCCTCCGTGTTCCTACAGAATATCTCTTTTATGGACAAGATGAACAAACCAAAAGGGCTCGGGCCCTACAATGCTTAGGTTCCTACTGTTGCTTAGGTGAGTGCGGTTTGAGTCAATTTGGCCTAAGTACGGGAAGAGTGAGGGCATTTAATAAATCTTTGGTGGAGGAAGTTCTTGCCCAATGTCAAAAGAAAACATATACTCATCATGCCCATTTTAAACAGGAAGTTATTACTTTGGTTGCCATGAACATCAGTGCCTTAGGTCAGCCGTGGGAGGCCTAACCTATGAGGTTTTAGAAATTTATTACAAATAAAAAATGTAACTGCCATAGCAGCTGAGGTGGCCCTGTCAGTAGGCAATAACTTTAGTGATATTTGTTGGTCTATGTACTCACTAGCTGGAATGGTCCTAGAACATCATCAGGTTCTGGACCGGATGCTTGCAAGGCAAGGAGGTTTATGTGCAGTTCTTAATGGGTCTTGCTGCTCCTGCATGAACACCTCCTAACAGTGGAAACTCAGACACGGGTCATTCTCTAAAAGGCTAAAGGGCTACATGACTATTACAGAGATCCTGGCAGCCCCTGGTTTTTGAACAAATCGAAGGATGGTTTCCCACACTCTCCACCTGGCTACTTCCTTCCTCAGGACCACTGCTAGTGATCGTCCTGGTGTTAGTCTTTGGGCCATGTGTACTGAACCCTCTGTCTCACTTCATCTCTAACAGCCATCCAGCTACACCCATATTACGCATTGGGTGTAGCCCCATGTGAAATAACCCTACTACTTTGGGCTACTGAACAGAAAGCCAGCTTCCTCTGAAGGAAACTCCATAACTGCAATTTCTTCCCCTTTCATCATGAAGCATCCAGACAGAACAGCGCCCCCTCTGCCTATAGAAACAGGGCGGTCTCCTGGGGGCAGTGATAGGTAGGAGAATAGGTTAGGGCAGATAGTCAGGACTAAGACAAGCATTCCAGCGGCCATGGGAGCAGAGGTGGCATCAAGGTGGAGTCAAGGTCCCAGTCAAGGACTGGCCCGTCTGTGAGCAAAATGTCAGAAGTAGCTGTGAGAGGTGGCTGATCTAAGCTATCCACTGGTATACATCACTATTCTGGATTATAAAACCAGTAAATCCAGCTAAACATGTTTATTATGTTCTGTTTTATAATCTTGTGAACCACTGCAAAAATTACATGAAATTCCCTGCCACCAGGATTGTACTCTTAATGGATATTTCTCAATAAAAAGTGTGTCTTCAAAACGAACTAATTAATATCACATTGTTCTATTTGTTCTATTTGTTCAACACATTTTTCTTCAAAATGATTTTATGTTCAATTGACTGCATCAAATATTATACAGCAGTATCTTTAAATTACCTTTAAAAAATCACAGCAAATATCTGCATATAATCTAGAAATGTGGTTTATATGCAGCAACAAATTTTCTTGGCAGTAATACTTAAATAAAAATCCAGTAGTCATAAGGAAATCAAAATAGCTTAATATTGCTGAATAAGAAGCTTAAAATATTTATATATGCAAATAGTAATAGTAAATAAATATAGTTTATTGAAGTTAGTGGCGAGAGTCACCATATTTAGAAGTTTTACAGCAGGAGGCTACTACAGTAGCTGGGCTAGATCCCAGCCAGTATATCAACCCATAGCATCACTTTAAGACTGGCTCTTTAAAATGTTGACAATGTCCTCTTTTCTTTCTCACAATGGAATCTGACCAAAGAGGAAAACATAAAAGTCGCAAATAGGTTTAGCATAATACCTTTAGCGTAAAGTGCCAAAGAGAACGGATTTGAATCAGACTAGACTAACGTATTAGTCATTAGTGTTATAAAAGCTATGTACAATGAATTAAGGAATGAAAAGACAATTTGATAAAGATTTAGAAAAATTTATTTAAAGAAGTAAGACATTTTTTGATTCTAATGCAATGAGTCAAGATAATAACATGGATGCACAATACGCAGGTAAAATAATTATCTTTCTTTAAAAATTCATCTCAGTTATATTTTCCTCAGAAGAAATGAAAACAATAAAATACAAGCCACAAAGCCAGCATATTTCTAGAAAGTTACTTGACTGTGTTTGCATAGATCTTGTTCCATGTAGCAACTTCATTAACACAAATAGTATAGCCATAATTAACAGGATAAAATAGCCATCAACTTGTTTGAAAAAATAATCATTTAAACCCTCACTGAAAGACGATAGCACAGATTCCTCATTTAGGAGATAAGTAATAGTGGGTATTGCAGGAATTATTTAGTACTTAGACTGTGGTTACTGTATGGCATTAGCGTGTAAAATATTCTCATGTTGACTGTATAGATTATGGGTTTTTAAAGGGCTCTTATATGATGACATTTATAAAAATATCACTATGTTGAATATCCCCTGTATTTTATTTTTATTGAGAAAAAACTATAGGGAGAGATGCTTATCTCACTGTACAAAGGGCCCTGAGGACTTTGTTGCCAGAAGTTGCATTTACTTGTAATAATGCCAAAGGACAAGATCTAGACTAAACTCTTTGGACTAAGAAAGACAAACACAGTTCTGTTTAAGTTATCTTGGCAATTTTTAAAGAATATAATGACTTTACCTGAGAAAAATGATTGCATAGGAGACAAATAGAGAAATAAGCGTTTAGAAGCCTCTGGATCTAATTTAGATTCACTGTCTGGTAGCAGAATTCTAATGGTGCTTTCTTAATCGGTCCTTTCAATTGGAAAATACAGCTGCCCATGTCACCTCAGCTAATAATACAAACAAAAATGTCCTTTCAGAGAAGCACGGAATATTTATATATAAATTCAGAACCTGAAAGTTTTTACTATTTTTACAGAATGGAGTATGTGTTTCTTTCCAGTGTCCATTGACATAAAAGTCTCATACATTTTATGATACACAAAATAGAATATGATTCTTATTTTTTCAGAAGTAGGCATAGATTCCAGAAATCATGCATTTCTAGGACATTATTTATATGTGTATTGTGCTTGAGCACAGACATTTTGGAATTCTGTCACTAGCTCACAAGAATCTTGCCTTTCAAGATTCAAGTTGAAAAAAAAGTCCAGCTAGGAAGAGATCATCAAAGGAAAAGACAAATGTTAACTTGAAAATGTTTCAGTAGAGTTAGTAGGTGTATTTGTTTAAATGGAAAAGAAAGTGTACTGTACGTGATCAATTGCCTTCAGGAAAACACTACGAGACAAAAATATTTGGAATGTTTATAGAAAAAAGGAGGTAGAATGTAAGTAACTGATGTGGATTGAAGGGTTTGCTGCCGAGGGGGTGCTCTGGATTGACTGAGGTTTCTCCATTTAAATGATTCTAAGCCAAAGCCAATGGAAGAACCCAAACCTGAATGAAAAATGAATATCCACCAATAAAAATAATTCTCCCTGTTAGCACTTCAGAACAATTTCCCTTAGGTGATAGGAATAATAATTGAAAAAGAAAGACTAATTCCCGGATGCCACCTGGCTGCTCAGGTAAACTACTCGACTGAAGATTTTCATAGGAGAAAAGGACCCTATGAACAACTGGGTCAATTTTACTCAAACGAGGCCAAGTAGGTGCTATAATTGACTTTTGGGGGAAGTAGTTTAAATTTCTTCAAGAATGAAAATATTCACAAGTTAGAATCTTTCTTCAAATTGATACAGAGAAACAGGAGGGGGTTCCTTCTTTGTGTAAGGTAACTTTGTGCAGTGGGAGCCATCAGGACCTGACATTTCTGTGACTATGCACTTCAAGGAGGTTGGTCTTTCCTACTGCCAATGAAAGAAAGATAATATCCACCTTACAGGTGGGAAGGAAAAAGAAAAGCCAGGAATAGTGCCTCTGCAGTACCATAAGACACAGGAAGTGATAATAACTTTTTTAATTGTGCACTTGATGTTAAAAAGAAAGACTGCCTCGGGACTTCCAAAGATGCTGAAAGCCCTCCTACAGGGAGCAACAAGGACACAAGGAGGATCTGCCTGCAGAGGTGTATCAAAAGCCTATTAACATATTGAAGGAAAGGATTTAATTATTAGCACTACAGCTGGGAGCTGCGAAGTTAATATGCAGATCTGAGGTTCCCTCACAAGGGACTGTTGCATATTTTTTAAAGGAGTCACCGAGTCCTACAATTTTTTTCCTTTACAGTTCTTGCATAGTAATAAATATATGTCCCAAAGGTTTTCAGGATGAAGATCTGACATCCGTTACTTCGTCCTATAATATTAAAGATAATGATGACGGTAAAGACAGCCACCATTTACTGAATCTTCGTGGTACCGAAGAATTTTCTTAAGTCTGGTATATGTGTTTGCTTAGGTAATTATTTCATCAACTCAATAATATCAATGTTACAGTTTTCCTTATTTTGCAGAAAAGGAAACAGATTTCTGAACGTTGTTTTACTTACGCGGCCATCCCTGGTCCCCAGCCCCATGTTTCTTGAAAGCATTGCATTCATTTGCTAGGATGAGGGGAGAATCAGGATGCCCAAGTTCCTTCCTCAGGGCTGGCTCTCATATGAGACAAATGCAAAGGGAAAATTCTCAGGCTGTGATCAAGGACTTCATGGTAGGCCAGAAGTATAAGGGTTCATGTCCACAATTACGTACACACTACTTAATAAGAATGGCTGGCCCGTTCTGATGGATACTGTTGTTTCTGACTTCTGAGTTTCCCCCAATTTTCTTTTCTGAAATTACCTTTCTTTGATTTATGGTATCAGACCTCTAATCTCAGCTTCTGCCCTGCTCTGGCAAAAAGACAGATGGAGGTTCCAGATGGGACAATCCTGTCCTCCCCATCACAGCTTAGTAATTTAAATGGTGAGCAGATGGGCACCAGCTGGGTCCTCTTCCCATCTGAGCAAAAGCTTACTGACAAGCCTGTCACTATTCCTGAGCCTCCAGGGCCTAGCCGGCTCAGGGCTGTTCCCAGATCCACTTCTCCAGCCTGTAGGTTCTCGGAGCTGTTGCCTTTCCAATATATTCCCTTTATGTGCCTTAGACAGAGATGGTTTTCCGTCAGGTGTAACCCAGAAATCTGGACACATACAGAAATCTATTTTTTGCTTTAATTCTTATACCATATAACCTCTAACTGGCAATTGATTGTTACTTAGTATTTCCTTTCTCCATTGTCAAATACAAATTTTCCCATTTTTTTCAAAATTAATTAAAAATTCAACACAACAAATAAAAACTAAACTAAGATATGTCCATATATATGTGAAATATCTGAAAATGAGGTCAAATCATAGCAAGGAAGACTGTAGTGCAGAGAAAGAATATTTGAGATATATAAGTCACATATGAACTAATACAAATACATGTTTCTGTGACAAAAATGATTGCATTCTTAAAGTATGACATCATAAAAATGGCATCACAAGTCAATGCAAAGTCTACTAAGGGTGTAGTATTTGTATTTTTGTTTAGCATTTAGATCAATAATTTCAAAAATTATGAAAAATTAAACTCCAGAAGGTTAAGGATAAAAACATTGCTAATATCACATAAAATATATAATGATACAGCTATTAGCAAAAAATGAGAAAAACCTAGTTATAGATCATATTGGGATACATGAATTTTAAGAAACCCTAATTAATGAAATAAGAATTAAGGAAAAAGTTCTTTCATTGTGAGATTGGTGTCCTCCAAAAAAACTAAGCAAAAGAATTAAATCTAGTGATTCTTAGTACACCCAGATTTTTGAAGCTAATAGAAATTTAGAAATTTCATGAAATATAGCAATGACTTAATGTTTTAGAATAGCCAGGAGCACACACACACACACACACACACACACACACACACACACACACACACAAAACTATGTTTACTTCATAGAATATGAAAAAGTAAAAGTATTAACCAATCAGGTAATAGTATAGAAATGTCTTTCATTAAACTTTTTAAAAAGTCGTGTGTACATTTCCTGTTTAGTATCACCTCAGCAATATTTAAGAAAAATAAAAACCATTGTGATACACCACACATAGGATATATCTGAACCAACGTATTGATAGTAGTAAGATTTTTCAATGATTGAAGTCAAACTGTTATTTCTTATTTTTTGATACTAATGCTTGATATACTTAAGGTATTTCAATGTACTAACAATAACATAAAAATTCTAACTGACAAGATGCAGATTAAATAAGATTTAACTGAGCTTAGGCAAGGCACTTTGCTTGATACACAGCACCTTCTAAAGAAAAGATACAATCTGGGAAAGGTTTTTACCATACTTAAAAAAGACAATGAGTTATTATTCGAAAAAATCTGTAGGTTAATTAAACAAAACAGTGACTCAAAGAAGTGACCATAGATACCTCACAAAAGAGAAGAGCCAACAAGCTGTTTTCTTGTTAATTTAGATTAAGGGAAAGAAAAGTCCTGATAACATAAAAATGGTGAAATCAGAACTCTCCTGCAGCGCTAATGGAGAGAGATGGAAGACCCATCTGGCTGTGACTAGAAGGTTAATAAAAGGACAAAAATTCAACCCAGCAGTTTTATTCCTGTGTACAAAGATGTTTAATGAAATATTGTTTGTGGTACTAAAAATATGGGAATAGTTTACTGTCCAACAGTGCAGGCTATGGGAGGAACAAAGAACCGTTGTCAGGGCAATAAGACATGCATAAGGCGTAGTGGGAGTGTAAAACCATGAAGACACTTTGAAAAAATTACTTCTCAGTGTCTTATTACGTAGGCAAATATCCTTCCAGAGCAACTTTATTCCTAGACTGTTAACCCATTTATAATAATGGAAAAATGTGAATAATCTGTAAGAATCTGAACAGATGACTAAAAAAACAATAGTTTCGAGATCTAAGCACGTTGCTGTGTATACAGATGTTTCTTCTTTTCTGTCTAATTTTTATAACTGTTATTTGTAATTTGTTCAGTTTTATTGTAATGAGATAAAGAACTCCTTCCCTTTTTGAAAGGGGAAGAAAAAGAATGAAAAATCCTAAGTCTTTGCCTCTTTTCAAATAAAAAGAAAACTAAAAGCAAAACCCATGTAAGAATTAATTAATGATCATTATCACTTAAAAATATTCTAAATGTAATAGTATCAAAAAAGCTTTAAAGGAGATGTGACTATAGGTGCTTTTGCCATATAAGGGATGACATTTGTTGTGGGACTCAAGATGCAGGTTGGGATGATTTTGATTTTCTAAGTAAAGGAGAAGGAATTTTGCTTTTAGCAAGTAGTTTCAGAGATCAGCAAACAGGCGGTGAGAAATATCAGCCCTCACAGGGCCCTCAGGCTGAGTGGCTGGTGAGAGGACTCCAGGGAAGAGGGCCAACCTTGCCTGGACTCTCCTGGCAACACGGCTCCTGCCTAGTTACATTAAGTAGCAAAATTATTCAAGAAAGTGGCCTTATTCATGAATTTTCTATAAGAGTTTTGGTAAGATTTGCATTCATTTTCCCTTGTATGTTAATAAACAACCACTAAAATCATCTGACATTGAAGTTTTCTTTGTAGAAAGGCTTTTAATTATAAATTATGCTTATCTATGTTTTCATTCCTAATTATGCTAGTTTTAGTAAGTTCTTATGTCTAGAAATTTGTTAACTTGGTTTTGTTTATCAAAGTTAATAAGGATTTTTAATATTTAGTATTTTAACTTCTAAAGAATCTCTAGTGATGTTCCTTCTTTCTCTACTGATAATAATTAGTATTGTTTCTTCTTTTTCTGCACTGGTCTTACCAATTAGTTGTCAAATTTTTAGTCTTAGAAGAATCAACTGTGGAATGGCAGATACAGGCACATTGTCATATTTTTACTTGTTGAGGTGGAAGATGACAGCATTGCCTTTTTACTTTTTTATTTTTACTATCAATTTAAAGTTTTATTTTCTATAAACATTATTTTCAATTCATCTGAAAGTATTGGTTTATGTGTTTTCCTTATTACTTATCTGAAAATACTCCTAAATTTCCTGTAAATTTCTTTGATTTGTGGATTATTTAAGTTGTCTTATTTTCCAAACACTTAAAATCTTTCCAAACACTTCAATATTATAGAATTCAAAATACTATTTTGTTTCAGAAAGTACTCTCTACTCTTTCAATAATTCAGCAATTTATGGACATATCATGCAAAATATACTTGTGGTCATCTGGATAGGATGGGTTTTGTAGTTCTATGTGTGCCAGTTAGACAACATGGTTGCAATATTGTCTAAATCTTATTTCTATTGAATGTGTCTTATTTTTCAATTAATCATCAAAATAAGAATCTTAAACTCTTCATTTGTCTGTGGACTCATACTTTACATTAGCATTGCACTTTTTTGCTCCCTATGTTCTAAAGCTGTGCTATTTCATGAGGTTTAAGACTATGTCTATTTGACACATTGATCCTGTTATTATGACAAAAATTTTCTTTTTTTCCTGTATTGATAATCACTGACTTAAGGTCTACTTTATTTCTGATAGTAACATAACCATAGTGATTTTCTCAGTGTGATTTGAATATATGATGTATACTTTCCGTCTTTTTTTAAAAAACTTCAGTGCATGCGTCTACATTTTAAGTGTATTTGCTCTAACTAGCATGGAGTACTGTTTGGTTAACATCCCATGTACCTCTTGTCTTTTAATGGGAATGTTCGGTCTGTTTACACTTTGCACAGTTACTTATGTGGTTGGACCTTAGTCTACCACATTCTTGCTGTGTTTTGTGACATCTGCTTTAGTGTCTTGTTGTTTGCTCTCACTGTGTGCATTAATTATTTATTTAGGTTTGTTACTCTACGACAATGATTTTCAAATTTTTGGCGTCCATACTCTTTAGTTCTGCATAAAAAATCTCCCAAAGAACTTTTGCTTATGTAGATTGCATTCATCAGTATTTATCTCATTAGTAATTCTAATGAGGCATTTTAAAAACACAAGAGCACAGACACTCTTGGCTTTCTCAGCATTGCCAGCTCTTTGCTTCCACACTCACCTGCCTGCGAGTGGCTCACTTTTTTTCTGGTGAACCCAGACTGTTTTCATTCCATGGATGCAAGCTATTAGTAAAAGAGCTTTGTAAGCACAACCTGACCAGGCGTAGACCATGTTTGTCCCTGGACTATCTCCCAGAGGCATCTACATGATGTGGAATTTCTTCTGAGGACAGTCCTCCCAGAAAGATTCAATATTCCAGAAAGTGAGTCGGGGCAAAAGTGAAGACAGAGGTGTGTTCTGCGAATCTATCCAAGGGAGTAATTCCAAGAAACGTTTTATGAACTAGCAGATGATAGAGAGAAAATAGGTAGAAACACTAATAAATATGGATGCGGACGTTCTTACATAATAGGATACAGGCGAGAAGTGTGAGAAAGGCAGCCTTGTCTGGGAAGGGTCCACAGCTCTGCTTCATTTCTCAGGCTCACTGTTTCACAGACCCTCGTTGAGGCTAACCTGTGGTGAACTGGACAGATGGCACCAGCCTTGAGGACAGAAGAAGCACATCAACACATGAACTTCAGGAAGCTCTTTTTAGGAATTATCTTCCCAGAGACCTAGAATACCTGGTTGATTGCTTCTTGGCATTTGAGTGGGCAATAAAATGAGAAACTACAGTTTTTGATTTGTAGCCAAAGAATTGAGGAAATAAAAACTCGTTGACCTGGGCATTGATATGAGAAAAAACAGTTATAAAAACAGTTCTCAAAAATAACCATGAGCAGTGGTTCAAAACCACACCCATGTAGGAAGAAAATCACTGCAGCTGTTTATTTGTTTTTAATCACTTTAGAGAGCTGTTTTGAATCTTACCTGTGTTCCAAATCTAAAGTGTATAAACAGTAATAAATGGTCAAAAAATCATTTGCAGTTGTCATTACTGGCAAAGCTGGCCCTATTAGGACATCTTACACACTCAACACCATTGAATGGTCGGCTAATGGCCCACAGTTAATAAATGCTAAGACAAGATTTGAGCTAAAGACATCATTTGAAATTCAGCCTTCTTTCAACACACTATGACACCAATTCCACGGGACAAATTTCCTCTGGTCTAATTTATTCCAAATCAGCTTAAATGTTAGAAAATAAAAAATAACTTCTGCCCAATGAAATAAAAACACGATTTAAAATGAGCATTCAAATCAGGAGAGAGAAATGCTAGGGTTTGAAAATGCCATACTTATTATTCATGGTCCCTTACTCCTAAGATTTGCATTTTAAAATTACTTCATAATCTGTGTCTACAGATGATACCTAAACAAGATTTAAGCACATTTTCCCCTCTCTAAAACAATAGGGGAAATGCAATCAACAGCATAAATATTTAAGGTAGATAGTAGTTATATATGTAACTCAGTATTGGAGGTGACATTTCTGGTTCCTGAACTCATTTGTCAAGATGAGAAAATGGTAAAAAAAATCTAATTTTAAAATTACAGCATAGAAAGAAAGAATAACCATTTCTGATGCTCCTGAAAAAAAAATCCTTTCAGGATGTTTGCTATTGTACAGCATCAAAGTGGCTTTTTTACCATACAAACTTCAATGGAGTCAAAAATTCTGAAAGTATCTGCACTAGTCAAGATAGATTTTCTAAGATCTAAGGCAAAATTGCAAGAAAACCATTATATTATTTAGAAATTGAGATCATTATATTATATAGAAAAACTAACACAGATACACTTATAATAATATATCTTAAAAATAATGACAACTTTTTGACTACTGTTCCCAATTATACTGTAAAGTTTTTCCTCTACAATGAAAATTGTACAGGTTAACTAGACAAGTTTTTTAAAAGCAACAAGTAGAAATTTAACATCTTGCTCACATTTGGATGACAATCAAAAGCCATTTCACAGGAGACAAATAAAAATCATGGAATTCTTTGACAGTTCTAGACAGAAATAATAGGTATCAGTTGCATTAAGACAACTATCCTTTGTTTGACTCCAGAATAGGAGTCCTCTTGCATTTGTGTCAGTAGATGTGTCCTGTCTTAAATATGTAAAGATACATTGTTTAACTCCCTTTCCTACTTAAACACAAAAATGTTCAAAATCACTTTTCACTTGTCATTCAGCTCACTACAACCTTATGTCTTTCTTTCAAAGGACTCAATGGAAGCCACATTCCACTTCAAGATAAATAACAAAACCAGAAGTCAATATTTTGAAGTTTCTTTATATTAGCACATTCCCAAGATCATTCCATCCAGTCTGACACCCAAATCCTGATTTGAGAAGTGTTCCACTTGTAATGTTACTCAGATTACTTAAATTAATATTAAGTAGGATAGAAAAATAAATTAAAAAGCATTACAATACAAATCACTTTGCCATTAATCCCCATGAAAAAACTTTCCTTCACTTCAAACACACTAATAATCAAATTTTTCTTGCTATTTTTTTAAAGTAGCTCTGAATGTTTTCTTTTGTGAATGTCTTTGACTGTGCTGTGCCAATGTTTTGAATCAATTCAAAATGTTTATCTTTCATGGTCACTAGGAAACAGCCAGAAGTTGCCTGGTGCTAGATCTGCTGAATAAGGTGAGTGGAGACACATCGCAATGTCTTATGAGCTGGCAGTTCTGTGGGATGGCACTAAGCAGCAACATTCACTGAATTTTTGATCAAACCCCATGTAGACACTCACTAAAGAAGACTCAAGAGTTGCTTCTAAATGGCAAGGGCAATGGGATAAGTAGGGTCAAAACAGAAGGGTACATATGGTACAGGATTAATGTAATGAGACTTTTATTTTTTAAGTTTAACAGTTCACTGTGTGTTTTGATAATGCCTCATATATTATAGTGGCATTGTGTAATCACAACATTTATTTATAAATGCACTTTGTTACAAGGTGTGCCTTAGATTCATACTCACCTTAGAGAGGCCACCTACTTCCAAATAAAAGCAGATAACGAAGACATTCCAGGTGATCCAGAGGGCAGTCCACACAGTGTACTGGGTAGAAGGGATGGGGGAGGGGACAAAAATATAGAGGTGAGACAGCAGACACTGAGCCAACTGATGACACACATGTCAATAAGTTTCAGTCATCCGCCAAGACAAAAGTAAAGAGTGTTCCTCATTAGGTGCCCTAAGACCCGGAAATGAGCAACCAAATAGCTCCTCCCGCTTTCAGTAGACACCAGTGTTCCTGTATTTTTTGTTAGATAGTTTTGCCAGTTTTCAGGTGTAAATTAAATCCAAATTCTCACTTGGTTTCTATTTCCTGAATATGATCTTTTTCATGGAACCCATTAAGCAAATTTTCTATGACCTATTCTGCCGTACCCTACTCTACCCTACTCTGCCCAACCCAACCCTATCCTATCCTAATCTATCCGATCCATCTTTTATCAGATTTAACTGTCAAAAATTTAAGAATGTTAATTAAAACCCAGAACTTTCCTATCTCTAAATGAAGCCTATATGTAAAAATGGATGTGTAAAATAAAATGGTCAAACTTAAACTTTCATCTATTAGTTTATTTTACAGAGTGTAGAATATGTGCCTGTATAATCATATAATAAAATACAATCATATGAAATATTATAAAAAGGACCAAATATTTTTAAAAAACACCAAAGTTAACAAATATAATTAGGAATGAATGCCAGAATATGTAATAGAAAAAAAAATACCTTCAATCCACATGCTATGATCTCTGAGCTTCCTTGCTTTACTAATTAAGTGGCTATACAAATGTTACATACTAGAATATGTTTCCTTGGAGAACTAACGAGTCATAATTAAAGTAGCCTTAGATTGGACTGATCACTAGAAACAGGTCTGATCTTAGGACTCACGTCACGAACTCTCTGATACAAAGAAAATCAGGAATATGACATACATAACAGCTTGGTTGACTAAGGATGGTACATGCTAAAGGATACAACAGATCACACACAAGGGTTTGCCTGTTCATTTTACTCTACCAAAATTTTTATAAATTGATCCTTATTTTTAATGGACATATTAATTAAATATTTACTTTCTGTCAGTGACTTATCATTTTATTTTGTTTTCAAATTAAATACTGAAGTCATTCCTTTAGGTTATTTTATGTTGTGATAAATAATATAAGTTTTAGATATTATGGAAAACAGCCATATTCCTGTTGAAAACTTAAGCAGATGCTTTATCTATTTGTAAATTTAAATTCTCACTTTATGTCTGTCATTTATAGTTTTTTAAAAGGCTTTTAAGGAACTTTGTGAGGTCGTACAGTCTGCAACTAGATACTTTTGAAATTATGTCTCACTTTTTTGAAGAATGTTTTGCTGGTTTTAAGTACAATTATATAATACAATTTTATAATGAGATAAATTCCAAAGTCACTGTGAATTTAGGTTTAAATGTACAGAATTTCTTTTAAAAATGTATTGTGAAGTGTTTAGTATTTGCAGATATTGCAATTGTGGCAATATCTTCTGTTCATAAAGTTTCCTACTATGAGTTTTAGAAAATGTTCAAAAGTACTGAAACACCCTTTGCTGAAGCCCAGAACATTCTCATAATTTTGAAAATGGCTAATATTCACCTATATATTTTTGCAGCTATACGAATAGTAAACACATACACACATATTAACAAAATGGGAAAATATTAATTATTTATTCAACAGATGGTATCTAGTCTTTTATATTTTCCATTTTAAATAAATTCAATTACAAATATCCTGGCATAGGAGAGTATCTCTAACCAGTAGATTATGAGAGAAAAGCCAGCAACAAGGGCTCAGGACTTGGCCTTATTTAAAGCAAAACAAAAGTAAGAAAATGAGCAGAGTTAACTACAGAATCACATGATCTCAGTCTTGGGATTCTATCCTAAACTCCAAAGTATTGTTTTAATAAATTTGATCAATTTAGTTATAACAAATGCATAATAATACACGTACTTGGAAAGAAACTTAGTGACTGAGGATAGGCAGACTCCGAGCATCTGCTCCCAGGGCCTTAGAAATGGCCTGGGTTGGTATTCTGGAGCTTTCTGTGCCTCTGGTAACTGTGCTGTGCACCTTGCACGGGCCATGGCATCTCGTCTCACTACAGCCAATGCTGAGAGAGGTCATCATTTGATCCCCTATGAATTGACCTTGGCCACTTGAAACCTGGCAATTTACCTACAGAGCTGACATCTTTAAGCATCACAGGGTAGACTTATTTTTTTAAAAGATATCTAGCGGTTGGAAGAAGAAAAGCAGAGCTTAGAGGGCCAGTCCTGCAAATGCAAGGCCCTGAGTTCAGTTTCTCAGCACCACTTAAGCTGGAAGTGGTGATGCATTCCTGTAATCCCGGAACTCAGGAGTCAGAGGCAGGAGGACTGATGTGTATTTGATGTTAGCTATGGATACATAGTGAGTTCAGTACCCGCCTTAATTAAAAAGCAACATGATCTCCCTCCCTCCCTCCCTCCCTCCCTCTCTCTCTCTCTCTCTCTCTCTCTCTCTCTCTCACACACACACACACACACACACACACACATGCACACACACACACATACACATCACACATCCCAGAAAAGAAAAACCCTGTAGATTAACTGTGAGGTAACATTTCATCAAAGTCACCAATGCATCAAAAAACAAATTCACCAAGTTACCAGCATACCAAGTATTTATATCATTCATATAAGTTCTACAGTTGGCAATGCTTTGGGAAAAACTATGTGGTTTGTATTTTGCAATTAATGTATCAGGCATAATATGAACATGATGAACTTGGAGTTTTTGTTTCCAATAATATTGTAAAATTTCTTCTAATATGGCATTGAGGACAAAGAATATTTTATTGCATTTGAATTGTTATAAGGTGTAAATTTCATATCTTCATCATTTCTTGAGACATGGGTTTGATCACAGACATGTAGGGACAGAGCTCCCTAGCAATACAATATGCTTGGTAATTGACCCACTAAGCAATGGATTCTTCTGTTTTGTTTTCTTTTTTGAGGTGTGTTATTTTATAAATGATTCAGTTGAAATGAGAAATAAATTAAAACATGAAACTTCCCATTTTTAACAATACCTTCTGAACATTGTGGAGCAGGGTGACAAGCTTGTGTATCAGGCATATTAAACGTAATTGCCATTTCAATGACTTAATGTCTCTATGTTAAAAAAAAGAAATCACTTTATGTTCATTCTGCCTGTGCTCCTTTCTCTGTCCACTTTGTGTATGTTCAGTACAAATACTTCTAAGTCCTAATTTCTTGTAATCTAGTCTATAAAACCTAAGAATTGTATTCTATATGGCTTTCTAATATTTCTCCGTTTTATGAGACTACTGCAGCATTTTTTAAAAAATTGAAATGAACTGTAGAAGTCGTGCAGTTTAATTCTTCCTCATTGAGTAATTAGACTATAACTTGAGTTAATTTTACTTCATATTTTCCAATTATCAGAAAGGTCATCTGGAGATCCTTTCATGTAAGTATCTGTATCAATCAGCCACAGTGTGCCTTGCATGCTAGATGGACAATAAAAAACAAGTAGAACATGAATGATTCTTGCTCATTTATGTTCTGTATTCATGTACAGAAGAAATTCAAGAGAAAGAAACCTGCCACCCATATATGTTAATGGCAAGGAAAGTGAAGGAAAAAGAAGCACATTAACAGCTTAATCATTTCTGAAGACTTTCTCCATGTTCAGCTATAGTGAGCAAGCCACATATATGTGCATTATATAATTCTTCAAAAGATCAAGTTCTTACAAATGAGATAAATGAGGCAATAAGATAACAAATTAAATATCCTCGGTCTTGGAAGTCAGTAATTGGTGGAAGAAGATTTAAATCTGGTACTTACTGAACCAAAACCTGACATTCTCAACTGTTACGTTGAACAATAGCTCAGGGGAGAGATTTATAATTATGGAGCACACAGGTTTGGTGTATAACAATTCAAATAAAAAATAGGGTATTGTTCTTTGCATATGAACATTTGTAAAAAGTGACAGACAACTACATTGTAATGCTAGCAAATATATTTATCTTTAAAAATTTTAAAGGTAGCTTTGAGTTCAATTTCAAAGTTAATTTTTATTTACCATGTTAAATAAATTAGCTAACTCCTCTATCTTTAAGTCTCATGGATTAGCTTATCTCTGACGTAATAAAAATTTAAATAATTCTTGGCTAGATCCTTATCAGGGATTTGTAAGTAAATTTGGTATATTTGGCACAGGTATACACAGGGAACAACTGATTTTAGTTAGTTCAATTCATCAAGGTTGATAAGGATTTCAATTTTTTAATGTTTTCAACCAAAGAAACACAAAGGTGAAACCGAATTCCAACACCAAAGTTGATATTCTCCTAGGTAAATAAAATTTAAACAATAAAGGAGAGATACATGATGGTGAAATTATTTTTGTATTTAAAAATAAATACTAACTTGCACCTTTTCAGTAGTGATAGTATCTGCCTTGTAATGGTCACTCTTCCATTTTGTGATTTGGGTGGAATATGATAACACTTCTTGCTGTGAGACCTCAACTACAGAACCCTTAACATTACATTTAACATTACATTTCTTTGTAAAAATAGGTCTTGAAAAGTATGTCAGCTGGTGGCAGATGCAGGCAACCTGACATATACCATTTCATTATGTAATTTCTTGGCTGAGTTTTGATTGAGATAAATAGGACAGTAAGGCCAGTTCATCTTGCTGAAAGGTGAATTGTCCAGGCCACATTTAAAGAAACTTCATCCATTAACCTCAAATTCATTTATTTGTCCAATCAAGTATTAAGTGCCTTTAGAGATCTGAACATATCAAGGAATAGCTCTTGAACACAGCGATGTATAAGCCCAGGCCTGCCTTCAAGGCTGCGAGGTAGACACTTGGTGGGACTAGAGTAGAAAATCACCAGGGTCTGCAGCAATAGAAAGGATGATGCACTTAGCCCCAAGTGGGGTGCTGATGTAAGGCTTTTAGCAGGTGATAATTTAGTTGAAGGACTAAGAGTTTTGCAAGAGTATAAGGAGAATAGAATATTCAGGTAGAGTGTGAACAGAGTAGATTAAGAAGAGCTTGAAGTCTTTGGAAGTTGGCAATCCTTCAGCGTGGCTGGTGTGAGGTTGGCCAGCGGAGAGTGCAGGAGTACAGGACTAATAAGCAACGGAGAAGTATTCCTAAGCTCTGATGTCCTCTCTAAGGCATTGGGAAGTTTGTCTACAGACGTTGAGAACTTGCTCTTCATGGGCCTTCATCTCAACTATTATTTTTTGTAAGGGTGAGTAACTCTTTGAATTCGAGTAAGATGACCCCCATTTACAATCGGAAATGGCAATGTTTTTTTGGTAAAAATACATGGTGAGCTCCATCACACTGCTGCAGTGCCAGACACTATATTTTATGTATGTCTAGGTAAGTGCTTATCGCTTCCCTGGTACTCCATAGTGTTTGTTAGTTTGAAATAATTCGAATAGAGTTGGCATGTACTTGTGATAGTTTCAGTCAACACAGGATGCCAATACTTTGAGTGAAAGTGATTTTTGAGAGAAAAATCTCCTGTAAAAAAAAAGCTCTCTCTCTGTATAAGGAAAAGTGAGTGTGAATTTCTTTTTTTCCCCATTATTTTTTATTAATACACATATATAATGAATTTATAAATGAATTTCAGTATTTCATGCACATATGTATCTTATCAACTTTACAATCCCTTTCCATTTTTGACCCTCCCATCCCCTTCTTATCCCTTCCTCCAACTCTGGCTATCATCATTTCATGTGGTTCTATAGAATGTTTGTGTTCTGGATTTTCCAAGCCAGAGAAACTATACAGTGCTTAACATATTAATCTTCTGCACCTACACCAATTCACTTAAGTCACCGCTCTAACTTGGCTTCCTATTCCTCAAATGGGTTGCAGTAGTCAAATCTTGATGCCTCTTCTCTGAATCCCACCAATTCCTTTATTAGGATATTTACCGAAAGTTTTTTTCACCATATTTTGCTATGTCTTTGTTGCTATTCTTAAACCTGGCCTTACCCATCAGTTCACATTAGAAAATAACTTCAAGCATGTAGTTCAAAAGACTAGTAAATCTGGGAAAGAAGAAGGAAAGAGTTAAATTTCAAATGCCTTAGCTGAATACTGGAAGGTACATATTTGTACATTCACAAGGTTATTTTTATATCAATCAGTTTTCTTAGGCTAAATTTTCATCAGTGACCTAATAAGTGAATTGCCACCATAAAACAAAGTTAAAACTATATTACGTTGCTACATTAAATGAACTTAAATCTATACCACATAAATATACTTAAAGTAACAGATATGAAGGCAAATTTAGTTATTTAAGAATTTTTAAACTTTTATAAACTTATTTACTGATATTTCACTGATTACTAACATTCTGTTACATTGGGTTTATGATTTTATCTGTCTATCCATCCATACATTAGTGCATTTGTATTCTTAAGAGATTTTATGTCAATTCTCCATATTGCATTATTAATAGAAATTATTCTATCTTCCACACTACTATATTATTACTAATAATTATGTTGTGGGGAGATTTCACAGATTTTATAGAAGAACTGGTACTGCAGAGAATACAAAAGAAAACTTAGAAAGTGAAAGGGAGGCCAGCGACGCCAATGACCCCAGAGAAAAAGCAGCAATAGCTAGAGGAGAATGAGCTGAGAAAAAAGTAAGGCTATGCATGAAATTAGGGATGAATTGATAGGTAAAAGGAAAAACCAAATAGGGCAAAATGTTAATTATTAGTGAAATATGACTAATCAATATATGAAAGTCAAAAAATCTGAAATAACTAAGTATAGCTATTTTTGTGAGTTTATCCTCTTTGAGAGGAAGGAAACCAAAACAGCACCAAGACAGCTGGGAGGAAAGGTAACATCTAAAGGGAAAATGTAATTTAAAAATAGATTGGTAATTAAATATCTGACTGATATACTTTTTAAAAAGAGCATGAATTTCTGATTCATGTCTTCCTTCACTGCCACAGAAAGCTTGGTGATTTGAGACACAGTTTAATTAATGTCCTATGATGAGTATCACATTCATTCCAAGCCTTTCTTTTTTTCATGCTAGAATTAACTCCAGGGCAGTTCTAGTACCATTATGGTATGGAGCAGTCGTGGTGTCAAACCAGTGCTCATGAGAACAACTCAGGGACAGCTGCTAGTTGTGAAGGGAATGAGACAAGTAAATGCAGCACAAGCATCCTCTCCGATAGAAAAGTGTTCTTCCTATAAAAGTGAACCTTTGCAATATGATTTCCCATAACTCATGAGCACTTATCCCTTAGGTATTTCTCCTAAGCAGACAATTTGTAGCCATATCTGAAGGAGTATTCTTATTCCAGCATATTCTATAATTGCATGAGGAAGTAAGGAAAGATAATTTTGCCGTCATCAAACGTATACTGACAGTGGAAACATGCTATCTGAGATCTGGTAAGTAAGGATTATGACAAATCAACTATATGAATTTAATAAAAAGAATGTGACCAAGAAAAGCCCAATTCTCCTGCTTCCTAGTTGTGTCCTGCACAAGTCACTTAACCTTTCTAACCACATCTGTAAAATTAGGAATGTAAGTGCAGACATCGAGGGTATTTGAGAAGATTAAACTAAATGAAATGTAAGGTGTGAGTGCTTACCTACACATTCATCGATTTATTTTTCTCCCTTTCCTGGACAGAGCCAGAAAGATAACTAATAAAATGACAGATTTTCGTTAGCATACTACATTAAAAGAAACAATCAAATGAGCAAAAATGAATTGGTTTTAATGGAGTTGTTTTCTTGTGAAGAAACTGAAAGTTTCGAAGCAGCCTTTTTCTGCCCACAGGAGCGAAAAGGAGAAGAGGGAGGCAGAGGAAATGACAGTAACGGAAGAAGCGATGGCATCTCACTGTTGGCGGAGGTGTGCAGTAACGGGGCAAGACGGGAAAAGAACGGATGCACACCCGGGGAGCACCGGTCGCACTCTGTGGTCTCCACAAGATTTTTGCATAGAAGAGAAGACCTGACTAGGAATAAACTACCAAACAAGCTCATGACCCAGAGACAGAGCAGAGTGATTGGTCCTTACAGTCTACAAAAGAATGTATGCACGAGAGACTCAGAAGATGTTGCTGGAGCCAGGAGGGCAACAGCCCCAGCAAGGCTATGAGAACAAGAGAGGAGACGCAGGCAGGACCAGCAGGTGCAGGAGCCGGAGCCGAAGTGCACAGGCTCTGAGCCCCCGCAAGTCTCCTCTGCAGCGCACCACCCTTGCCCCAGGCCTCTGCCATCTCCCTGCTCTCAGACATGTCTGCTGACATTCCTTCACCCCCAAGGCATGCCAGACCCTGCACCTATTTGCTTACATACCTTGGTCTTCAAAAGCACTGACTTAATAATTTGCATTCTTTTCTATTATCCAACCCGGTTGCAGCACAGTACTCAGTGATGCTCAACGAGTTAATGGCTGCTGAGCTCCGTCAAGGCTTCCTGCCCAGCGCCTCCTTCACCGCCGTCTCCCTGAGGACTCACACACTCTCACAAGCAGATCTTAGCACTCACCTGCTTCTGCAGGGCACCTTACCCTGCCGCCCTGCCTTGCTATGGCCAGACACGTCATCAGACATCTCGCGGCATAACACGGTCTTCTATGTCACTTGATTGGAATTTAACACTTCGGTAGACATTACTTGCTAAATACCTCCCCTCTTACAGAGGCCAAACAAGCAACTAGGAAGGCCAAGAATATGTCTGTCTCAGCTTACATCATAACAAACACACATTAAGTGTGCAATTGAAGTCACATATGTTCCTTTTGAATGAATAAAGAAATGGAAAAAAGAGGAAGATAGGAAAGGAAAAAAGAGGAAAGAGACAGGAAGGGGAAAGAAGGAAAGAATCAACGGCTTATGAGATGTAATTTTGATCAGGTGCACAAGAAAAGCCATTTCTAGATCTTGTCTTGCCCAGGAGCCCTTGAAGAGTTTTAATTCATGATTTGAAAAGCGCAAAGAACGTATCAGAAAGGAGAAACGCTAGAAGCAAACAGAATGTCCTTACATAGGAGAAAGGAGGCAGAAGCCTTAACCAAGGCATCGTCATACGGACAAGCCTACTAGAAGAAGTTAGAAGTGGTAAGACTAGACAGTGTGTCCAGTGGCACTTCCATCCTCAGCTCCAGGAGCCACTGGGACTTTCATCCCTAGTGTAACACAAACGACATAAACTAAAAAAGTCGCAGAAGAGCAAAAGTTCTATATAGCTATAGTAAACAGATAATATTTAAAATTCAGTGGTATCAATAGTTTGCAATTATGCATATTCCTAAAGCATCTGATATTAAAGCACCCACTCAAGAAAACACCTGTCTAGTAAGTGATATGTTAGCTCGGCAGAGGCTTTTCATATCAGAAGAAAAGGAAAGCAGGTATTATTTAGCCCTGCAGCAAGCTGAGGAAAGTCAAGCACACCTAGGGCCAAGTTGAAGGCCCAGTCTATCTGGGAGCCAGCTACTTTCAGGTGACATGAAGAGCGAAATCAAAAAGCAGCTCTGAGATTCGAAGTGGAGATCTGAAGCATGTTTAAATTTTTTTTAATAACTTCTATCTTTTTCAGTAGATTGGGATTAAATAAAAATTGTAAAGATTTTTAGTTATTTTGTTCCCAGTATGGCAATGTCACTGCATCCTTAATCTATCTATCTATCTATCTATCTATCTATCTATCTAGCAATTTTACTGAATAATGAAAATTTATTCAGGATTGATTAGCATTTTAGTGTGTGTTAATCTTGTTTACTACTATTTACATCATTATGATTAATTATTTTTAGTAATCTTCACAAGTTCTCTATCATGTTGCTTTTGCGGGGGAGGTCAGGAGTGTAAAACAAGGGTTTCACACTGAGTTATATTCTCAGACCTTTTTATTTTATTTTATTTTATTTTGAGAAAGGGACTCAGTCAGTCTGGGCTGGAACTTGGGATCCTTGTACCGCAGCTTCTCAGAGTGTTAGGATTCTAAGCTTTCCTGTTTTTATAGAAAAGACAACTAAGTACAGTGAATAATTTCACTAGTCTTTGGGTCCCAGCCTTCCCTTCAACAAATTGTCCTACAGTGGTGTACGTGCTAAGGTTTATCTCAACAAAACAGAGAAACACTCTTTAATAAACAGTGTAAAATGTATTAGAAGCATGTAGTAAATATTCTTTAATACACACATTTGTAACAATCTCAATTAATTATATATATTTTTAGTAATTAAGCATTTACATGAGATATTTTTGCTTTTGTGTGTCAGCGACAGGGGTCACTAAAGGTTAACAGTGCATTAGTACATTGGCATGTTAGTGCACTGGGATGTTTGCACATTGATTCATCAAGAACCCTGTATATCCTCACAATATTAAGATCATAACATAATCTACAACTACATGTAGGTATTGTTTTGAACTTTCTTGTGATGCTTGCCTTCAGTCACACTGTGAAGGCAAAAAGGTGTCATCTCAGATGATTGCTGCTTTGTTCTCAGTATAAAAAAATACATTGTGCTGTCTGTTCCAGAGACTAGCACTTTTCAACAGCAGAGAGTATTTATGACCCAGAAAAGCAATGCCACATTATATTAAAAGAGACTGCTTAAATTAGTTTATGCCTCTTCTCATAAAATTTTTAAATATTTATATAAAAAGATTTGATAAAAAATAGCTTACCACCATAATATATCGAGGTCTGTACTGAATGGTTCCAAATAAACCCAATATGACCACTATTATATGTAGAAAGTTGCCCAAAATAGGTGCCCACTGGAAGCCAAGGAAGTCAAAGATCTGCCTCTCCAACGCCGATAGCTGCAACAAGACAAAGAGGACGCATCAGTAGCCAATCCAATTGTCATGTCATTTTAGTCTTCAATTCACAGCTGTAAAAATCCCCATCTCCAATTTTAAGCATACTTGTGGACATCAATAATTACTGAATTTTTTGTTTTCTTTTTTCCTGGGTGGGGCAGTGATGGTAGGGATCAAACCTAGCTCCTCACAAATTGCAGGTGAGTACTTTACCATTTAGCAACATACTGGCCTCTACTCTTAGAACCATAGTATTTATTTCAGGAACTGTCTATTCTCTTAGAAAATATACCAAAATAACTTGGAATATTATGACTTGAAGAATAAATCAAACTTAAATCTATCTAAAGAGACAGAAACACACTACGTCATTCTCTGTAATAGAAAATCCAGAAGAAATATGATTGAAATTTATTATTGTTTTTATTAATGACCCAGGACAACCTACTTAAAGCAAAATCAGTAGCTTCAGGGTTGGAATACAGCTGATTGTATCACCTCGAAAACAAAAGAAAACTCTTCCTTAACTGTGTCTTCCTGTGTAAGATACATACAAGCCTGCTTTGTTTCTTTTTCTTTCATTAAAATACCAATAACAATAATGACTAATTATTTTTTCAAAATGAGGCTATTTACTTTACTCTGGGATCAGAGTCTGATGTGAAATTTGAGTTAAATAGTTCCTTTGAGTTATATTTCACTGAGATCAAACATCTACGTGAAAACTCGATTAGGTAAGACACCCTGATAAAAGTTACAAGGCCATAACAAATTTAGATTTGTCATAGTTTATTGTAGTTGCATTATACATAATTATATTTTTAATAATTCTGTGATGTATCAAACTATATACTTAAGCCATTTATGATTAAATGATGAATTTTAGATAGTCCAATGAATACCAATAATGTCATTACCGCATACAAATAATACTGCTATTTCTAAAAAAATTTACAATTCCACCTGCTGTAGATGGGCACTCATCTTACACATTCTGGGCATTTTTCTATATTTTCTTTGATAAAATAGTCATTCTAATAAAATGAGCCAACGATTATCCATACTAATGCACACACACACACACACACACACACACACACACACACACACACACAGACACACACACCTTGCCATTTTCAAGTGGAAATGGCATCCTTGGTATTTTTCTAGTTATTTGGCAGGTGTATGCCTGAATAGCTTTAATTTCCTTGAACATAAAGAAACTTCCTCCATCCCAAAAGCTGAATTTCCCTTGGATACTATTTGCCTGCAGCAAGCTGTGGGGAAAAAAAATACAGGAGCTAATGCTGGAAGACAAGCACACTAGATCCACATCTATGTCATGGGTGTTTGCTGACATGATTTGTCACCATCTCCTGTACCCACAAACACACAGAAGAGCTAAAACACAGACTAAGCAGAGCGAGGTGAGAAACAATACTGTCTTCTCAATATCCCGCTTGTCTATGCTCCTGACTCTAATTAGTTTCCAGGAAACTTCCTCAGATAAAGGCAGCGTTTTATTTATTATCCCATCATTGATATAAATATGCACTGTTTTTTTTTAAAGTCCAAACAGGACAGATGGGCTCAGGAAAAAAGCAACCCTGAAGAGCAGCCACAGGCAATCCATTCTGAAACAGCAATCCTACTGGAAAGCTGTCTGCATCACAAAGACCTTTAGAGTGAACTTTTCAGACAGAGCAAACCTATTTCTTAGAAGATATGTAGTTTTTCCCTTTTGTGATATCAAAGAGAACTCCTTATAATGAAAGGAAAGTTAATTTAATGACACTTATTAGAAATTATTCTGCCTTTATTCAAGATTATTTGTCTCCTTGTGTATTAATATTTATTTTAATAAGCTAAATGAATCTGAGATAGAAAGAAATAAATGTACAACTAAAAGGCCATCAAAACTGAGGTATTGATCATATAAGAACAAGGCAAAGGAAAGGTACAACTGCTATACAAACCATAACAATTAGAATTAAGCACTGAATTTCAAAGAGCCATAAAGAACAATAAACTTAAAAAAAACTAGGAGAAACATATTGGTCAGCTTTCCAAATATCCAACCAACACCCGAGATTTAAAGGAAAAACATTTTACTTGGGTTCACCATTTAAGAGGGTTCAGCCCGAGGTCAGTGGTCTCCAGGGAAGGAATGTCACCAGAGGCAAGGTGGAGGAAAGCTACTCAACACCGTGGCACAGTGGCCGGGAAAAAAGATCCCCATGGCTTTATCAGCTGCAGCCACATAACCAAATAATTTGTTTTTGGGTGTGTCTGCCTGTTGCCTAGAGATGTCTTGGCAGATATTCCTCGTTCCTACCATCTACAACTTCCTGGGTTCTGCATTGCAGTTTCAGCTTCGCTTTTACACTTTCATGCATTGCCCTCTCCTAGGGTTCCTAGAATGGATGCCAACAACATTGTCACTCACTGCCAGGCCTCCAAGACATTCCTTTGATATCTGGGTAGAAGCTTCTCACATCTCTTGCAGGTAGCATACCTGTAAAGCCACCATCATATGGATGATGCCAAGATCTACACAGTGCCAGCTGGAGCAGCAGCCAGGTCTCCTTGGACCATGGCAGCCGCACGCTCTGAGTGCCTGAATTGCTGAGTAAGGTGAAATGAATCCTAGGGAAGCAATTCTCTAGTCCCACACAGGGAACCTATGGGTTCTCTTCTCAAGTGTGTCCTTGAGTGCGTAGTGGGTGGGGTCCTAATGGTTAACGCTATGGCTCCAACCTCTTAAGCAATCACTTGCCCATTAGCTCAAACTGGACCCTGGCTTCTTCTTTGGCATAATTGAGAATTTTAATTTTTTTCCTGTGTTTTATTTCACCCAATTCTTAATGTAAATTTTGTTAGAACTGCCCAGCAGTACTTAGGCTTCAGCCTGAATAGGGGGCTGCTTTGAAATTTCCTCTACCACATCAACTATTATAATGTCTTTAAACTTAGTCTCACACAAAATTTGGGTCATGAACAAAATATAGACTGATTCTTTGCCAGGTAGTGTCATGGCGAAGTGTCAGTTCAATTCCCAACAGAGTAGTCATTGCCAAGTGACATGTTATGAGTCTGGTTCTCACTCTCCATGTATTTTTCTTTATTCTGGTCTTTTGAGTCTCAAACAAAATCTTCCATCAAGCTCTGCTTGTAGCATGCAAGGCCTCATCTAGCCCACTTCTTCAAACTTTTCCAAACTTCCCCCACAAGCTACTTCCAAAGGCTTCTGAACAACTCGGTCAGATATATAGTCATGGCACCACCCCCAGTTCTCTGGTACCAACTTCTTATACATGTCAATCTTCCCATTTCTAGGGCAAACTACATGATAACAGCAACTTACAGGAGGACAGTTTATTTTGGTTTCCAGTACCAAATTATAAATCTCTTATAATTAATGTTTCACATGATTGCTCATAATAATTATTCCTAACTTTGAACACTAACATACACTCAATTAAAGAGCTAAAAAAATCCAGATGACCAAACAGGCTCCTGGGCATTTATCTAGACTGAGTGGACAGGACAAGCTTATGTCCAAACACAGAGTCAGGAAGAAGGCTCTTGCTTAATGAGGAAATTCCTGTAAATAGACCCCGCAGGTAGAAAGGAAGCTGTCTCTCACTTTCATTTACCATTAGCCTTTGTCCTGCTCATTAGAGACAGAAAGGGCAAGATCAAAAACCGGTCACATTGCAATAAAGTGACAAAGCATTTGATCAAGCCAGATTCCCATAAGAAACCATGACATTAAAGCATCATTGTGACTAGTACCCTCTTCTGTGTAACTTCAAGCTTAGGAATCCACATGTTAAGTATTTTTTGGTAAAATATTTCTTTAGAGTGAGGGTTTAAAAGTACCACTTAACATTTTTATTAGCTAGATTGATATTTCCTAAGCTACTTGAAAAATGTTTCGAGTTATAGAATCAGGTTTCTGTCAGTGAAAGCCTCAATCCCATTCATAATTTTCTACTTCAAAATCTCTTATCCACTCAATTCTAAGGGACTTCTCCTGCTAAATACAGGTGGTACCCTACCTCTACCTTTGTGTATATATAGACATAGCCTACAACAATTATGGTTTAATATTCCAAACTATAATTTTTGAAATGATATTTTATGTCTCTGAAAAATGTTATCAGCATTTCCGTCATAACTCTACTTTCTATTTGTCTACACTAAAAGTGATAATAATTGATAATTTCCTATTGTGTTAAAGCAGGTAGTAGCTAGAGAAGCATTAATTTTATTTTAAAAGAGTAATCAATCTTTTGGATGTACACAGAATTGGAGAAGGACTCAGGAATTTTAGATTTGGATGCTTGTTTAGTTGACCCAATAAAGACAATAATAATATGAAAAAGTCACGGCTTCTACAGGATTTTGTATTACTTTGGTTAGGTGGTAGATGACAAAAGTAATGTCAGTAAAATCAGAGACAAAGATTCAGTTAAATGAATATTCAGATAAGATTTTTATTTTATTTTTGTTTATTTATTCGTTTTAAGACAGGGTCTCGCTCTGTAGCCCAGGCTGGTCCTGAACTCAGGATGGAGCCCGGGCTGGCCTTGGACACACAGCAATCTTCCTGCTCAGCCTCCTGAGTGCTGGGATTGGAGGCACGTGCCACCACATACAGCTGATGTGGTGCTGGGGAATTGGACTTGGGTACTTGGAGCTTGACTTAGGGTTTATTAGACAAGTGCCTTAACCGCTGAGCCATTCCTCCAGTCCTGCAGATCAAATTTTTAAGCAATGAAGTGCTGTACCTACTTTTCTCTTTGCTAGATTTTCACACTCTCCCACTGGCCTGAAGGACCATTAGAGAATGCCTCTGGCTGAGACGGAACTGAGTGCTCAGAAGGAGTGGGGCCCTTAATGTCGAGTGTGGCTGTCTGAGTTGTTCTTTGATTTGGCTTTAGAGAGAGGTATTTGTTGTCACAGAGGAGAATATAATTGTCTTCAGAATATCTGAAAAGGCTTCTTGAATTCTGTCTATACATTTTGCATTTCTGTATCTGAAAAAAAAATTGAATGGGTCTTAATTCTTACAACTCAGTACTGAAGGTGTAAACTCCAAGTGCACAGACAAGATCTCAAAAACCACTGCATGCTGTATTGCAAGTCTATTTATTGAAAAAAGGAAATATAGGTATAATATTAAAGAAGGATCTCTTGTAAGAGAGGAATAAATGTTATACTGCAAAGGCACAAGGTTATGGACATTGAAGAACTGAAAGCGGCCTGAAGGGTATCTGTGTGCCACAGATCTGCTCAGAAAATATCCGTAAGTCTGGTGCACTGACTCGCGATGTATAATCGGCAGATGAAGGTTATTCCATCAATTTCTTAGTATGTATGGAGTAAGCCAATATGTTAGAGAAATGCTCTAAAGTCTGAAAAAATGTAGATGTGATATTGTTTTACTCTCAGTTTTCCAGTATTTATTAACTTATTTTGATACTAACAAAAATAGGCTACTCATCACATAAGATTTTAATAGTGGATACACACAGAAATGCTAATTAGCCCCAGAGATCACATTTCAGACCACTATGTCCTGGTTATGGTGCTCTAAGACCAGAAAACAATACATTGCTCAATGGCATTACATTCTGAAATAAGTTTTATCACAAACAACGGAGGAAGCACGATGGTGTTTCACAATTAAATCCTTTCTTCTCACCTCACTTGTTCTCAGATGGACCATGTCTCCTCAATCCCTCAGAAGAGTTCAGTTGCACCTTTGAGAAGCTCACCTGTTTCGCTAATCTTTGTCAATGTTCAGTTCCTTTGTCAAAAGGAATTAATAGTCATTTTGACCTGTTAATACTAAGATGTGCGTACCTGGACATACATGACAATCAGCAGCAAGTGTGGTGTCTTAGTTTTTTGTTGCCATTTTGCCACTTCTATGCTCTGACAAGTTGCCAAAATGTATCCTCATTATGTATTTTCTGTAGTGTAGAGGTCCAGAATTAAAATTATAGTACTGGCGGAGCTGTGCATCCCTTGGCTGCAAGGGAGGCTTTCTTTCCTTGACCTTTCCAGCTTTGACAGCCCCACCCCACATTAGGTTGTGGCCTGTTTGTCCACCATCAGAGCCAGTCTCACCAGGCTGAGCCCCTGAACACTCATTTCTTTGCTTCTTTCTCCCTAATCTCTTTCTTTACATTGGGTTCTCCAGAAGAGTCTCTCCATGTCAAGGTTAGCAAACTGCTTAATTCCATATGGGAGGTTAATTCTTCTTTGCCATGTAAGGTAATGGGTTCATATGTTCTGGCAACTAGGCTTTGGTCATTTTTAAGGAATAACACTCTACCACATAATTGTTGTTTTCTACTCTATCAATTCACAAATCTCCTGGGAATGGCACCCTGTACTGTAGTGAGAATGTGTCTGTATGTCAGTGTTGGATGAATCTGAAGTTTCTCCTGATTTCTCTCAAGCCCCCAAAACCATATCTGAGACAAGGTCATTGTTTACTCCACCTCCTTTGAAGCCAACCACATTTTTGAGGTGAGCAAACTTTCTTTCAAGCTTTCCTGCATCCTATGAAGCTTTTTGTTTTTCATCAAAATTTACTGAAATAGCATGATGCTTCAAAAACTGCATTGTAAGAATTAGGATTTTGATACACCCTTAACTCTACAGAAATACTTATTATGCTCAGTCAACAGGCATTATGAAGAGAAAAAGAGAAACATTTTCCCTAAGTATTCTATATCATACAGACATTCTTCTGTATGACTGACTCCAGAAACTCTGTAGACACCAAAGACTCTGAAATCTCACGTCCCTCAGGCATAGAGCTTGCTTGTAATCTACACATACTCTCATGTGGACTTTAGGTCATCAGTAGCAGTATCATGCCTAATACAATGTAATGGTAGATGTATTGCTTTCATACTGTATTTTTTTAGTGACTTAAAAAGTGGATAATGATATGAGAGACCCAGATCACAACTGTTATAGAACTTAAAATGAAAAATGAAGTGAAACAGGGGGGTAGGGCAGGGAGGGAGGGAGGGGTGGGTACGGGGAAGGACAAAAGGAAAGTGGGAAAGTCCTTGTCACCTTGACAAGATAAGTAGGTGCACAAAACGTTCAACTTCATTGTAAACCTTAAATTTTGTGCTTATACTTGTGAACAAAATGGGGGGAAAATGAAATAGTTTTCCCTAAAAAAATCTATACATGGTCAGTAAAGACAAAGATTTTTCTAGATATTTTCTATCTCAGGTTGGTTAGATCCACAAATATGGAGCCCATGAATAGAAGACCCAACTGCTTATCTAGTACACAAAGGGAAACTTCTGTGACTATTTGCCTAGAGAAAATCAGTCTCATGTCACTTGAGCTATGCTTGCTGATACTTAATATCATTATACATATGAAGCTAAATCAACATTTGTTATTTAGGTAGCAATTATTTATTTTCAAGAAATTCTACTAGACTTGACCGTTCACTATGTTCTGAATTTTTAAGACAAAGAAATTAAAAGGGAAGTTCTAGTTAGACTCTCTAGAATTCTAAGGCAATGCACTTTGTGGCGACAGACACAAAGAAATCACAGAGTAGCAGAGAACTCTTAAATAGTAGTAAGATCTCATGTATAATATAGTATAATTTACCACGTAATTAAAAGCAGTGATTATTGTAATGTGGGATGGTTGAAGAGTAAGCATAAGTAGTTTTAGTATTGTCAGTCCAAATATTGGAATGTGATCATTTCTTTCGCCCTAGATTCAGTTTTACTAACCTGAAACTATTAATACATTTTTTCTTTTGTTCACTCATTCATTTGTTTTCAAATACTATTTAATAAATGCTCTAAGGGTCTGGAGGAAAAGAGAATGGCAGAGTTCTTAGTCTGGAGCAGCTAGCTCACCCTTGGAGGAAAGAGATAGATTCATTAATTATAATAACATGTCATATATCCTGTGGTGGAGAAGAGTTCAAGGACCATGGAGAACAATGTCTTAAACTCTACTTGATATGACTGGTAGATATGACTACGTCACACACACTCCTTCACAAAGACCTTGCAGTGGAACAGGATTCTCAAGGAGTGGCCCAAGGCTTCAGAGCCGGGAGAGGCCAGGACTGAACAATTGAAGCTCGGGGCAGAGCAGAGCATTTCCTCTGCTTGGGAAATATTCCACTTCAGCTGCATTAAATTCAAGTCTATTTTCCTAAATTTATCTTAACAGCAAAGGAGTAGAAGTAACATTTTGTAGTGCTGCATATATGGGCTTTTGAGTCACATTAATCTAAAAACAAACAAAGTTTACCATTTATTAGCAATATATTTTCGTGGGAACCTTAGCAATGTTCTTAAGTTCTATACTTTGGTTGTTTCTTCTGTAAAACCAGGACACCTACACACCACACTTATTCTTTTGATGACTAAAAAAAGCATATGTTCATTACACATACACATAGATGTGTATGTTCATATACCATATATGTATGTTATAAATGTATAAATTATATATGTATTGGTCAATTTAGTGTACACACATGTATTAATACATATATATGTATATGTTTACTTTTATATAATCATAACATTATAATATTTAGCTTCAGGCCAAATGTTTATGCATAATGGGATTCTATTAGGTGATAATATATTTATAATGTCACTCAATCAACAAATGTTAGATATACTTGTAAGTATTTGAGATACCTTTGTAGGTATACGTGTAAACTACATGTGTGTGTATAGAAGTATGAAACATTAAATCTGTTTTCTAAGTTATCCGAGAGTAGTAGACTATTGATTAAAAATCATCACTGTTTTTATTTTATTCACCAAATACAGATTTATTTGTATTAAGAAAAAGACATTTGCAGCTTGCTCTTTCCCCCCTCCCTTTCAGTTTGGCTGCCCCTATGTGTGTATGACATGTGTGTTTTTATGTGTTGTAACTCAACTCACAAGCACAATATGGCTAACATCTTCTGTTACATATATGCAGAAACAAAATATCAAGAGACAATGTTTATTGCAGCAATCAGTCTGTTGATATTTGTCCAAGAATGTGGCTTGCGCCCCAAAAATTCAGCTTCTAAGTATTCCTTCCCTCCCAGAAATTATCTCTAAATTTAACTTCCCCAACTCCTTCTAAATAGAAGCTGGCATTAAGACATGCAGCTATCATCCACAAACAACTTTATTGCCTGTGACATAGTTTGGTCTATTTTATTTTAGTATATTTTGTTGTGTAATGCTAGCCTAGACCAATTAAATAGATCCTACCCATAGGCCAAGAATTGTAGTTTGAAAAATACTAGTGTAAAGCACATACTGTGCAAGGTTCCCCTTGAAAAGAAGATGAAGTCTCTGCTCTTTGTGTGGTAAAAGACTTTGGAATTTGTCTTGAAGATGACAGGAAACCTAAAGGATACATTTCTTGTGCATGGCGATGTACCAGCTAGCATTAAAAAAAATCCCTGTGTCAGGTTTTGATATGGCTTGGTCATGGGAACAGGGATGTGATGGGAATGGGGTGGGACTTGGGCTGGAGACAGGAAACATTGCAGAAGCTATTGCAGTCACCAGATGACAATGTGAATATGGACTGTGACTGCCCACGGCAGTTTAGAACAGGGATGATGTGGAAACAGTACTGACCCAGGATCCAATGGATAATTATCTTTGATAAGTGAAGAACAAATCAAGTCAACTCAGCTCACATCTTCACACTGACTGAAGAAAACTAGCAGGGTAGGGACTCTTAAACCATTGAAAGTGCAGATGAAAATTACTGTGTCGAGGCTAATGCCTTTGAACTCCTCAGGGAAGCCCTTACATGGTATCAGACTGCAGATTTCAATTGAGTTGTCGTTGTCGCTTGATTTATGGCAAATTAAATCCAAGTGTTGATGGTTCACTGTAGACTGAGCACTTTGATAGTGCCACAAAACCAGGGACTACGGACTTCTCAGTGGAGCTCAGCATCAGGTGTGGAAATTCTCAGTTCCCTGTCAGTCAACATGCACACAGAAGACTCATGTGTTTTTTAATGTCACTTAAACAATATAATTTAAAGAAAAACAATAAACATGTGTTGGGTACAACATATCCTAGAACAATATAAGTATCTAGCTAAAAATAATAATCATGCTATTCATTTCCAGGGATTATTTTAAACCCTACTCTTTCATACCAATTCAGTCAGCTTAAGTCAATACAGAGAGTTTCACGCTTCAGGTCTTAATATGACAGATGAGTTTTTCGTAATTGAATTGATTTAAAATTTGTCAATAGGTTCTCGACAGTTTGAACTCTTATTTTCTAGTACACTAAAGACAGAGATACAAATTAACATGTCTTTTTTAACAATAGGATATGTAGTCTTTCATTATTTCTTTTATACTAACTCAGTAATATTCTGGGCAAGAATTTCATAAAATATATCTGCAGAAAGGAGCAATCTCTTGATATTTGTCCAAGAATGTTTCTTGATCTCTAAAAATTCAGCTTCTAATTATTCTTTCCCTACCAGAAATTACCTCTCAAATTAACTCCCCCAACTCCTTCTAAGTAGAAGCTGGCATTAAGACATGAAACTACCATCAACAAACAGATCAAGTCAGGACTGAGGCAACCATTTTAGCAGAGCCTAACGTGAAAATTTTTTTGCAAAACACTGATTGAAGATTGAATTTCAGACCTCCAGTGGAGCCATAATGGACTCAAGAGCACCACAATTGAGACTCCAGGTGAGGTGACCTATGCAGTCCTGCAGTTGGCTGGAACAAGCCTGTGGTGGCATTTAAGACTCCCGGGGTGGCTTTTTTGTAAATGGCAACCCAGCATGAAAAGACAGAAGTGAGCCTATGGGCCACAAGTGGCTCTAAAAGCCTTTTCTCACTTTGCTTTGTAATAGAGATCACCTGTAAGAATTTTCTTTTAAAAAGTCTCCTGTAAAGTATGCATTTTCAGCAAGAGACAGGCACCACCTGAGAATGAGATTAAATGTTTCTTCTTAAAAAAAAAAAAGAAGGGAAAATGTCAATTTGACCTTGTCTATATTTACACAATAGAGAAGCCATTGGAACTTAAACATTGGAACACACAATAGACATTCAAATAAAAGGAGTTGATGATACTAGTGTAGAGAAACCACTGGTTTTTCCTTTATGCTTCTCTTTGTTGCTGAGTCTATACTTACAGCTCACTAAACAGCAGCTACCTGAATATCTTGTTGCTATTCCTACTCGGTAAACAGTTGCCATAATAATTGCACTAAACCAGTGACAATGCACCTGAGGTTGTAGAACTAGTAAAAGCCTTAGGTCATGACTGCAGTATTTCTTGTGTAAGCCTGCATTTTATATTCTTTTCCCCCATTTTATTGATATGTATAAGAGCAAAATTTAAAGCTTACAATGAAGTTGAGCATTTTGTGCACCTACGTATCTCGTCAAGGTGACAAGGACTTTCCCAATCTCCTTTTGTCCCTCTGCCTACCAACCCCTCTCTCCCTCCCCACCCTACCCCCTGTTTCACTTTGATTTTTGTTTTAAGTTCCATGAGATAGTTGTGATCTGGGATTTTCATATCAGAGAGACCATTCGGTGTTTCACCTTCTGCTTCTGACTCACTTCACTAAGCATGATGTTCTCAAGTTTCTTCCATTTGCCTGCAAAAGCCTCCATGTTATTGGAATTTATAGATGCATAGCAAATGCATACAATGAAAAAAGGACAGCCTCTTCAACACATGGTCCTGGGAAAACTAGTTATCCACATGCAGAAGAATGAATCTAGTCGCACACCTGTCACCATGCACCAAAATCAAATCAAAATGGATCAAAAACCTAGACGTTAAAAGCGAAACACTGAACCTCCTAGAAGACAGATTAGGCAAATATCTAAAAGACACAGGTGTAGGCAAAGACTTCCTTGACAAGACACCAAGCGCAAAAGAAATTATCCCCATTATTAACAAATGGGATCTTGTCAAATTAAAAAGTTTATGCACTTCATTTTATATCTTTCTCTTCACATGTATCTTTAACTGATAGCAGTTACTTCATACAAATATCTTCACCTTGAGATGAATTTTTGCTCTTCAGTTTCAGAGGACAAAAGTTGAATTCATTTTCTGTGCTGATATTTTGTGACATTGCGATGCTTCCCAACGAAGCATGTGTGCTTGTCCTACCAGTTTGCTGCCTTTTTCTTAGATTCTCGGTGTGCAAGTGGGCTCAATAAGCAGAGGCTCTCATGTGGTCTGTCTTTTGAATTTGCTTCTATTGACAAAAGAGTTGCACGGGGGTTAGTTTTTGAGATTTGACACAGCTACCCTGACTAGAAAGACACATGCTCTTTACCTCTTAAGTAGATGTAACAGATATTTCCATCCTTAGCCACACCCCATCCCTTGCTTCTGGTGAGAGTCTATACACGTAAAACTCTATATAAGGATACTGTTTTTCTTGCACTTTTATGCACAATGTGTATGATTGATTACTATTATTTGCTTCAGCCCAAAATTATATTAATATTACAGAAACAGCTACTCAGGATACTGTGATCTATGTTTCAGAGTCTCATGTATGAGGACACACGAAGTACTAGAATTTTTACAAAACTGTTTTCACTTTTTTATGAGATTAGGAGAAAAAAGAGCCAATTGTCCATTACTACTTTGTGATAATCATTTAATGGAATCCCATTGATTCTAATAAACCCCCCAAAGTGAGTATTTTTAGCCAATTTCATAGAGATTTAAAGAATTACTTAACACACAAGGACATAAGACTAATGATGATTGGAACAAGGTCTCAATTGTTTACACCAGAATATTGTCACTCCAAGAAGACTAATCCTTGCATTACTTATGTTATTAAATCTTACATACAGTTCATAAAATGTTTTCATAGACATCTTTTATTTGTGCCTTATTCATAGATTTGTCTTTTGACCTATAGTTTACATGAATAACATCAGCAGGTTGTAGGAACAGATTCAGGTCATATCAACAAGAGGTGCACCTGTGGCAGGTGGAATAGACTTCTCTTTCTCAGTGCCTCCTTTATGCACATCCCAAAACTCTGGGCACCTCAGAAAGATACGGAAAAGAGTGCAGTAGAAGGCAGAGCAGCCAGTGATCTGAGAAATGAATAATGTAGCAAAAGAGAAAACCTTTACATAAGAACCACTCTTCTCCAGCCAAACACAATAGGGAAAAAATAAAATGGGCCTGTCCCTTACCAATGCCATTAAAGCCCAAAGTGGAGGTTGGATGTCCACCTAACAAGGATGCAACAGTGCAAGGGTGGTGCCAGAGAAATCAAAGAGGAAGCTGGGATTGTCATCAGAAATTTGGTCTCCTTATGGCCCGTGGTGAGGAGGAGCCCGTCTGATGAGCCCACCCTTTCACCCTCACCAAGCAACAAGAAGCATCTTCCCCCTTCCCTGGACAGGGTGGCATAATATGAAGACTAGAAGAAAATCTGGAATTTCACCTTCAGGTAATAAGGCTGTTCTCACACGGTGTCAGTGAGGATAGTATAGAGACATGAAGCTCCCGTTCTCATCATGCAGCGAGTGGCCCCTCATCGAACAGTCCATAGTGTCTGATGGGTAAGCTGTGCTCTTCCTCCAATTGGCACTGGCAATAAGCACTCTACCCTCCTTTTGCTGAAGAAACATCAGAGCAAATGGCCAAAAGACCTCTCCTAACACAGGAAATGTGCAGGTGTGAAATTAAAAAAAAATCATTTGTTTTGCCAATGACAACAACAAACACAATGCAATGCTAAAAAGAGAAAAATGTCAATATTCTCTGATAAAAATATGGACAGACATGCACAAATTGTCACGAGATTTGAAATGGGTGAAACATTACAGAACTTCAGCAGGAATAAGAAAGTATAGGCAAAGAAATAGGAAATATAAGGAATCGAAAAGACATTTTTGAAATAAAATAGATGACAATTGTAATTAAAGCCAGTGTATGGATTCTAAAACCACAAGTAGGAGACAGAAGGAAAACGTTAGTGAAACAGAAAAAAAAAATTATCCAGTATGATCAACACATAGCAAACAGATCAAATAACCAAAATACAAAAACAAAACAAAAGACTCAAAGCCTTGTCAAATGATGACAAACTGTCTTCACTGTAATCTGACCTGAGAGTAGAGAGGTTATGATGAAACAGTAACTGAGAACTTCTCAAATAATAATGAAAAAAAAACAAATTACAGATTCAAGAAATTTAGTAGCTCTATGCAAGCTCATGACAAGATTTGTTGTAATTAAAGCTCTAAAAATTAAAAGCAAGAGATTGCCACATCAACCAGAGAAAAACAATGCCTCCTTCACAGGAAATGAAAAACAAGTACATCATCAGAAATTAGGAAACCAGAGGTACAATGTTTTTTCAACTAGTAGAAGACCAAAAAATTTCAGGTTGATAATCATCTACTGTACTCATCAAAATTTTTTTATGTATGAATAGAAAGAAATCAAGATTTTATCAGATAAAGGAAAAACCTGTTCTTGAGAAGTTTGTTTCATCAGACTTATTTTTTCCTATCTTTATTAGTACAGATATGCAACACGCAGTGGTCACGTTGACCATTTTGTGCACATGTGTATTGAGTCAACACTGTAATACCTCCTCCCCCTTCATGGCCCTCCTGCTCACTTCCTCATGCCCTGAATCCTATTATCACATCCATTTGGTTCTACAAAACATCTACATCCTGAGTTTCTCGTATTTAAAAAACCATGTAATATGTAACCTTTTTATTTAATTCACTTTACTAAGCATATGGTCTCATTGGAATTATTTTATAAGAAGTAAATAAAGGAATTTATTTAGACAGAAAAAAATCAAATAAGAAACAACAAAATTTCAGGACAGAAAAAAAGGGTATGTTAAGAAATAAAGGTAAATACAGTGGTTTTGATTCTCTTCCTGAACTTTCTAAATTATGTGTGTGGATGAAACATTTATAACGTTATCCCTGTGGTCCCAAATATATACGTGGGTGTAGCTCTCTGGTTAGAACACTTATGTAGCCCCTTGGGTTTGACTCTCCAGCACCACATAAAAAATTACCTTTGTGGTGGCGCATGCCTATAATCCCAGCACTTGGGAAACTAAGACAAGAGGATTACCATGAAATTAAGGTCCCCTTGTGCTACAGTAGTCAGGAGTTCAGGACCATCCTGGACTATAGAGTAAGACATTGTACAAAAAGCAAAGCAAGCAAACAAACAAAAGCAACAACAGCAAGAAAGGAGTCTAGCGGCAGCTCAGAAGCTAAGCAAACTTACCCTCCAGCGCTGGTCTTTGGGTCTCCTTCCCTAGCACAATAGAGGCCGGTGTGGTGGCACACGATGCATTTGTAGAAAATAGAGGCCTGCACTACTGGGCCAGTTCAATTTCGAAAATACAAACTGAATAAAAGCAACAAGTCCTCCAAATACATATGAAGGGAGTAACGCTGTTGAAGGGGAGAAATGAAAGGACACGCAGTGCGGTAAGGTTTCTCTTTGGTGAAATAAGGACATCGATTGGTCTAAAATAAGTTGTGTCTCAGTAGAGAAATCACCAAAGACGCTAGACATTAAGGTGCGCTTTAAGCCAGCATAGACAAATTAAAACAAAATTTAGAAAAAATGTTCAAGTAATTCATAGCAACGTAGAGAAAAAACAGAGAAATAAAAACTGAGAAAAAACAGAGAAATAAAAACTGAGAACAACCAGAAAAGTGTCTGCATTGCAAAGGAAGCTATTGACAGTGTAAAAAAGAGAACAGATAGAATGGGAACAATATTCACTAACTATACCTCAGACAGGAGGTTGATAACTAGAATATTCCTGGAATTGAAGGAAAATAAGCCCCTCAAAATCAGAGAGATCTGATTGAAAAACGGGGAAAGGAAATGAATAGGCTGTTCTCAGATGAAGAAGTTACCTGCAAGTCCTAATAGATCCGGAATCATGCTAAATGTAAATTGTCTATGCACACCACTTAGAAATCGAAATTGGCGGGTTGGATTTAAGAAGATGAGCCATTGGAATGCTATCTATGAGAAACTCATTTCAAGTAAATGACAGGAGTAGGTTGAAGTAGTAGGATAAAGATAGGCATATCACGCAGACTTTAACTCAAGGGAAGCAGGCCTGGCCGGACTGAAACCAGATAATTCATAGCATAGAGCAAATAGAGCCCCGGAGATGGAGAGACAGTACGCGATGACACAGGCGTCAGGTCACCAAGGAGACACAGCGACCCTAAGCACATGTGAACCAAACCAAGAGTGACAAGTACATGAAGCAGAAATCCAGACAGTTGACAAGAGAAATAAAAATCATAATTACACGTGGGGACTGCAGAAACCTGTCAATCAAAGAATTAGCAGCGTAGCTAGAAAATCAGCAAGAATTGCAAATAACACCAACAATATAATCGATCAAAAGGCGCTCATCAGTATTTATAGAGCATTTTACCCAGAAATGGCAGCGTACATATGCTATACAAGTACCTATACCCATATTGATCACATTTTGGGGTATAAAAAGATTTCAATAAGTTAAAAAGGATTGTTCTTTAATGAAAATGAAATTTAGCTAGAAATTAATAGTAGAACAATAATGAACCTTCCCAAAACTTGGAAAATAAACAATTTGTTTCTAAATAATTCACTCATATCTGGAACTGAATGAAAGTGAAAATACCGTAATTTGTGAGACAAAGTTAATGCAGATGCATACAAGTAAGGGGCTAAGCAAATGTTTACATTTGAAAGGAGAAAGACATGGATTGAATAATCTATGCTTCCCTCTCAAGAATTTAAGGGCAAATAAATCAAGCAAGAAGGAAGCTAATGGTGGCAATAAGTAGAGATCGATGACATTAATAAAAGGAAAACAATGAAACAAAATGATACTAGCAGCCATAATTTTGTTGATACTAATGGCTCTCTAGAAGGGCAAGTTGCATTATCATTTCAAGTATGATAGTAAAATAAATGTATTCTATGGCTTTTGGGTGTAACAGAAATATATTTTATCTTTTACATTTTTCTTTATTTCGTGGTGATTTGCTTGATCTCTCAATTAACCAGTGTATTAAAACAACCTAATAATAAGGTTGTTCTAATCTTTTTCGTGTATTTCATGGTTTGTTTTATGTTTGTATAAATTTAATGTGGATACTTGCATCATTTACTTTGGTTCAGTATTTGACTGATGAAGCTTTTTCTGTGCTTTCAAATATAATTTCTATAACCCTATGTAGCATATGGCTGGAATAATTTTTTCAGCCTATGCTCAAAACTTTGGTTTTATATTGTTCATATATCAGAATTAATGGTGTCTGCAGATTTGTTCTTAATATCTTATTTTTGTCTTTATTTATCTTGTCATGTTTTCCTCTTCTCATTGGCCAGAGGTTTTTTTCTCTTTCCATGTTCTTCTTTTATTCATTTCAAGCCCATATGCTTTTTTATTTTCCTTATTTTGTTGATATGTATAAATGCAACACACGATGTTTGCATTGATCTTCAGCATTTTGTGCATGGACATATCGTGGCAAGATTACAAGTCCTTCTCCTGTCCCTTCTGTCCTTGCCAAAACCCTCCCCCTTCCCACCAGTTCTTTTTATTCCCCTTAGCTAGTTCTCTGAAATAATTGTGATCTGGGCTTCTCATATTAGAGAAATCATTTGATATTTAACTTTCTGATTCCAACTTCATTGAGCATGATGGTCTCAAGTTGTATCCATTTATCTACAAGAGCCTCAAACCTATCTGTTTTTATAGATAAATAGTATTCCATTGAGTACAAATATCACAACTTGCGTATCCATTGGTCTGTTGATGGGTATTCTTGTGTCTTCCACCAAGACACAGGCATAGTTAAGGTCTTTCTTAACAGGACACTGAAAGCAAAGAAATAGCCCTTGGAATTCACAAATGGATCATGTCAAATTAGAAAGTTTCTGCACTGGAAAGGAAGTTATCAACAGTGCGAAAAAGAGACCCAACAGAATGGGAACAATATTCATTAACTATACCTACAGGAGGTTGACAACTGGAATATGCAGGGAATTGAAGAAAAATAAGGGCAAACTCAGAGATCTGATTGGAAAAAAAAGGGGGAAAGGAAATGAATAGGCAGGTCTCAGATGAAGAAGTTCAAATGGCCAGTAAATACATGAAAAGAGGTTCAGCATCTTTAGCCATTAGAGAAATGCAAATCAAAGCATCGCTAAGATACCACCTAACTCCAGAGAGACTGGCATATATCAAGAACACAAAAAAGCAGCAATCAGTGCTGGCGAGGCTGTGGGGGAAAAGGAACACTTGCACTGTTCTTGGGAATGTAACTTGGTACGACCACTATGAAAAGCTGTATGGGAGCTTCTCAAAAGATTGAAAATAAATCTTTCCTTCATTTCAGAGATAATCCTTTTGGGAATTTTCCCAAAAGAGTTAAAAACATCCTACAACAAAGATCCACATATACACATGTTCATTACAGCACAACTAACATACTTAATTTAAATAATAGCCTAAGAAATTTTAGCGTCTGACATAAATTATCAAAATCTAAACTCAGTTGTTATCACTTTGTTCTTCCCAAGAAGATGCTTTAATTCCCTAATTAGGAATTTCATGTAGAGGGTTTTATTGATATGGCTATTATTTTATAGGTCAATGTTCATATCTGATTTTCCTACACATCACTTTCTTGTTCATAATTCTTTCTTGTCTCTCAGATATTGTCTGGAAAAACTTCTTTCCTCCTGAGGAATAGGCTTTCATATTTGTTAAGAGGGGTTTTCTTGGTGGCAATCTTTTTATACATTCAAAAAGTTTTTTATTTCAATCTATACTTAAAGATGTTTTACACATATTTACTTTTGGCATATCAAAATAGTGTCAGGTTTCCTCAATGACAGTAAGAAGTGACTATTTTTGTTCTAAAGGGATTTTTTTTTCTCTTTTTGGGGTCACTATATTAGATACTAATTTCTGTCTATGTTTTGAAAATTGCAATATATTTGTGTTGTTTTCACTTATATTTCTTGTCCACTTTTGGTCGTCTAGAATGGGGTTATCCATAATCTTCATGAACAACGGAAAATTTTCTCCTGTTTACAAATACTTAGAATTAACCAATTCTATCATTGTGTTTTTTTTTTCTTACATATGCTTTAATAAGGTACATAGAGAGGCTGAAGGGATAGCACAATGGTTTAGGTGCTTGCAGTACAAGCACAAGGTCCTGAGTTCAGTTCCCTAGCACCGCACAAAGCTGGGTGTGGTGATGCACACCTTTAATCCCAGCATTCGGGAGGCTGCTGCAGGTGGATTGTACTAAGTCTAAGGCATCCTGGGCTACACTAATGAGTTCAGGACCAGCCTGGGCTATAGAACAAGATCTTGTCCCTTAAAAAAGAAAAAGAATAAAAATAAGGCACATAGAACTAATTCAACTCCCACATCTCTTGTTCTCATAATTTTCTGACTTTTGTTATTCTGTATGTTGTTTTGTGTAACATGCTCAGACATATTCCTCTTATTCTTTTGAATCTGGTAATTTCACACATTGACTTTTCTTTCTTTGAAAAAAAGTTTAGCCTTTCCTTTCTCCTCCTCTCAAGTCTTTCTTCTATTTCTTTGATTATTTTGAGGTATATTTGTTTTAAAATATATGTCTTATATTTCTGTTGGTTTTACTCATTTTTTCTATTTCCCTACTCGTATCAGATATATTGATCCTGTTTCTTTGGGCATTCTGAGTATTTGGCTGTGGACCCAGTTCCCTGGAACTTTTTCCTTTGGGAATTTTCTTATAATATTATAACAAGCAAGAGTTTTAATTTTGAACTTTATTCTGTTCCATTGCTCCACATGCCTGCCCTTATGCCAGTACCACATTGTTTCATTATAGTCTCTTAATAAGTCTGAAATCAGGAAATGGGAGACCTCCAACTCAATTCTTTATTCTCATCATTGCTATGACTATTTTGAGTTTCTGATTTTTCCATATTAATCTGTGGATCAACTTGCCAGTTCCTGCAAAAGACAGCTTGGATTTTCATGAAGATTATACTGCTAATATCAATGAATTTGAAAGTTTGATATATCAGCAGTGTTAAATCTTTCAATCTTTGAACATGCAATAGCTTTCTTCTTGGGTTTAAAAAAACTTTGTTCAACAATGGCTTATAATTCTTAGAGTATCAGTTTTGCAGTTTTGTATTAAAATTAATTCTGACTGTTCTGTTCTTTTTAATACTATTATAAATGGACTCACTTTTAGATTGCTCATCTATAGTGTGTAAATATCATCTAATTATCTTGCTTTTCACATTTTGATATGCTTATCCACAGTGAAATGATAACTACAGTCAAGCAAAAATAACAAATCCGTCTCAAATGGCTCCTTCCCTCCACCTCCACCATGTTAGTAGGAGCGCTTGAAATCTCTCTCAAGACATCAGGAAAAGGAGATGATCCTTTATTTGTGACAATTACACCATGAGGACTTTCTGCAATAAACGAATACAAAATAAAAAAGGACTGCACGATTCCACTCACATGTACAACCAAAGTCAAGATTACAGAAACAGAGAGCAAGTGCTGGGTCGCCACCAGGGCCTGGGAAGGGGCGGACAGGGAAGTGTAGGTCCAAGTGCACAAAGTTATATACATAAATCTAAAGACCTGTTCCACAGCACCATGACTCTAGCTAATGCTAGCTTTTAAAAGTTTTGAATTTTTTTTCAAAGATAAATAACCTTGGATAAGATTTTCATTTGCTTTTGGATTTACCTTTGGGTCCGTCAATGCTTAGACTTATCAATAGGCGAATACCATTGCAAATACTCAAGTGATGTTTATTTAGCTTACAAATCCATATAAAATACTTGTACGAAGTCAGCATTTTTTATTTTTATTTTTCTCTTTGGACCAAATTTGGAGACATAAAATTTTCCAATGTTGCTTATCTTCTGGGGACAGTTTTACATCTACTTCAATTTTCCTTTGAAGCTACCAATGTTTGGAATTTAAGTTTTATTTAAAATTACCTCTATAATTCTCCCAGTATGATGTTTATTTGAAATTTATATTTTCTTCCCATTCTTTGAGTTTTGAAAATTAAAACTGGAACTCAGAACCACTTAACTTGTTGTTAATGCATTGATGCAACTAAAGTGTTTTTTAAATTTCACATTTTTAGCAGATCCGATGTCAGGAAAATTATTCTATTAAGCTGTCAGAAATATGTCTGAAAATGTTTTGGTCCAATAATATATTACTTTTATTATATGTCCTTGCTATGAAATCTGTGTGTGACTCTGTATGCGTGTGTATATGTGTGTCACAAGGAAGAAACTTTTTTTTTCTGATGTGCTTTATTCGAAAACTAGGAGGCAACTTGAGACCATCATGCTTAGTAAAGTGAGTCAGAAACAGAAGGTGAAATATCAGATGGTTTCTCTGAAATGAGAAACCCAGATCACAATTATTTCATAGAACTTAATGTGGGGAATCATGGGAACTGGAGGGGGTAAGGGAAGGAGTGGGAGGTCAAAAAGGAGAAGGGAAGGATTTGTAACTTTGCCAGTGTGCACAAAATACTGAAAATCAATGTAAATATTACATATTACACTTATACATATCAATAAAATGGGGGGAGGAGAAGACTAGTAACCAGGCTGGAGGAATAGGTCAGTTAGAAATCACTTGCTTAGCAAACTCAAGGCCCTGGGCTTAATTCCCCAACACCATATACGCTGTGTGTGGTGGCACACACATGGAATCCAGCACTTGGGAGGCTGAGTCAGGAAGATGTTGTTAGCTCTGTTCTAGACTATCCTGAACTACAGAGAGAGATGATGTCTCAAAAAGAAAAGAAAAGAAAGAAAAAAAAAGAAAGAAAACTAGTAGCTAGTATCACATCATCTCTACTCCAAGGTGAAGTTAGAATTTCACCATCTAGGTCTCCATTAAGGATGTTATTGCTGAGTGTTAGACATTGTGATAAATAAAAAAATATTTTTCATATCAGCTATTAAAATCTGATTTCCCATTAATAAATTAGAAATGTTTGAAAAGATGTGGATCTGAGTATGTTAAGTCGGAAACCCCAGTCTGCTCACTTTCATTGAGAACAGAAACGTAGCTTAGCGGTATGAGGGTTTTAAAAATTCACAGCCTAGATCAGCTCGTGTTGTTACACAAGGAACAGAACATCCGTACATACAAGGAATACAACAGCACTGTCCACATTACAATTACACACAAAAAAATGCCCCACAATCTTTTTTTTTCGAAAAAAGAGAAAAATAACTTTTTTTGAGAGAGAGAGAACATGCAGTGAAAATATTTGGTGAGCGATCTAGCTTCCGATTGCAATCATTTTCATAACTAAAGTGGTCATTGATGTGAATTGCATGAGTAAGGGGAGGAGTGCAGTAGGGGATGTGGAAAAAGTGACTCCACATCTCGGAATAAATAGATTTAGACTAATGTGATATTTTAAATAATATAGTTCTACACTCATGTGGTAAAAATAGCAATTTAAACTCTGCAGGTGTATACAGAGCCAACTGTTCCCTCCCCAACTGTTGAGTTCGCTGTACCTTTTACACAGAAGGAGATGCAGGTCTTTCAATTCTCTGCCGCCTCCCCCGCCACCACCGTGTGTTCCCCTGTACAGTCCTTTCTCCATGGCAACGCGTATCGATTTACCAGCGTGATTACAATTGTATATCCAACTTTACATAACCCTGTGCTGCAGCCATGAATCCAACAATTTGCTCTTATTCACCTCGGCTTTCAGAGCTACCTTCTCCTGGTTGCGCTGCTGCACTTAGGGCACAACACTGAGGGGAGAAACGGAGATTTTTAATGAAATGTGCCTTTTATCGTAGCAGCCGACACATGACCAGAACTTTTCCAGCAGTTCTTCTATGGCAGTTAAGACCTGGCTGGAACCAAGAAGTGTACAAACTTGTCAGAAGCAATAACTGAGATTTCAACCTATAAAACCAGACAGAAGAGAAGCAGGGGACATGCCATCCAGTTCAGTAATTGCTGGATTCTGTTTTCATGTAGTACCACTCACGACACAGTTCAGTAAGAAGGGATGCCTCTGCAGCGCCGGACAGCAGCCTCCATAACTAAAATGTGGAAGAACTATTTGCTCAGTAAGATCAGACCTCTTTCATCTCTCGGATTCAATGAAGAAAATCCTGGAGATGTTGGATTTTAATAAATTGTTAATGCAAATAAATCTTACTGATTATCATATTGTGAAAAGCCTGACAAAATTATGAACTAGCTTTTCTAAAAGACACGTGTGTTCCAAGCACTATTTTCCTTCTATTAACTATCAAATGAATCAGGAAAATTCTATCAAAACAAATGAGAAACAGACATGATACTTAGAAAGTAAAATGCAGAAAAAAGAACTGATCATGATGTGTAAATATAACTCAAACAACACAACGTGAAGCTACTACTCCGTTCCCAGCAATTACATTATATATATATATATATATATATATATATATATATATATATATATACATGCATACATACATACGTACATACATACATATGTATTTCATATTTAGGGCACAGTGCACACTCCACATTGTGTGTCAAGTAAAATAACCTCATCCTAGAGTAAGGATAACATACAAAGATTCATGTTATCAGATTCTTTGGTATTTTACACATAGCAAGATTTTATTTAAAGCATTTGCTAAGAAAATTGATCATAAACATTATTTTCTACCCAAGTAGAATAAAGATAGAATGAGTTTGCTCCCAGGAAAGGTGTTAGTCAAGCTGAAGATGCAGGATCCATGAAGTGTGCATACCTAGCAATATCTCTGATAGGAAAGTTTACCTACCAAAGTGTGTTTTGCATATTTTCCATCTGAATGTTATGCTTAAAAGTCTACTTGCTGCAATTATTGTTAGAGCAACTGGTTGGTTTGTGTATAATGATCTACTTCAGCTTTCTGTGAAGGAAGCTTGAGTTACAAATCCATTTTCAAAGATTTTTGAGACAACTGTTCATGAAAAATAATGTGGGTTTTTTTTTCTTGTGTTTTTTCTTAGCTTTGTAGGCTGCTTCAAGCGTTTCTAAGTTAGGATTTACTCCTAGCACCAAACACTGACAAAGTGCAATGCAGGAAGACGGAAACCAGAGGTCACGAAGGGTTTCTGAAATCCTATTAATCTCCCTGTGGCAGCCAAAGACATTTTTGAATCATTTCACGCTCAATGCCCTCCCCACCTCCTCCACAGAAGGCTCCTACTCCAAGTACCCATAAAGTCCCTTACAGTGTGCACTATTTCTTATTTTATTGGATTACAGTAGGTGCACCAAAGTTATTTTCTGTAAAACTTCAGTGCTCAGTGAGCCGAGCACTATGACACACACCTGTAATCCTAGCATCCTGGGAGGCTGAAGAGGAGAATTCCAAGCTTGAGCAAAATCATCTGTGTCTAAATACATATATACATACCTACATACCTACATACATACATACATACATACATAAAAGAAGGGCTGAGGATTAGCGCAGTGCTGGGTTCTGTTCCAAGTCCCAGAAAACAATGACAGCAGTGACGGCAAAACAAATAAACCAACACCATGGATGCTCGTATTTGCTTCAGAAACATTTAATAAATGTAGCATTTTTCTCAAGAATCTCATTGTTTAAAACTTACTTTTACTCACCATCCCTGGATAAACACAATTTAAAGTAATTGGGTCATTATTTGTTGAGCTTGTCTCAAGTCCTAAGTTTAATGTAAACAGTATGTCAGTGATTTCCCAAAATTCAACTAGACTCTGTCAGAGATTAAAGACTAAAAACAATAATAAAAAGTAGAGAAATTATTATTTTCCCAAAACTGCTCACAACCCAATATGGATGTCAAATCTCCACATGACAGAGTGCTTTGGGAGAAGTTACACACAACAGTTATAAAGCAAGTACATATTTACTCCAAAGACAGGATCAAAGTTGTCCATATTCATCATATGAAAACTGGGCCTGGAATTAAATAAAAGGCTAATAACATCTTAGAAATACCATGGTTTGATAACAAATATCAAAACAAAAGAAAAAGAAATATTTATCAGTGTAGTTTCATGACTGATGATATTGGCAAAAGGGTGTTCATTGCGGACCTGCAAATTATAATTATAGTGTTCCGTAGTAGCTTGTGGGTCTTCTGTGCTAGCGTGCATCTCGCTACTACCGGTGCTCTCTTATTATTTAATTCGCGTATTCATTTTTTCAACAAAGTACCTTCATTTTTTACATGAAGCACCTACCCAGTAATCCATTCTAGAGGCATAAGGGGAATTAAAGGAGTCGTGCATTTTCCTTTTATAAATTTTACAACTCTAAAAATACAAAAATTCTGCCTTAGCATGGATGCTCAGACATACAAGTGCATGCCTTTGGATGCAGAAGTATAACCTCTTAAATATTTAAATAAAATTAGTTCCAAGACATTTACCTAAAAGTGCAGATGACTTAAGGGAGAAAAAATTGAGTCAGAGATAAAGAGGAGAAAATGACAGAAGAATGTGAGAGAGATATAAAAAGAGTTTCTTTCTGAGAGTGCTGGGGGAATGACACAGCATTTAAAGCACTTGTTTTGCAAGTGGATAACCCTGAGTTTGACTCTAGAGCACCACATAAGCCCAGCGTGGAGGTGCACTTGGGAGGCGGAGGTGGGAGGATTGCTATAGGTTTGAGGCCAGCCTGGCTACATAGTGAGCTCAGGAGCAGCCTGGACTACACAGAGAGACCCTGTTTAAAAAAGAAAAGAGTTTCTGCCTGAGTATGCCAAGTGAACCAACAGGCAGGGGTAGGTCAAGGAGAATTGGCTTTTGCCATAATCCAAACTATTTCGTATGGACTCATGTTGTCATGTTGCTGAGCAGGATTTGTGCTTCTCAGATAAAAATGCAATTTGTAAATGGTCTTATCGTTCACTGGCACATTTTACATGGTAACATTTTTAGAGTTATGTTACCAAGGCTAGCTTTTCCATAGTACCACAAAAGGATATCAGTTTTAAATTGGGAAAAGTAACCAACTGAATGGCACAGACCCAAAATAAAAGAAGCTTAGAAAGGAAAACAGGTGGACTAAAAGATGTTGGCGTTTGGGTTGGAGTTCGGCTACGTTCTCGTAGATAAGGTGTGCTTCTGAGAGTCTGCTACTCATTTTCCTGGATGTCTGGACAAAGAAAGAAACAAGGGAGTGCATAGTAGCTCTTGTGAAAGGCCTAGAGGGCTGCATCAAATTTCAGGAACTATAGAGTTTACAAGTAAAGTGAAAGTATTAAATATAATCTACAAACTTTGTTTTCATTCTTATAGAGCTGTTTTCAGAATTTCATTTTCAAATTATCTAAAGATTCTTTGGTAGCAAGGGCCTTTGCAGTTAAGCACCTAAGGAAATCAAGAATACATGTATGGATAATAAGACATCACTCATTGCAATTTGTTTTAAATACAAAATTTATTAAAAAGTGCAATAGAAAAATTAATAATTTTCAGGAGAAGTTAAATCATGTGTAATCCATACCTTGGCTGGCCAGGTGTTTTCACTTCCCACTGCAACTTTTTGTTATTTGTTCATGTCAGTAATGATATATATATATATATATATATATATATATATATATATATATATATAATGTTCTTTGCAAACACAGAAATGCATGACCTTTTGCAATTTTCACTTAACACAATATAAAATTTCCAAGCTTTTACCATTCTTGAGGAATATTTTCTGAAAAATATTTTATTTCTTTGAGTTGATACACCATGATTATATAAGAGCTGTGTTTATTTAGTCCAATAAGACTTTATTTTTTCTTTTTTCCTTAGCATTTCCAGAGCACTGGCCAGTGCTAGGTGAGCCAAGCATTCTGCCTAGTGCTTGGACACAGGAGAGCACAGCGGTGGAGCTGGTGATGACCCTGCACAGGAGGGGAGCTACGGTGCTACTGACTGGGCACCAGGGATGGAATGAGCTAAATCCTGACAAGAAATCATAGATTGGAAACTGTAAACTATGTGTGGCCTCTCTTTCTACAATATCACCATTTTAAACAAGTGTTCAGATTACTAAATTTATAGGTCAGTAAGGCACAAAACAGGTTTCAAATACTAAAATATTGAGTATGTTCTCAGTTCATTTATAAAAGTTCACTTTCACTAGTTTACTTTGTGAAGTCATAAAAATAGTGTATTAATCCCCTTAGGTCATTGTGGAAATTGAATTTCTTCACTTCATGTGAGAGGAAGAGGCCAAGGGACCTGGAGTGAACATATCTTAGGAGACAATCAAGAAAAGAGATCTCAAGTCCATAGAGACTGCGTTTCTGCCACCAGGTGTAAAGCAAAGGTGTAAAACACAGAGCTGTCTGTACACAAATTGTGGGCAGGGGGTGAGTAATATTGACATCAAAAATTTCCGAGAGTTTGTAAGAAATGCCTAATTCTGGACTCTAACAAGAAAACCAGACTACGAGAACCTGCTTGGCGACATGATCTCCAGTGATGGACTGCACACTCAAACTTGAGAAGTATTTATTTTGTAAGGACACCCTCATCTTGACTGCACGTCACATGTGCACCAAACAATGCGGCAGTGGAAACTGTCGAGTCAGATCTCTGCTAGGCAGCCTGCGGTCAGTAACCACTGACCCCACCCTTTCATGCTGGAAACTGAAAAAGCAAACCCATCACATGTTCAGGTGATCACAGACTTGAGGAATGGGAGTAGTTTTGAGTAATGGCTTTGCCATTCTAGTGTTTCAAAGCAGATTCAAACTGTAATTTAGATTGTAATTCTTCAAGTTCTGGGACATAGAGTTTTATTCTCTTTATCACTTCGTTATCAACCTCAGAATTTTCTATTCCGATCAGAAATGAAAAATAAAACCCAAGAAGTAATCTCTGTCATGTGAAACTACTATCCAGAAGTAAAGATCATATTTTTATTACTAATCATATTCCTTCTTAAACAAGCGTTCTCTTTAGTTACCCTTGTGTTTTTGTGAGAATACACAAGAAAACAGAATGCCTGCCTGTGGGCTGCAGGGGAGTCACTGTGCCTGTTAACAGCCAGTCAGTAACTATAAGAAGAAGATACATCAATGGAGACCTTTCAAACACAGGGATAAAATCACTATGCTACTAAAAAATCTGGCATCTCAGACACTAGGGATACTCACTAGGGATCTTCTCACAGCATTCCAATTTATTTGATGGTAGCAGGTGTTGATGGGTTTTTTTGGACAGAGTAGTAACTCCTTAGCAACCTCATCCTGTGGGTCTTCTTCCAGTGAGTACCTCAATCCATCTTCAGACCACAAACACCAAAACTGAAAAGGACTATCCCTGGTGTAGGCTCAGCTCCTCTAGGGTTCCACAAATCCATCTTCCTACTTGGCATCACACGTGAGAGAATAGAATATCCATTGCGCGTGCGCACACACACACACACACACACACACACACACACACACACACACACACAACATATGCCGTGCTGGCCCAGATCCCTTTGTTCAATATTTAACTGTGCTGGCTTTGCTGGTCCCTGTAACAAAATCCCAGGGATGGCACGCTAGGTGTCTAGCAAGCAAGAAGCATCTTCACTTGAATTTCCTTTTCTTACTCTTCCCAACATGTTTAATGTTTGTGTTTAAAATAGAAGCAAAATTCATAAAATATTTTTTCCAGAGTCAGCCCAAAGACTTCTGGTGTAAATCCGATTCAGACATGATGTGATTTCCCCAAATTCATGCAAAAATAGAAAAACTACACCAAAGTATGACAAAAATAATGGAGCCACTGAGCAATCTAGCAAGGAGAATCACTCATGGAACTGGACTAATCCCATGGGTATCCAATTGTGCTTTGTTACTTGGAAACCAGGCAAACTTGCAAATCTGAGTGTGAATATCAACACGCCAGCCCTCCTCACCACCTCACCATCTCATAATGCGCTCTGAGGGCAGGAATGCAAAACTCAAAACAATTGTAAACGTATCTTTGCTTCTGTAGATCGTTCACGTATTGCACCAGGTTTGTTACTCAAAGTAATGTTTCCTATAATCATTCCAACTACAGCAGCCAGGAATTGAATGGGTTTGCTGTAGCCGTGGTCTGGTGCAAGTTCCTCAAATCGAGTCCTTAAATTATGGTAACATCACACAAGGAAGGCATACCCATTGCAGACAGAGGTACGAACAGTCGCAGTCTGGAGACAAAGCCTGTCTTCACTTTTTTTCTCCTACACAAAGTGTCAGACAGCCAGCAGCGAATAACTTGCTTATTCACAAAAGACTGAGTTTGGATGAATTCTCAAACTTGAGAAGCTATATATTAAAACAAGAATTAACTTTTGTTGATAAACATAGATTGGCAGAATATATAAAAAGCTTCAGTGTTCAGTAGTGAGATTGTGAAGGAGTAGACACGTTTATAAATTTTTTGTTGTAATATATCCTGCCTTTTGGGAACCAAATGAGTCTTATTAACATTTAATATTTACAGATTTTCAGTTGAATAAATCTACTTATAAGACTTTCTGACTACATAATAATATGTATGCAAGCTGGTTCATACACAGAGATGTGCATAGCAGTTGTGATGGCTAATCTTGGCTGCCAGCTTGATTGGATTGAGAAATATCTAGAAAATTAATAAAACACCTCTCTCGGTGTGCTAATAGGTGCTTTAAGAGGTACAGATCCCGGGGCTTTAACTTTAACAGAAATAAGATCAATTCATTGACAAGGTCGAACTTTAATTACAACATTGGGAGATGGTACTGTTTAAAAGAACCAATCCTGGGGATATGATTTGGGGCCTACATGTGAACCTTGATCCCATCTGCCCAGGCTTTCTCCACCTCTCTACTCCCTGAGTGCCATGTGACCAGCTGCTTTTCTCCACCCTACCCTTGTTCCACAACGCTCCTGTCTTGGAACCAATTAATCATGGACTAAAACCTCTGAAACCATGAGCCAAAAAGAAAAATCTTTTCTCTTTCAAAGTGTTTTTTTATAAAAATTTGGTCACAACAGTGTTTCACTTGATTGTAAAAGACTACATATGAGATGCCTGTAAATCAGAGATTTTTATTTAAATTATTGCCATTGATTCCACGGAAAAATTGGAAAGAACAAAATAGACTTACGTCACAAATTAAAAGACGTTCTTATTTAAAATAACTAAATTTAAGAATAAGTTGTGTAACAAGTTATGTTTTAATTTTATTTGTGTTATCAACCCTAAAGGTTTGTATGTATGTGCAACTATGTTACCATGCATCAGATATATTATGTGTTTGGATTTGGGAGATACATACTTTATGCAAATGTTATAAATATGGAGATAGACCTGGAAAAATAAAAAGAAACTATAAAGCACTTACTATGCTTTTGTGAACTAAAATTTCCTGAGAGCAGCTATGCTTACATCAATCTTCCACAAATCAACTGATTAGATTCTCAGTGACTAATGGAGAATTCCGCATGTTGATGGTTTCACAGACACATTAGCAGGGGCTGTCTTAGCCCTGGATGGCCACATTGGTCACCCCCCATTTCTGTATCTGACCTAGCGGCTCATGACATGTCTTTTAGGATGTTCAGAGTTTTCTACCAAGCCTGAAGCTAAGATTGTGCACAGATAATATCTGAAGCCTGTAGCAAGATTCTCCTTCTCTATGTACCACCCACCTGATGCACGGAACAGATGCTGTAACTTACAACCTTCCTTTGTCCTACAGCTATAAACCTCGGTGTAACTGTTAAGCTTCGGAGACATAATTCAAGGCTACCTAAGTCTGTGTATCCTAGGCCATGATCACTCAAATTTGGCTTTAGGATAAAATATCTTTTATTCTCTTTGAAGTGAGAGCTGTGCTTTGCATTTGACAGCTTATAGAGTTTTAGCAAATAATAATCCTAATAGGGAATCTTCATACTTATACTATATAACTTTGTGTTATTTATATTTTAAAGAAGAACATTAGTTATTTTTGTGTTTGAAACATTCAAACAAGCTTTAACATATGTTTATATAAGATTTGAAAGTGGTGATAAAAAGTAAGGTTCTGGATTTTAATTATTACATACTTATGCATTTTCCAAATTTCAGTAGTGATCATGACTATATTAATCACAGAATCATAACTCTTTTGTGGTACTGAAGATTGCCCCAAGGCCTTCATGATGAGCTACATCCCTAGTTCATTTCTATTTCTGATTTTGAGACACAGTATTTCTAAGTCACTAAATTGTCCAGATTGGTCTCACACTTGTGATTCTCCTGCCTCACTCTCCCAGAGTGCTGGGATTACAGGCCTGCGACATCGGGCCCAGATACAAAATTCTAATCTTTCCAGTTCAGCATGTTCAATCTTGTTTTATCATCAATGCAAAAAGATGAAACGACTTTAAGTAGGTGAATATTACTATGGTTAATGATCAATGTTAAATGTTTTGGTTGCTTCTTCTATTTTGCAGTTGTAAATTTCTTTTCTATCAGTTTTTAATCAATGACAACAAAAAATAAAATGAAAAATTTCCTAACACCGGAAAGTGTAGGCAAAATATGTGCTACATTATCAAATGTTTAAAATAGAACACACACCAAAACTAAAAGTGAATTAAATTCAAAACCAATCTGAAGTTTCCAGTTTCTTATATATCAAAAGTGTCATCTACTGACAAAAATAATGCCCAAATGGTCAATACCTACTGAACCCATATAAAGCGGACAAAAGATTGGTATTTTCTCTAGGTGTTAATGTTAGGGGAAAAGTTAGACTTTGGTAGGACTGGAGACAAATGGCTGGGAGTCACATAAATAACTAAGAAGAGGTGATTTTTTTCTTGGCCTTGAATCATTATCTACATACAAAATCCACACAAGCTTGTGGTTTCAAACTTTAGTTTAAGCAAATGTTAACACCCTCTGAGCATGATGATAGTGTCCAGGACCCATACAGTGTTCAAACCCTCGGTGGGGAGGGGGGTTGAAAAAGATCTCAAAACTAAGTAACTAGAAGATTCATCTAGGGAGTAAACAAAATCTACTTCTTTGAAGTAGGTTAACACAGTCAGTGTATTCTATTTGTTAAAAAGTGACCTAGGAGAAAGGAAAAGATATTCCTTGAAATGCCAGTTCATCATAAAAATGTCCCCTGAGAACTCATTCAGTGCAATGGCCATCTTAGGTCGTGTCCACCAACACATCTGAGGGTATGCTCCCTCTCTTGCTTTGACAGTCTGTCATTTTGCAATATATTCTACCTATACAATGGTGTATGTATGTCATATCTGAAATCTTTCATCAAAAGTACAAAGAATAAAAATATATTGCCAGTGCTTCATCTTATTAGGAGTTCAAGGTGTTAGCCCTTCACATTGTTAGGATCCTGCTTCCCAGTGACACTAAGACTGTGATATCTGTGAATTGTCACACTCCAGACCAAGTGAAGCAAGATTGATGTGAAGGATTTGAAAGAAAATGGGCCCACCTTGAGTCTATAGTGCTCAATGAAATGGACCAGACACAAAGACTAAGTATCAACTGATGTCTCTCATATGAAAGTGCTGTAAATATATGCGCAGATGACCCTAGTACATGAGAGTGGAGAGGAAGATGGTGACGGAATACGAGGAAAAGGAAGAGATACTGTGAGTAGGGGGTGCCAAGGGGAGAGAAGGGCAAGAGGGAAGGTAAAAGAGCTCCAACGTGGCTCATACTGACACAATTTCCACAAGTTGTATGCTATCAATATGTTATTGAACCCGTACATCATGGATATTCAAAAATAATTAAAATTAAAATGTACGTGTTTTAAATAAATTTTAAAAATTAAAATAATATGGCCTTAGGTCCTCTCACTCACTTTAAGACAATGATTCCTTCTCAATTATCATAGGAGAGAGAAAACTAACACCCTGAATATGGTGATCTAGATGGAATTTCACTTGATAACATAAAGCCTAACTGGGGGCAGAGCTTCCGTATCAGAACTAGAGGGTTAGCTAAAATTCTAAAAACCTGCTATTCTCAGTGGTCACTTCCACAGCTCCTCTCCAGGGTGGGGTTTCAGAACACCAGCAGTGATGTCCTTACCATCACAGAGAAGCAAGAGCTCCTCAAGGGATCTGAGCACGCTCAGAGAGACACCTGCCAGTTCTGCCATCTGAATTATCCCCAGTGAAACACCATGACCAGATTATAGTCCAGCTCACAGGCATGAGCCCCACTCACATGCAAGGGGCTTTGTATTAGCTCACTCATGAAGGTTAGCACGTGGCATAAAGATCACAATGTGTCTACAACATGAAAGGCATTTGGAGAAGATTGTGCAGAAAAAAATAAAAGGTACTTCAACAACAGAGAACAATCACAAACTTTTTTCTGTTCTCTTAGAAATAAGTGAAGAATGCTTTTACGAGATAAGAGTAGATGATATAAGAAAGAGAAACTAGAAACTCAGGAGTTAGAAATTAAAGATATAGAATAGAAAACTCACCAAGTTAAAAAAAATGAGAAAGTAGCCAGAATATAGAATTTTTAAGGAAATAAATAGGAAATAGAAAAAAATGCATGTAAAACAATACCTAAATAACAGATGTTTATAGTGAAAATAACATACTTCAGTAGATTTTCTCAAAGCTGAAGCATAAAATTTTTTGATAAAAGAACTTATCCCGATCAAATGAACAAAAATTTTCCCAAAACTTATGTTGCATGTCATTAAAAAACACAATTTGTGTCCACACTTTTTGGCTGCAAATGAAAGATTTTTTGAGGGGAAGATTATATATAAAAAATTTGGAATTGAAGTAGTATTGTATTGTAACATTCAAATCCAGAGTTAGAGAATAATAAAATATTTGTCTTGATTATCTTCTGTCATTTTTTTGGTTATGACAATATACCCTGCATCCACAAAATAAGGGAGGAAAGAATTATTTCAGCTTTAGGTCTCACACATTCCATTCGTAGGCAGTTGGCAGGAAGTTAAGTGAGGCAATTAGGGTGCAACTAGAGCATACACTTCCGGGTCACTTTCCAGTGATCTGCCCCTTTGAGGTGAAGCCTCAGTGTTTGGTCTCTTCTGGGTTAACATCCAGTGGCCCATCTCTTCCACTTCACACTCCCAGTAATGTGTCACACAACTGTAATCTACAGCACATTCCTAATTCACCACATATCTATAATCTACTGAACACCTGTCTTCCACATACCTATAATCCATCCCTCCTGACCAGGCCCCACCTTTTAGCAGCACAAGGTTCCACAGGTCGTCCATAATACCCAAGTATTTGAGGATTTGGGGGATGTCCTAGATCCAAATCCTAACAGTACTGTCTTCAAAATTCACAGAGAAAACTTCATTAAACTCATAATTTGGCATTTATTCAAACTTCTAACTGAATGTTGAGATTGGATTAAACATTTTAGACACATAAAAATCTCAAAACGTTGTTTATTTTAATTTTTCAGTTTCTGGAGGAAATGGTCCACAATACTAAAAAATGTAACAAAACTGAGAGAGATAAGCTATGTGGACAATCAGAGAGTCTTTATGAAAGAAAGACAAAAAAGTAATAGAACAACAAAAATCATCCAATATGTTAGTAGAAGGAAGCCTTTGGTTGACAGCCAAAGAGTCACTCTAAAAATCACTCAAGCAAGGGAGTTCTGAGACAGGTCTGTAAGACAAAATAGAATAACCACTATTGACAGATTTACACCATAGAAGAGAGTTGGGGCTACTTAAAGACAAATAAGTAGAATATTAATAAACAAAGCAACGAAACTGAAGGAATGGAAATCTAGTTTTACTACACAGCATGGCTCAGGTATGAGTAGTGCTTCATTGCTCACATAAATACTGTTATTCACAAATTACGAACTTCGCCTATTCACATCTTCATCACTTTTTATTTGCTGAGACACATTATCTGGCCTGCCCCAAACCTGAAGAGAGAAAAGGCTTATTTTAGCTTACAGTTCAGGTCTCATTCGTGATTGACAGAAGAGCTCGGCATGGAGGAAGGCATCCAAAGGCATCGTGGAAAAGCAAGCAGAGAGGAGGCGCCAGGAAGTAACTAGTCTGAGGGTGCGGGCTTTCAGGTTTGTCCCCAGCGAACTTTCCTTTCCAACCAGGCCCTACCTCTTAGCAGCACAGGAAAATAATGTCTCCTTCCACCTGATGCAATTACTGCCCAAGTGCACGAGGCTTTGGGGGCACATTGCAAATCCCAAACATAACACTGCTCAAACGGGACGAGAAATTTATGAAATGGAACAAGCGAAAGTTAATAACAAAGCCCTCCCCTTAATTTACAGTGGAAATTTAACTGCTAATTGCATAAAATTTAAAAAAAAATCAAGAAACAAGAAATACATAGTTGAATAATTTAGAGGTAAAGGTGAAATACAAACGTGTTGAAGAGCTGCAAACTTGCATTTGAGTTCAGAAATTAGATTGGAGGCAGACCAAAGATTAATATGCTGCCATGTTACACAGTTGATGATCAAGTTATGTTAAAGTGTGTAACAGACAGAAATTAAAATAATAAAGTACTATAATAGTCACAAGTAGCGCTAAGTTTCTTGATTAAAACTGGGAATATTTAACAGAAAATGATGCGCTGTGTAAACCATCTATTGCTCTTCATTTTTAGGGTGATGAGATAGACACGCGCACTCTAGACTGTTTTGAGCATCTTTCAAAGACGAGGTGATCAAAGAAAAAAGTAGAAAAAAAGGCACCACATGTTTTGATATCCTTGTGTGATCGATCAGAGAATTGTTGCTATGCGTTTTAAGATTTATTCATTCTATTCTAAGATATGCAAATCCATTCTAATTTTGGTGGCTTACAAAGAGTCTATTGGGCCATTGACGATACTGCTGCAAAGTTAAAATAAATCATTGTACTTGCCTTCCACCAGTTTTACCATCAACCTTGTTAGATGTCTTCAGGTAAAGACTTTAGTACCTCTTCATTGTTTTGTATATTTATACTTTGAGGTTCCTACAGTTTCGCCCTTGATGACGCAATGATTATTAATTGCCTTCCAGAAATTAATTCTTCATGATGTCACATTTGTAAAGCAATATTATCAATTTTGCTGAAGTTCAAAGGGGATTGATGACCAGTTCAAATGGCCCCAGAGCCAATGGAAGAATGACGTGCATGTCTCAGGACCTAGCAACAAGTATTAGAAGCCAAAGACTAGGGGGTGGCTTGGACCTGAGGACAACTGTAAGCCCTACAGTGGCATCAACTCACTTATCGAGCATTTGCTGAAAGCCTGTCAAATATCAGGTTCTGTTTTGAGTGTTTGGAAAATAGGGAGAGAATATTAGCAAAGAAACAGACAAATGATATATAAGACAATATAAAGGATGATTGGGAGAAGGTAAGGGATACAGGAAGCAAACAAGATCCTGCTGCACATATTTACCTTCTTAAATCATCATGCATTAGTTCAGTTTTTCCAAATTCATGAAAGTAGAAACTGACTAGGATCCAAGGTAGGAGGAAAACTGGTAGAAATGGTGCTATCGAATGTAAACAATCTTATTGATGGTTCAAGCACAGGAAAATCAGTGGGACTTTGTGGCTACAATGTCAAATATTACCTTTGGTGGTACAGAACATTTGAAATTTTAAACTAGTGCAGAATTCTACAGTAACATGAGAGGAATTAATTAACGTGACTTTTCTAGAACTCTGTTTACATTTTGTTTTGTAGAAAGAAAATAATAAAAGTAAAATAAAGCTGTAAAATTGTTGTGTGATAAGTCTATGTGCAGAAATAATCTTGTAATTTTCTGAGAATCCTCGGGGCTTTGCCTTCCTGGCCCTTTCCTGTGCTCAGACACCTGCTTTCTGTCAGGAAGGCGGCTCCTGGCAGGGACTCAGCTCTGGGGAGGCAGCGCTACAATCACAGTTGCCATCAAATGAGACCAGCACACAGATGACAGCATTGTCACTGAATTTGGCTTCTGTGAGGTTGTGTCAGAAAGTGAAAATCATCCTGTACAAGATTCTGGAGGCCCAGAGGCAGGCAGGAGCATCTTTCAAAGGCTGGGTGATCAAAGCCAGCGCAAAAGTCAACAGGTCTGCTTTGTATGTGCCAAGGTTCTTGCATGCTTTCAAACAATGCTTTTGTTTTTCTGAGATTCCTGGAGAATTCATAACAGGTCTTTGTCCCACTACACATCAGTGCTCAAAGAAATTATTGATTAAGAGCTATTTCCTGGAAAGTATAAAACAGTAGAAGGAAGTAAGATTGACAATTACCAGGCAAAACCAGATGCCATTAGGAAGAAGTTGCTGAGAAAAGAAGTCAAACTAAGGTAAAGAGAGTCGTGGTGAGAGGAAGGCAGGGGGGAATTTGTTGCTAATATAAACAGTTCATTACTGCAGCACTCTGGAAGTTTCTGAACACTTTCATTTTTAAAATTTTGTTCATTTTGGTTGTACTGGGGATTGAACCCAGATATGTTCTACTAGTGAACTACATCCCTATTATTAAGTTATTCATTTATTTACTTATTTATTCAATTACATTTTATTTTATTATTATTTTTATTTTGAGACAGGGTCTTCCAAAGGCGCTGAGGTAGGGTTCAAAGTTGTAGCCTTGTCTCAGCCTTTTTAAGGGCTGGAATTTACCAGACCATTTTCAACACTGGCAGCACCAAGGATGAAACATTTTAGACCTCCGCTAACCATTATCTGTCTCTTCTTCTGGCCATCACAAACAGATAAGTACATAATTGGAATATATACATGTATCTGTATATGTAATATCACTAAAGTCAGCTTTGTTGAAGTTCCTTGTGTAAAATTAGTGTGCTTATCGAATACAACTTCAAGGGAACTCCTGAGCTCTTCTTTAACTTACATTAACTTCAAAGTATAAAGTAACATTTTTTTTTATTTCTTTCTTGAAGTGCACTTATGCTTAATCCAGAAATCAGGCTTTGAGGGGTTAAAAAATGGCACAGTAGCTACATTTGCCTAGCAAACACAGGTCCTGAGTTTGACTCCCCAGCAACAAACAAAGCTGTTGGTGGTGCATGCCTGTAATCCCAGCACTCCGGAGGAGGCCGAGGGAGGAGGATTGACTTGAATCCATGAGTGGCCTGGGCTACATAATGAGTTCAGGTCCAGCCTGGGCTACAGATAGAGAACTTGTCCCCCCCACTCCCCAAAAAATCATACTTTGATTACATGTCTTGTATGCATGTCTACGCTCTTTGACGAGATGGAGGATCCTCATTTTTGATAACTGGCTGATTTTGGATTCTCTCTCCTCATAGGAAGGCAAAAGCCCTCAAGGACACTGCACAGAGTCTAAGATCATGATTCTTCCATCAGGAATATAATTATAATATATTACTGGAATGAAACCAATGGGTTCCCCTATTTCTGGTTAGGGGAAATTAGCTGAAGGCTATTGGCAACATTCTAATACAGCATAAGAGAATATGAGCAAATTGTCTCAATTACAGCAGTCAAAATTGATTCTTTTGATGCATAAACCTTACTCAGGTGACAAGAAAAGGTCATAAGTGGTTCAAGAATGTTTTCTAGTCGCTTCTAGATATATTCTGTACATGTCATATTTCCTCAGGCCTTCTTAAACATGCCGCTCTAGCCACCACCTAGGACACTGAGGACACACTGCTACCACACTGTTTCTCAGCTTCTTCGGAGAGAGCACTAAAAGCCACCACCATGCCGTCTGGTTGTGTTCCATAACCGCTTGTAATAGAGGACATTGACTAGTATCATAGTTGCATTAATATCTAGTATGCACATTATAGTGCTCTATAATTGCCCTATGTGTTTATACATTAAAAATATTTGTCTTTCAGATCTAATAAAATGAAGCAGCTTATCATCCCTTTCTTTTTTAGCTGGAGGTTTTTACCACGGGACCTGGCAGCACTGTACTCTGAAGCTGTGATTACAATACATTTTCTATTAAATGCAATTTGCTGTTAAAAAATGTTACAAGCATTATTTATTCCTATCCTAACTGACCTCACATAGAGTAATCCTCTGAAATGACTTCATTACATTTTCTTCAAGCTTTGATGAATTTTTAAGGAAATGTAAAGATTCCCATATACACATGTAAGCACATATAAGCAATATACATTAAAGACTCATCTATGTGTGTTTCTGTATTTACGTATATGACACATGTACACGTGGGTGGCTGAGACAGCACGTGGGCTGTGACATATGCTGCTGACATTTCACTAGGACAAACAGAATGTGAATTCGACTCGGGGCTCATCTGTTAGCTCTGCCAATTCTGGATGCAATGAAGAATCACTTAGCATTGAACCGACTGGTAGTAATGTCTCTGTAAAGAGAGTCCAATTCCAAGTTTCATAAATAATGCTACTCATAAACAAAGCGTGCACACAAATCAATTTGAATTCCAATTATACATCTGCAACGGGTAGAGTGCTATTTGTCTCACTGTGTTTCGCAGGAAGCTGGTTATGAACAGTTCCTTTGGGTCCACTTCATGGCACTTTCAGAAAGTCAGGAAGTACACAAAGACAAAACCATAAATGGAGTGCCGCTATATTTCTAGGAGGACTAGAGATGCATTTCTCTGACAACAAGGACAACCATATATAGAAGAAGCACCTGTTAGGCCAGTGGTTCTGAAGTGTAGTCCAAACGCTGCAGGCAACAAATTCAGATTCTTCCAAGCCCTGTGTAGTCACTGGAACACAGCACTGGAGCCATTTAACCATATGAATAACTATTACGAAAATTTTGTTTTCTATAATTTTGTATTTGGAGTCTGAAAACACTTAAAAGACCTGGTTATTATTCCCATTCTCTGCAATATGAACCACCAATTTATACAGGTTGACTTTCCCTCTATAAGCCAGAGATGATCAAAGACTCAAGGAAAGGAAAGAAATTTAAGAAACTTCTAAAAACTATCTACATAGAGAAGAAGCACTATAGGGAAGTGGTAATCTTCCGTGGGACTTCAAAGCAGAGAAAACACTGCCTCAAAGTCCACAGAGGGTGCTGCTTCCAGCTCAAACACCCTGAATTTCTATTTATGAGAAAAGACTAGAAGATGCCCACCAAAGGGCCTGCCAAACCAGGGGAGGAGGATTTCACAAGGACCAACTACTACGTGAAGTGTCAATCTATATTTTTCTACATTCCAAAATTATGTATTTTCTTTATTTAAGAGATTAATTTTATGTTCTTAAAGTGCAGACTTGCCAGCTGGACCCAGTGGTATAGGCCTATAACCCCTGCACTTTGGGCAGACTAAAGTGTGGGGACTGAAAATTAAAAGTCCAGCTTGGACCGTTTAGAGACTTAGCAAAACCATGTCTCAAACATACAAATGATAAAATAAAAGCCAAAAATGGGCTGTAACTGCTGCTCAAGAAATGTCATAGAATGCAGAGGTCTTTATTTGGCTAACTTGTATCCAAGGGAGACTGGTAGACAGGTGGTATGGTTGAACTGTAATATGGATCAACCAATGCTGGTTTATGAACTGTTTGTCAAACATAGCAATCATGCAGAACAAAAAGTGAGATTTTTCTTTCCTAATCCTTTGAATATCATTAACTCAATCAGTTTGTAAACTTAATTTAGAAAATCTGGAATAAGCTGTGAATATCACAGTCCTAGGTTGAACAAACTTCCTCAAAACAGAATGGCAAGTTACAGCTAGAACAAAAGATGACCCAATACTAACTTCTAATCAGCCTGATATTCAAAAAAAGTTTCAAGGTAGTGTCCATGCAGATATCACCAAAATGCAGACCCAAACAAATATGCTGCAAGGTCCTGTATCATCACAAAACAAGTGCAAAATGCTGAGTCTGTCTGTCAGGGAAACTAATTCTTAAAGAGGGTAGCTTCCCAGCTCTGTGAAAATATGGATAATTATAGCATCATGTTTATTATGCTGCAGCTTACAGAGCACACATTCATTGTAATGCAGTTCTTCCCCCTTGGGGCTTCAGTGCAAATATAGATGTTATATTTTGGATTGGATCATGAAAGTGCAAAGCCTGCACTCAGGGGACTGTTCAGGGCTGCACACCAGAAGCAGATCATGGCCCTCACCCTGGGTTTTGTTTCTCTTCCGGGTCTAAATGCCATCTTTTCTGGGTTCTAGAGGCTTTCCTTAACCTTTACACAATAGATCTGATTTGTGTGATGATACAGTTTGTGTTAAATGAACACCACTGATAAACAATGATTTCATAGAGACACTGGCTAACATTCACTGTGCTCAAGAAAGAAAGCTACAGATTCGGAGCTTTAACCAAAAACCAGACACCTAAATCAGCCAAAAGAGCATGTCTGTTAGGGCTTGCAAGTGGCAATGTGATTTTCCAGACTTGCCGGGCGAGGTAGATCAACTCCTTGCTTCATTACCGTTACACTACTAGGGAAATGGGAAGCCACAAGACTTGGCAGAAAGCTGGAAACCCAGGCATGATCTGGATTTCCTGTTCCCCAGGAGGGAAAGTGGTTTTGTGCAGCTGTGAGCTGGCAGTCACACCAGCCGTGTACAGATGCTATAGTGTCTGCTTAACAATGCAAAAATTCCCATGATTTTTCTTTTTTTTCCCACGATTTTCCTTAAATCTGACTATTTTTATAGTCAGACCAAAAAGCCTCTAATAGGATGTTGGAAGATATACCCACTAGCCATTTATCTACTTCAGACCATCTTGTTGTCACTGTATCTTAAACTAAACTGTGGGTTGGTCTATTCTGTTTCCTTTACTCAGAAAAAATAATCCATAAGGCACCAGACAGCGGCCTGGGGATACAAAGGAAGTCATGCTCCTGCTTTTGAGAGGCGTGGTCTCCTTACAGTAGATAGTGACAGTGCTGCATGCAGCTGTGGTTGAAAAAAAGAGAAATGAGAACAAGAGAGACAGGCAGGCAGGAAGATCAGATTCTTATAATGGTAGGTGTGAGTAGTGCAATTGGAAAGAAAGAGAGAGAGAGAGAGAGACAAAGAGAGCGAGAGAGAGAGAGAGAGAGAGAGACAGAGAGAGAGTGACAGAGACAGAGAGAGAATTGGTGAAGAGTTCATAGATGGAAGAGGTAATGCTACCTAAACCTAAAACTAAGAAAAAAGAAGAAATAGCTTATGAAGCATAAATAAAATGTACATGATGTTTTCAGGATAATCAAGTTAATGTCAAACCATGAGACATGTCATACAAAGTCAAAGTACAGTGTGATGTGTTGACTGTAGATAAAAAGTAGTAGAAACAATAAGAGATATCTAAGATTCATAATATTCATAATCACCTAATATTCATGATTTACCAAAAAGACGTGAAATACCACCAGGCCTTTGGTAAGTTGGAGGAGTAGCCAGAAATATATGCTGTTGTTTTCCACAGAGGCAGAACACATGAGTGTAGGCCTTGGCACTTTTTGTCTGGGTCTCTGAATCTGGTCCTTCCTATCAATGGGAAAGGCAGATAGGGCACAGAGGTCAAATTGAGCGATGGGGTGCAAACCAGGAATCTTAGAGAATGATTTCACCTAAACAGAACATGAATCTGTTAAATAAAAAATGAAACTGGTGTTTGAGTCACAGGACAGGGTCCTGGACTTAGGAGACTCTTCAGGGAGCCTTGTAATTTCTTCTCTTCATTTCTAGATTCCTAACTTCCTCCTTGTTTGCCTGCTTCTTAAAATATCAAGTCCTATGACTTTATTGTAAGCTAACTCAAATCTTTTTAAAATATGTTCAGTACATAATGTACTCAGACAGAGTAGGGCTGATAGCTAAGCCAAGGGAATTCTGAACTGGTAGATGAAATCCCAAGTATCAATTTCAGAGATTGTGTCATAAACTCCACTTCCTTCCTCCATCCAGAAAGATAAGGAGACCTCGCTGACCTGTAATCCCGTTGTTCTCTACATGGGTCATTCCTTGCTTGACATCTGACACACCCTGAAAGGTTTGGAGGACACATCTACTTTGTTAGCATTGTCTTAGTCTGTTCGAACTCCTGTAACTAAATACCACAGTCTGTGTAGCTAGGAAACAACAACGTATTTCTGACAGTTCAGAAAGTGGGAAGGCCCGGAGTCGAGATGTGGGAAATATGGTGAGTGGTGAGGGCTGCTTCTTGGTTGATAGATGGTCATCTTCCTATACCTTCTGCAGCAAGGTGAGCCAGCTGTTTCTCTGGGGTCTCTTCCATGGAGAAACTAATCTCATTGATGAGAGTTTGTCATTTAAAGTAAAGGAAGGTCCATCCTTCTTATCTAATCATCTCCCAAAGGCGCTACTTCCCAACGCTATCACCTTGAGGTTTAGGATTTCAATATATAAATTTTAGCACAATACCAATATTCACTCTATAAAAAGCCTAAGGAGGGACAGAAAAGAGTATTGCATCAATCAGGGTTGCCAAAGCAATCTGAAATTGAATGACAGAAGTCTCCAGTGAGTTTGGGGTAGTTTTGTCATTTGATTTAAAGGAAATCAAGGTTATCCTACAAGGATGTTTCTCCAGCTTGCCTGATGTGTTTTCTCGAATAGTGGATACACAGGTTAAATTATGGGTAGAGGTTAGGACTTACATTGGACTCTAGGTATGCCCACGGGAGTGTGTTTTGTGTGTGTACCTCATCTGCTATGCATGACAATGGAGAAATAGTTTGAAAGCTGCTGTTCTAGCAGAATGAAAATGGGCTTTGGTTTCAGATGCATCTGGTTATAATTCTGCTTCTGTCACTGTGACTTTGAACAAGCTACTTAACTTCTGTGTATCTCGGTTTTTCTCAGGTAAACTGGGGGAGTGCATGCACATCCACCATTTAGTAGGATAAATGACATAAAGCAGGTATGAGCAGCCTGTGGATTGTCATTTTATTTGCTATTGATTTTTAAAAATGTTATAATGAAAAATCTTAGAAAGGAAGTTTCAGTACTTCCACTCAGTACATTTATTGTGTCTTTTATAAGTGGCCCCAAACATTTTCTGTCCATTCAGTGAAACAAGAGAAAACGATTGGTCCTCAGGTTTGACGTGCTGAAAGTATAAACATTTGATAAATGACTCAGTTCTTCTTTCTTTCTCCAGGGTTTCGAGTAATAACTTTTCCAATTAGCATGTTTTTGGTTGCAAATAACAGAATAAATAAAAGACAATTGCATAAACAGCATGTAAGTTATTGGCCCAATAACTGTAAAACTGTAAAGGTCAGGTGTTGGTGATATTGTGTCTAATGGCCAACAGGGGTCCCTGGGGACCTGTTCACCTGTTAACTTTGCTTTCAACAGAGAGTAGTTAGTAACTACTTGTGTGGTGACAAGATGGCTACCTGTAGCTCTTGGAGCTATAATCTTCTGAGAGAGAAGGACAAGCAGAGATAGACACAGAAGAGACATAAAGGTAAGTAGGGATGATGTCAAACAACTGTCAGATGCAAATGTTACACAAGAAGTACGGACACACAACAGGAAGAAGGGTAGAATCGATTAGATTCTGGCTAGGACACAACCTCAAAATCTACAATAATGACCAATGACACACTGAAATTTTTACTGATTCTGTATAGCAACATTTTATTCCACATTATTCTAAAATAAAAATAAATTATGTATGTATGTATGTACATATGTATGTCTGCATGTATATATATGTATCTACCTACCTATCTGGAGATGATTTCAATCTAAGAAGCAGAGAGAAAAAGTTGAGTTAGTGCCTCCTCACTTCCACAGCCCTTTGACCTCCTCAGCCGAAGTTTGGTGCCAACGTAAGTCTGATCTTTTCTTCAGTAGTCACTCTTTGTTCTTTACTTTTTATGGGATTGCACAGACAGTAGAATGATGACCAAGAAGATACTAGGCATATTTTCCTCAATGCATGCACGTATGCATACACATACACACAAATATGTGAGCAAACTCACATGCTTGTGAGAAGGGAACTTTTATGATTCCTACATTAAGGATCCAACTTTATACTGCTATTATTAAATTGCAAGTAGAATTTAGCATGCATCTTTAGGAGTGATTATACTCTTGACATTTCTGAAACAGTTTTAAAATTAAAGCATGAATACTTCTGATGAATGCTTAACATTTTTGATTACCCTGGAGAAGAGGTACACATACTAATATATTTTGTACAATGTTAGTTCTTAAACCTGCCCATGGTGCTTACTTGCAAGCAAATATTCTTTGCATCTGAAAGAAAGCAAATAAAGAAAACTGAGAATTGGTGAGTTAATTTTCAGATTCATAGTAAATACCTTGTTAATTATGCAAGGTAGTGTAAGTGTAAGGTGTTAGTAATACATCACTATGTTATTTTACAATGTTAGGTTATAAAGCTTCACTTTTTCAAGTAGATTCTCAAACTCATCTATAATTTTGGAAAGCTATGGTTCATGACATACTTGATCTTACTGAAAAACTAAACTTATTGGCCCCAGATTCTACTTAACAATGACTTCATGGTAGTTTTCAGAGTCACCTAACTTATTTTCTGTTTTCAACAATAGGGGGCACAGTGAACGAAGCAGCCTTGCTAAGGTAAGGATGACTGCTTTGTTCGGAACACTGCAGTCTGAGCCTGGTCACTGAACACTGAAATGCTGTCATTGACTGGAACTGAGCCAGCGAATGCGGACATTCAGCTCCGTCATCCCCCCCGCCCCCCAGTGAGCTCATCTCTCTGCTTTGGAGATTATAATATTTCAGGCTGAACACCAGAGAGACCTAGGTCAAACTCTTGGCCACTTTGGTGTGACGATATACAGAAACAGAAGAAGAAGCCACATAGCCTGAAGGGAAATCAAGGGCTTATGCATGGTCCACAGACTGGGTTCCTGATGCAGCCTCACTGAGGGGGTGCAAATTAGGGATAAAGGGGAGTGGGTGTGTGCAAGAGGGTAGCTTCAGAGACTTTCCTGTCATCACAGTTAGTGCAGAACAGCGGATTGCTGTGAGCTGGCCCCCAGCTGAGGGCTGGAAGGACTGTGTGAGTGCCTGTCAGAGAAGGGGGTCCCTGCCTGCTGCTATCCGTAACCCTCGGGAAGGCTGGAGACTCTCTGGGACTTTGCTTCTCATTTCTACATGTTAGATCTAAAATTCCATGATTCCACATTTACACAGACTCACATTTTTCCCACTAATAAGATATTGAGATTTCTTGTTATCTACCTAATACTTCTACATAATGATTTTAGAAACTGATCTGGTTTCTGGAAAGCATGTGCTAACTGTAACCAAAAAAATCAAATAAGTGAACCCTTATGTAAAAGACTGTCCTGTAAGTGTGGAGATCACGCTGTTCACAAGCAATTCAGCTCAGTTGCTACTCCAAGGACGATATCTCTTCTGAAATACTTTTGACTGGGCAATAGCACAGTGATGAATAAATTGCCGTAACAACCTGTTTCATTTTCAGAGGTCTCTTAGAATCAGCCATGTGTTGGAACTGAGCTCTGGTCTTTTGTCAAATCCAAAGATTTTTTCTTCGTTTTGACCTTTTAATAATTGTCCAAAAGTTTCCACGTGTCCTGTGCACTGGATTATATTATTTATGTCCCTTTTAGCCTTTCCCTTTCTCATTCATTTTAATTCTTATTCCTTTTACCCTTCTCCCATTCTGTAGCTTCTAAGCTTTTTGTCCTGCTTCTGCCCCATCTGATCTGCTATAAATCATCTGAATTTCTCATAAAAATGCATCAGACACAATCTCCAGGAAGGGGTCTGGCCCCTATAAACCTGAATATGACTCACAAATCTGAGCACAAAGCTGGAACATGTTACGTTTCTTGAAAACCACCCTGCTATTTGTAGTCTGTTAAAATTCCCTGCTTCTTAATGTGAATTGATGTTTGATTCTTATCTCAAACTTTAATGTTGATACACCTGCATCTCACTACTTGTAGATAACCCGTATGCCTTGTTTCCAGGTACTTTACACATCACTGAAGCCACAGAAAAGTCCCTATATTTATGGCTTTATCAAATAATCAACTCAGATTTTGTGAAAATTTAGATAAAGTGGCTGACAGCCACAAATGTGTAAAAATTTACAAAAGTTTCACCATATATTTCAATTGAGACAGCAGCTTTATATAGTCAATTAACTTACTGGAGAGCATCTATCTCATTCCAAATATAGTACTTGGGGGAAGTTATTACTATCTATGGTATCTCTTTTTAAATTCTATTTATAAATTATTATTTTGAATATATGTAATTTTTCACTGAGATATTTATATCAGAATTCTCTCCTAATTTCTTTCGAAGTACAAAGCATTATGAATACAACTAGCATCTGATTTAAAATTTTTTCGTACTTGTTCTCTCTAGAGGAAGACATAACTTGAAGTGGAGTGCACCTTTCCCATGTCTTTTCATTCTTTCACTACATATGAGTGTATATGAACCATGTATCATGCTTTATTCTGCTATGTATTTTAAACATTTATATGGATGGCACTATGCTACATATTTTAGAAGTTTCTTTCCTTATTATTAGATATTATATTTATTATTAGATACTATATTTCTAGTTCTATTAATGTTTATACATGTATAACTAACTTTTTCTAAGGGTAAATTAATTGTATGCAATTTTTCCAATTATGACCAATGCACTAATGACTAACTTTATGAACATGTTCTTAGTATGCATCTGAAAGCTTTCACAACCTCTAGCCTTTGAAATGCCATGGTAGAGTCAGAGCACGTGCATAATTTCAACTCTGCTAGATATTTCCAAGAATCTATGCAAGTGGTTGTAGTTATATTAGAAAAGACACTGTTCTATATACATGCCAGAACAAAATATTCTTCTGTTAGATAATATGTTAAATGATTTGAATTTTCAATATATAAGCTAATTGAAGATGACAAATAATGATTTCCAAAGTTAAATTTAATCTATAAGTCACAATAAGTCGAATGTATCAGAGAAACATTATAAGAAAGGATTTTTCCAAATGTCCCGATGTACTAGCTGGAATAGGAAGAAATGTTGGGGTCACTCATTGTATTCTGTAATGGCTCCTTTCTGGATCCAATGAGAAAAATTCCATTGTGATGACTGTTGGAAAACTGTATTAAAAAAATACTTAACTTTGGCTTAACCTGAACACTGATGGAGTTTTACAATCGACGGTAGCATCCTCTTTGGACTACTAAAAGGTTTGACCACACAGTCAAACTTGCGCCAGACTGTAAAGTGTGATTGGCAGGACCTGTGCCTGCCACAATATTCTTTTCTGTTCATGTTCTATTTCGACCAACATTACAATAAATTTAATCAGATGACAGTATTTTTCTTTTTATGAGCTTCCTCAAATCTTTTTGAAATCAAAAATCTTGTTGAAATCTTTTGGAGTCACGTAATAATGGATGAAATACAGAGGAGAAGTAAATGATTACAGAATAATCAGAAGCCCTAGATTTCTTTATGGACTATTTACGGACATCTCCAATGAGATGACCTACAACTGACTCAAAGTCTAAATTAAAACCTACAACTTCCCACATAAAATAGCTCCCTCTTTCTGTATACTGATTATCTTTAATGACAAAGTAATTTTGTAGGATGAGGGGAAAGGAAAGATTTCATTTACATAACCTCCATTGGTCTCCTCAAAATACTATCTATAAAACGTTATTATTTTATATTAAAATTTGAGCTTTATCTCAATTGCACTGCAAGCATGAATGAAAGCTTTTCATTGTGAGTCTTTAGGTGGGCTACGCACTCTGAACTCACTGCTAATGTCTTAGCTACTTTTTTGTCACTGTGAACAAATACTTTACATGCACAAATTAAGGGAGAACAGTTTATTTTAGCTCAGTTTCAGAAGGTCACAGTCCACTCACGGTGGCCAGCAGCAGTGGAAGCACATGGTCCAGAAGGAGGTAGAGGCTTCTCCTCCAGTATTATAAACAAGAAGCCAAGTCAAGCCCCAGAATGAAGAAAGGAGTTATCATATATCCCTCCAGGTCCTGTTCCAGTGATCTGTCCCTTCTGTTCCACTCCTTCCAGATTTAAGCTTCCATCACATGTCTGAAATCTAATCCACACACCCGTAATGAGTGATCTGCCACATGTGTGTCTTCCAGCACATGCTCATAACCCACCCCTCCAGACAAGGCCCCAATCTCCTAACAGCACAGAGATCCACAGATAATCAATAGCATCCAAATACATAAGACTTTTGGGGGACATTCTGGATCCAAACTACAATAGCTAGTAAGACAAAATATAGTATATAAAATTGCCTAAATTATAGAAAAAAAATGTTTATTATAGTTCATAGTTCCAGAGGTGAGGAAGTTCAAGATCATTGCAGCAGTATCTGCTTAGCGCATGTGTTGTGTCAATTCGTGGCAGAAAAGCAGACATGGCATGATTGGCTAAATGCCCTGGAGGCACACACACGAGAGAACAAGAGAAGGGGTGAGGCTTGTCTTATGTGAAACAACCCACTCTGTGGTTACCAACCTAGCCTCTCCAGAGGAGGAATCCACTCCCCGATAGCAGTATTATTGCGTCTGAAACACCTACTCTTAAATTCCTACCACCTCTCAACACAATTACAGTAGGGAATCAAAATTCAACATGAATTTTAGTGGACAAGAGCCACACCTATATCTCAGCACCTATGCTCTTAGAAATTTCACCAAAGTTCAATATTATTGTTGTCTCTTCCACCCCTCATTCCACAAATATGGCTGCTAGCTATAACTGATTATCATTTTTCACTGTCACGTCTCACTTATTCTTTTATAATTGCTACAGTTCTTCCTTACTAGGAAGGGCAAGAAGCTAGTGTATCAAAGACAAGAGAAAGAAGCAGTAACCATGTGACATGCCTTGGCAGATTTACTAAGAGCAAGTTTCCTGCTGGCATTTCCCTTTCCTTTGATTATGAAATTGGCTCTTCTCAAGTTGCTGACTCTTTTCCTCTTCCGATTCAATATTTGCTTCTTTCAAAATGTCATTTTTGAAAAGGTTATAATTTACTCTTAAGTATACATCTCTGTGTAAGCATTTGGGAGAAAAAAAACTAATTGGTTTTCATTAAGGGTTTTTTCTGCTGGGTTTCTTGGTACACGTCTCCCCCAATTAAAGCGAATATGAATGTATTTGAGGCTCACAGCAGGAATCATAAAGCTATTCCCAATTGAGTAAATTTGTATGGATCGTTTACCCTTTGAGGCTCTCTCCACACCGACCTTCATCACAACAGCCTTGTACATTATCAACAGTAAGGTTGATGAGGGGTGGTTCAGTGTGGACTCTTTCCTATGAAGCCTTCAGTAGAGCCAATCTTTTGTGCAATTAAGGCATCTTTAGTATGACCATGTACACCACCATCCTAACACAACTATTAAACCTAAGTACCTAAAAAATTCACTGGGGACCTGCATTCATTTATAAAATGTCAAGATGTTCTCAGTAGAGTAAGCAAGTAACTTACATGGAAAGGCAGAGTGCTCTTAAGAATAGAGTGGAATATCACAGCATTTCAGCTTAAAAACCTTTGCAAGGAAAGCAAAACAAACTTGAAATGTTCTAGATAGCTACGGTAGAAGGATGGGGTGTGTCTGGAGAGTTCCAATAACTGAAGAATGCCATGAGGGTTAACTGATGTCAGAAGAGCATGACCGAGGACACCACCCACTGAGGACGGACAGTGAATAATTAGTTCCATCCAGAGCTATTTTCTGAGTAAGCTATGCTCATTCCCATCAGCAGACAAAATCAGTAATCACTGCCAACGTGTCCCTTCCGGGGTTGATCATTTTTCAATTCACTGCCATTTGGTTGAGTTATTCCCTAAACGAATCAATCACTATTTCATAATTAGATCCAATGACAGCTTAAATCTCTGTAGTCAAAAACTTTAGAGTTGACAAGGTGAATCTTCGGACAAATCAGAGAGACAACCTAGTTGCTATTTTTGTTCAGTTTTCCCCATTTTATTGATACATATAAGTGCAAAGTTTAAAGTTTACATTGATCTTGAGCATTTTTGTGCACATACATGCCATGGCAAGGTAGCAAGTCCTTCTCCCCTCTCCTTTTGGCCCTCCCTCTACCCACTCACTCCCCTCCCCAGGTCCCATTATTCCCCACATTAAGTTCCATGAGATAATTGTGATCTGGGTTTCTTGTATCAGAGAAACCATTCGATATTTCACCTTCTGCTTCTGACTCACTGTTTGTTATTAAAAAAAAATTGAATCTTACCTGGATTGATTTTTTTTCCCTTGGCCAAGTTATTATTCATGTTTCCTTGTTTGTTGCACAAGAATGACCAGTATTGTAGAGGAATGAATTTATCAATGTCATTGACATAAAGAGATTTGTCTTCAATCTGCTTTATATAGAATATTATGTATATGAAAATACCTATTGTGACCATTGAGATTCCATCATTGCTCTTGTCAAGTGGGAACCTCTTGTGACTGTGTCAGTGTTCTGCCAAATAATGGGCTATGAAATAACAAAGTTGGACAGACTGCTGAATTTCCATCTCATTGCCTTGTCTGGTTGGTTTAAAGAGTTTGGCTCCAGTGCAATGCTGCTGGCATTGCTGTCAGAACTCTCCTCTTTCCTTGGCTGCACTACACACCTTTAAATAGATACCAATGCACACAGAAATGTGAACCAAAGTTGCTATTGGCATATTACTTCTCTTCTCTCTTTTCCAATATTCAGAGCTTTGGAACTTTGTGGTCATAAGAGCTTGTAGCAAATCACCACCGTGGTATCTCAAGGGCACCAAACCATCCCAGCATATGCACCCTATAGTTTGGAACTTTTTATTTTCATTCCTGTGCACTAGCAAAAAGGTTTCCTGTCCTAAACTTGTCAGTTTGTAAAATGCAAGTGAAAAAACAATGAGTTATTTAGTTACTGTCTACTGAGGTTGCCTAGCTATTCCATTCTTTCTGACAATACTTTTATCCAGTTAGATAAATCATTACAGTATTTAAGGAAACATCGTAAAAATTTAGGAACTTGGTCATTGTGTCTTTGTGGCTCCAGGGCTAGTGTTCACCAGCTCTAGTTCACCTAAGAGTATTCAAAGGGATGCATTTCACAAAATAATAGGAAGAGATATTTCCTCATACAAATTCTAGACATTTTAGGCTCTTATCCGCAGGTGAAGACTGGCAGCTCGACACGTTGACAGTCATAGCCACCGCTGTATTGACCGATAGACTCCTGCCTAATCTCAACCAACACATTGAGAGGTTCTCATCTTTGTTCCTAGTATTTTACAAAGCATTGACAACATTTAAGAATTCAGAATTCCCTGGACTAAGAAAATAGTCCAATTTAATGAAAATTATAACTAAATCATATCTAAGTACAAAAGGTTTTCAATGACATTATCCAAAAGTGTTTGCCATTTCAATATCATTCTTATTCTTCAATTGATAGCTTCCAGGTATACTTTGAATTACTGAGGTTTTTCAAGATAAATTAAAAATGACTTTATGGAAAACCAGAATCTACAACCCAGGTCCTGATTTAAGATTTGTTCTTTTTTTATATCATTACTGGAGGTTGAACGCAAGGTCTTTGCACTCAGCTATACCTCAACACCTCTTTTTAGAAGGAAGAAATAGGGTTTTGCTCAGTTACTCAGGATGGGTTTTAACTCGCAGTCCTCTTGCTGCAGCCTCCGAGAATGCGAGATACTCCTTTTTTCCTGTATGCAGGTACATTGCCAACAGTTAAAGTAATCTAGGAAAATCATTTGCAAGCAGGGCCCATGGTCTGTCCTTTTCATTTAACTCTGCACGAATATATCCTTGACCTCGGCAGACCCTTTAAAAGGTGTATTTCCCTCCCAGATATGAAAGTTATTGCCTATTGATCATACTTATGGCCATGGAAGGTACTGCACCACTCTGTAGCTTCCAGCTTCTAGTATTCATCACTAAGTGCTCGCTCAATTATGAACTCATTGCCAGGCAAGAAAGAAAAAATATTGAAAGTTCTAAGCAATGGTCATGTAGTCAAAATGATGAATTATTCTTGCAACAGTAGTATTTAAAATAGCTGGCAGTGTAGCCTTTTTACCTGTGGGGGAATCCCACAATCAGGGACTCAGTTTAGGAAGAGAAGTTGGAGGACGTGGACACTACCCCTCCTTCAGAAAGGCTTGCAACTATATCATCCAGACAGAAACACATTTGCTACAGTTTTAATGAGTTCCAGGGACAGAGATCTCCAGACTTCCTATTCTGAATAGAGAGAAATTCTTCCTTCCAGCTAAAAGTCTTCTTTCTCCATTAGAGTTGGATCAGTCATCTGTGTTTGGCTGTGTGAGACAGAAACCAGCTTCCTTAATGTTGACTCTGTCTCACAGGCTTTTTAATCAAACTGAAGTTAGCTTCTTCTTTGAGAATCTTATTTTTCTCCAGAACTTTAAAAATATTTAAAAATAAAGTTAGTCACACTCTTCTTTTTTCTTAAAGTGATTTCTACTTCTCCTTAGCTCTTAAGTTCAGACTTACATGTTACTTCCCAGCAAAATGAAAGACTCGCTGCCTATTCAGGATGTGACTACTAGTCACATATGTCCTTGGCATGTAGTCACTATGCTTGAGAAACTGAGTTTAATTTTTATTCAGTTTTGCTTAATTTACACTTAGATCTAAAAACTGAAAGTTACCTCAGTGTTTGGCAGACTTTATGGATGTTTAGAATAACGGGTTGATGAATCTACTTTCTCAAATGTAAATTTTATTACATATAAAATAATATTCAATGCCTGTTGATGGAAGGTAACCACAGTCTGAGATATGTTTTACTGTAAAATATACGGATTTTGAAGACAAGAAACACAAAGAACTTAGATGTATTACTAACTTTTATATAGATCACATATTAAAATAAAAACATTTCAGGTGCACTGAGTTAGGTAAAGCATGTTAGCAAAATTAATTTTATTTTTTATTATTTTTAAAGGAACTAGTCACAATCTCAAAAACATTCTGAATAGAAATGCTACCTCATTATATTGCGATTATTAAAAATTTGATGCAGGATTAAAAGGTCAAGTGAGAAAAGAAGGAAGTTGAAAGAGCAGGATTTCCAATGGTAGGCCGACACTGTCATGTGTTACAAACATACAATCATAAAAATTTTAAACATGGCATGAAGCAAATTCATCCTTGGATTCAGCCCAAAGTAGAAAATTTGAAGCTACACAAACATGAACTTTATTACAAAAGTAACCAAGCTAATATAAATGTTTTGTTTGTTTGTATGTAAGAGATACGAATTGGTTTGCCTGGGAAAAAGAAAATGCTGAAAGAAGAAGTCTGCATGTCTTCAGGATGCCTGGCAGGTCTGGAAGGGGCTCAGCTGCAGCCAATCAGCAGAGGGCTCTGCAGTGCCACACGTGGAATGTGCTGCATGTGCCCAAGTTTGTGGCTTGAGACTTGTATTGAAAGGCCACATTAAGAGATTAATAAATCCTGGCTACTTAAAAATATAGGGAACTGTTTAGAATGCAAACGAGTGAGTATGCAAACAAGACCAGCATTATAACGTCAAAAGGGTGCTTTCAGGTGTTAACTGGTGGGTCACAACTGAGAAGACATGACCTTCAGCCCCAACTCCACCCACGGGACATGCTTCCCTGTCCACAGACCATCACCTGGAACCCTGGAACGAGACAACCTTTCCCGAAGCAAGCCACAGACCAGCAGGCAGATGCCCACAAAACACAGACCTTGCAGGGCAGTGCTCGTTTCCATCACCTTAAATTTTATTTTTTCTAGGAATCTCTGTTAGGTGTCATTATATGATACCATAAGAAGATGTTCTGTGTGTGCCTTCTGTAACTATAGGCATCGACATTGTACACATGTACTGTGTTCATAGATTCTGAGGCTCTAAGAAGTTAAAGTGTGCATTAAATGGCAACTTTCCTTTAAAACAACTTTAATTAATGGCAATACAATTTTAAATTTGGAACAGTAAATCTGGCCTGAACAAGCAGGAGGATGTAAAGAGATGTGGTGTTTTTGCTTTCATATCTAATGAATCATTAGAGAATTTTCATCAGTCTCTTTCCCTTCATCTTTTCCTCAACATTCAGAAATACTAGTTTCTTACTTCAAAGTGCCAAGAATTTAACCGGGCTGGTATTGTGGGTTTTATCTGGAATGTCCCCCAAAAGTCTCATGCATTTGGATGTTATGTATTGTCTGTGGAACCATGTGCTGTTGGGAGATGAGCGCCTGGTCTGGAGGGGTGGATTGCAGGCATGTAGATTGCATTACAGCCATGTGGTGGGGGGTTACCACACCTTCCACGCCTGGAAGGGGCAAAACACCGAGTCTGGACCACGGGTGGATCACTGGCACAGGCCTGGAAGGATACATAAGCAGCTTCCTGCCTTCCTTATGAGACTAGACTTGGCTCCTGGTTAGCAATGTCATGAGGCGCTGCCTCCACCTCTGCCTCTGCCATGTACTTCCACTGTTGCCAGCTGCCCCTGAGAGGACTGCGACTTTCTGAAACTGTGAGCTAAAATCAACTTTTCTCCCCTACTTTGTGGGTGTCAGGTCTTGAGTCACATCAATGAAAAAGTAACTACAAAAAGTGGTATTAGAAGTTCCCTGAGGGCAGGGGCTGTGTCACCAGCTACTTCTGTGTGTCCCAATTCCTCTTATGTACATTATCTATATAAAAGTCTACATGAAATATTGTGGAATAGTTTGGTCTTTTTACCCTTCAGTAAAAACACGTCTATTACACATATTGTAAAAGCTGTTCAGTATTAGAATATGTGGGCTAAACTGACTCCGATATTTTGCCTCATAAATCCTTTGATGGTAGAGCCGACAAAGTTGGGACCCACGTAGTAATGCCACTTCTAAATCCCATAGCTTGTTAACAGAAAATGGAGCTAGAATCCAGGTCACTGAAAGATTAGTTTCCTTATGTTGTCTTAGCAACAGAGGAGATTACTTGTGAATAACTGAAATACACAGATGAAATATTCCAAAGTTCACCTTTAGTCTTTCCTTTTAACTTTGAGAAGTTATGTTTTAAAGAAGTATTTTACTATGTTTTCAAGAAAAAAATATTTTATATTGTTTTGATATCCGATGTGTTTGGTGCCAAATGTTAAATCTGAATGTTTAAGACATGATAGATCATTTTAGCATTTATTGTGTGTTAGGGACAACATCTAACATTTCATTAGTATTATCTTACTTAATCCTTTAACATCCCTAAGAGGCAGACATTATTAACAGAAGTTCTTTTTAGTGAGAAACTAGATACAATGAGGAATAACTAAGTAAATATTAAAAAAGTCAAACAATTCAACTATGGAATCAAATGGGCTTCTGCATGCACAGTGTTCTACTTGACCAACATCTTCTTTTACATTGAACTCATAATCAACTCATTAAGTTGAATATAGCCATAGTCAGATGAGATCATTTTATCATCCCCCTGGTATTTGTAATGCAATGCACATATTTATAAATACACACCCTTATCTGTGTGTGCATAGGTCTGTACCTACACATAGACCTGTAGACCTCACCTACACAAGTATTTAACCTACTGTTAGGTATCTATGTCTACTTCTCAATAGAAAAGCAAGAATTTTCACTAACCCTTAGAGCCAACGGATGATTCATTCTTCTATTCAATCAATGTTTACGTTCTAATTTTGAAAATGCCCCTCCATCAGTAACTCTGATATTAAAGTAGAACTTAATGGTGGGTCAAACAAGATGGTGAGAAGGAGAATATTATTAATAGATCAGGAAAGATTTGTGATTAAATATGCATTAAGAGCTGAATGTGGTACTACCTGTTAAAATAAAAACTAGAAGGGAAATGTCCTGGCTACGCAGTGGATATTGAAAGCATAATTAGATACAGTGGAGCTTTAGACAATGAGAGAATTCCCACATGGATATGTCAGACTGGAAGTTTGGTGGAATTCACACAGGGATCAATCTCAAAAGAAAGGTGTGGACAATCGATGGAGATTTTTAGTAGCAAGAAAATGAGTAGAAATTCAGCAACTAACTTAAGAACACAGAAGACAGAGAACATTTTGAACCTCTGCCAGGGGACTGCGAGGTGTCTGGGCTAATGCAATACAGAGAGCTCAGAAGACACCGCATCTATGGGAACTCGGTACGAGCAGCGAGTCTGTGCTGTACTCGGGGGCGAAATGGTAGACTGCTCAGCACAAGGGACTGGGGAACATTCACTCACCATGTTAAAAAAAAATTCTGAGTTGGTACCATCTAGAAGGTAAAATAAGTTGAAATAGAAATTTAATCATGAAAGGAAGAACTGTAAAATGTTATATGCAAACTATATAAAGTTAATGTATACAGAAGAAACTTACAAGAGCACTAAATATACAAACAACGTGGGCAAAAACCAAAGCATCTGAGGACATGTAAATTTAGATTTTTTATTCAGCATAGAACAACTTAGGCAAAGGTGACAGATAATAGACCAAGAAAGACTTAAAGTAAGAGAAACAAAAGCTATGGCTTAAGTATATAAGGAAATAAGGCAGCCAATAAAAAGAAAGCAAGTTGTAGAAAAGAAAATTCATAATGAGATCCAAATAGTTAATAGCAATGTTCAGCCTCCAAACCAAGGTCAGCAAAAATTAAAACAAAATACAGTCGTTTTGGGATGCCATAGGGCAGTCATATGGATAGCTGATTATTCATGGCATACATTATATCACAAGATATATTACTGAACGCACACACACAATATAGCTTTATTTCATGAAAATATAGGAGTTACATGATTTTATATTGTAGCTTATGGGGTGAGAGGCTGTTTTCTATTTTAGGACAGGGAAAGTAAAATGTGCAAGATTTATGCTATGAATACCAAGCAGTCACGGTAAATGTATTGAAATGTATACATGTATGAAGACATCACATTGCACTGCATACAGTTTTGTCAATTAAACATTGATTTTAAATTATATATATATATATATATATATATATATATATATATATGTGTGTGTGTGTGTGTGTGTGTGTATTTTTTCTCTCTTTCTCTGTCTCTGTCTCTGTCTCTCTCTCTCTCTCTCTCTCTCTCTCTCTCTATATATATATATATATATATATATATATATATATAAACACACAGCCTGAAAAAACCATTACTAGAAAAATACAATTAGAATGACCTTTGGCACAATTTCTTTAAATTTAGCATATTTTTGTTTTCTTGGAAACAGAATAAAAAAGGAACACCGTGATGCTACACTAATACCCATGGAAACCTTTTGGTTTCTGTGGTGGATGGCTACGCAAGGCAGGGGAAGGGAGTTGTGATCAGAGAAGACTGGATGAGGAAACTGAAACTAATTTCAACAATCAATCACATATAGTTCAGGTATCATCACAAACAGTTGTAGAGCAGATGGGATAGGACATTGCAAGGAAGTAGAATTGGAGTAAGAATTTTTAAATATGTGAGCTGTCACCATAAGTATGGTTGTGTGCAACTCAGGAGAGAAAGCAACGGAGGATGGTGAGCCAGTCAGCCCGTCGCCGCTCTCATCCGTAAGACCAGAGTGCTCCCTTCCCCCTTAAGGCCCTGTTCACATGCATTACTATGCACCTTACAGGGTTTATAGGGTAGTGCATATATCATTGTGACCCTTTACCATAGCAAGCTCGCGCAAAACAGAAGCTTCTTAAACCACGTAGATTGGATGTCAGTCAAACTAGTATCATTCCACATTTAAACTGTTATTAATTTTAAAAAGTGTGACTAAAAAGCCTACATTTTCCTTTCTTATAAGTGAACTATTAATGAAAATGAGAAAGGGAATATTCAAGTTAGGGTTTTTGATGTTTTACTTTTTGTCTTCATAATGTGAATTTACACTCATAATCTAATCTTTCCATGGAGTATTTGATATTCCCATTGTATTGAGTTTTCATCTGATTCATGCATCTTCTGGTGGGTGTCTCATAAATTGACAAAGAATTTCCAAGAGAAAGAATTCAAGGCATTGCCTAAAAAGCACTTAAGAGACAAAAATAAAACAAATGAAAAATTAGTACAGCGTTATCATTTTACACATCATAAACGTGGTTGAGGAGGACACATGATTGACACTAACATAAGTAGAACTTCCATTTCTCTATTAACTTACCTACTCATTATTTACACAAATTAGTCACAATGTTCAGCTGATCAGAATAGCCTGATGATTACTGTCAGTAATGAACAATTTTATTAATTCATTTAATAACTTAACAATTGATTTCTTTCTGTCTTCACGGGAACAAAAAGATAATGAAAATCCAGGTCTTTGTTGGTATATGCCTATAGTTTAAAAAAAAAAAAAACTTCTGTAGAAAGAAACTAGGATTTGCTGTTAGCAATTTATGTGTAGGCATACAATTTGTTGTACTTAACTCACTGGAACAAAAACACCCTCACTACACAAATGAAATTTTTGATGAGGTCTAAGCTATGTTCTATGGTTTGAATATTCCTATAAATGTTCATGTGTTAGAAGCTGAATCTTCAGTGCAATAGGGTTTAGGGGTGAAACTTTTAAGAAGTACTTATGTCATGGGAGGTCTGTACTCATGAATTCATGCCTTTATTACAGAGTGAGTTAGTCACCATGGGAGTGAGGTCCTGATTTCAGTCCTCTTTCCGTTCCTCCTCTCCCTTCCTCCTTCCCTTCGTTTTCTTTCTCTTCCCTTCTTCTCCCCATCTTTTCCCCCCTCTCCTCTTCTCCCCTCCCCCCCCATTTCCCTGCTCTCAGCTCCCTTTCCCTCCCCTTCCATTACTTCTCACTGTTGTGCTCTCTTGCTCTTCTGCCTTCGGCATAGGAAGATGGGAGCAAAACACCTTTGGAGAGGACGCCTCCATTTTATTATCATTTGGTCTTGTTTGTTTGTTCCGTATAAGAATGCGTTTGGCTCTGGCATAATTGTGTATGCACAATACACATTGTGATCTCTTCCAATCCTCCAGAAGCCTACTTACCCTCCTTATGTATTCTCCCCTCTTCTTGGATATCCGTCCTCTTTTCTCTCTTCTACTTATATCTTCTCTCTCTTTCTCTCTCTCTCTCTCTCCATGCTTGTTCATATGAGACTAAACACTCTATATTTGTCTTTCTAAATCTGAATTATATCACTTAACCTGATGAATTCTTGTTCCACCCACTTTCCTGCAAATAGCATGATTTCACTCTTTTCATGGTTGAATAATTCTCCTTTATGTCTACATGTACACCAGATTTTCTTTATTAATTCATCACATGAAGGGGACCTACACTCTTTGCACATGTTAGCTAGCTATTGTGCATTTTTCCACAATAAATATGTGTATACAAAAGAGCTATGATTTATAACCAGTGTAGGTGTCCAACAATGGATGAATGAATAAAGAATCGGTGAAATATATATATGTATTATACATACATATGTATGTATATGTACATTATATACATATATATACATCTATACATATATATGATGAAAATGAAATATTATTAAGATTATCATATGAAATAAAATAAGCCATACCCAGACAAGTATTACATTTCCTCTAATATATGAATCATAAGAATGATATAAAAAACAGAAAAGTAGAGAAGAGACTATCATTAGACAAGAGGAAGGGAATAAGAGAGGCTGAGGGAACATGGGTACAATCAAAATATATTATTACACACATATGAAAACATCAAATCGAAGCCCAGTATTTTATAAAATCAGAATACACTAGTAAACTACATCATACAGAGGCTATTCTTTCAGGCATATATCAAAGATTGCTCCAAGTGGATCAAATGGAACCTTTATTTTTCATCCTACAAGCAACTTCAGTGCTGTTTTTCACGCTAGCTGTCCTAACCTACGTTCCCACTAGCAATATGTTAGGGCTTGCTTTCCCCTCCTCCTGCTCAGAATTCACTATTGTTTTAATGCCTGATGATAGTCACTTGAAGTCGTCTCCTTTACCTTTGACTTTCTACTCTCCAGAGCTGTAAGAATTCAATCTCTGTTCTTCGGAAATTTCTTACTCTGAGGCTTTCTTTTATCATAGCATAAAATAACCAAAACATTATTACCTTTGCTCCAATTCGGTTCAGAAAAACAAAACTTAGAACAATCAGACTGCAGCATTACAAATGGATATATACGAGCCCTAGTTGTTCCTTTATGTTGTACAGAAATTCTGAGTGAGCAGTAAAGCTGTGACATACTACAGCTGTGTGACCATAGGCCTCTTTTCTGTTTTTCCCTAGAGAGGTAGGAGATTCTTGTTTATCATGATGCATGGTCATGGCTTGCTTGAGGTGAAATGAAACTGCCCTCTTCTAGGAATACAAATGTTATGACAACCAACATTATTTATTTTCCTCAATAACTGTGTTCCCAAAGAATTTCATATACTGCTTAGCTCAACTGTCAAGTTCAGTTTATTTGGACATTTTATTTTTTCCCCCAAAGTAAGTCTATGATACGAGTCAGGAAGTAAACGATGTGATGATCCCATTTAGGTAGTGAGTTTCCCACACACCGTGTCGCCGTCTTCTCTGTCTTTAATTTTACTTGTTTCTAAGTTTTTTGGGGAAGACGAGTATTTGTCATTTGCCGGCGATGTACCAACAGTTCGGAGAAAATGAAAACCATGATAAGTAAAAGTTTTCCTGATCAAAAAGGAAAGAGAAGGTGAGAAGAAGCAGGATCTACCCGCTGGTAGGCCTGGGGCTCCCTAAGCAGAATCTCTAGGTGAAAGGCACGGTCTTCTCTAAAGTGGTAACTCGGGTACGGTCTGTCTAACACAGCGAGCCCACTGTCCCAGGAAGGTGTGCAGCGGTGTGGACACCATTGTTTAGGACTTGGACCCAAGGGAGTACTGCCACCTGCCTAATCCCTTGGACGAAAGGACCGAGCAAGGGCAAGTGCTCCCTTGAGATTAAGAGAGGCACTTGGAGAATGAAAAAAGCCAAATAAATAATACTCTGAAACAAAACTAATAACAAAGTTGGAAGAGAAGCCGGAGATATCTGAAACATCAAATCCTTTAAAATCAGGATGAATGTGGCCACATAGTAGAAGCATTTTGTTTCCTCGGCTTGGTCAGAAGATGCAGAAGTGAAAAGACATGTTTCCAGGTCCTTGCTAATCAATTAAAAGACAAAAAATAGGGTAAAAGGCATGAAATTGGAGATGGCCCTGGTGGGACAGGCCAGTAATCAGAGCAATCTGAGATGCTGAGGCAGGTGGATCTCAAGTTCAAACCCAGTTTGGGAAATTTAGCAACTTAGTAAGATCTTGTCTCTAAATCAAAAAGTAAAAATGTGTTTAGTGTAAAGACACTGTGTCAGTCTGACCCCAGTACCACAAAATAAAACGAGGAAATAAAAGGAAACAGATAGGAGTGTTAAAGAGAAGTCTACAAGATAACATCATGGATTCAAGGCAAGAGTGACATTCCATCCCACCAGTAATCAAATATTCATTATCCAGACACAACCACTCATTTATTAAATCAATAACACATCTACACATTTAGTAATATTCATTTATGACAGTTTTTCAAAAAAAAATAAAAAGGCCTATGGCTGCACAGCTGTAGTATGTCACATTAGCCCATGCTGAGCTTTATTGCTCACTCAGAATTTCTAGGCATAAGATAATGGAACAACGAGGACCTGTATATATCCAACAGGACCTACTGTGCTGACTCTTAAATTCTCAGGGTCCTGCATGGTACTTGTCATGCAGTACAGGCTTAGGAAATATAATACTTTTGGCCAAAATGAACAAATGACTTGCCTTTCTATCTTATATCATGAAATTTCGGAGAACTGAGGTAAGCCTGTTTTGAAAGTATTGCCTCAGAATTTTGTTCTGTAGCAAAGTAGGGTGATAATAGTTAATAACTGACTGTGTATTTCCAAGATAGGAGAGTTTGAATGCTCCAAGAGCAAAGAAGGCTAAATATTTGAGTTGATGGAAGTGTTGATTACTCTGATTCAAATGATAACACAAGGTATAGTAGTAGTGAAATACCATACTATACCTCATAAATAGGTACAATTATTATAGGTTAACTAGTGTTTTGGAATGATCCAACATGTGAAGGAGGATGGAGTAAATGAGGGAGGCTGGTTCCTTGTTGGCCTGAACCAATTTTGGACTGATATTTCTGGGCTTCTTGGGTTACAGTTATTTTTTGTTTGTTTGTTTGGTTGGTTGGTTGATTCTTTTGTTTGTTTGTTTGTTTTCAGTTTTGAGACAAAGTCTTGTTCTGTAATCCAGGCTGGTTCTGAACTCACTGCATAGCTCAAGCTGGCATTGAACTCATAGCAATCCTCCTGCCTCAGCCTCTCTAGTGTAGATTACAGGCGCATAACAAAACACCCAGTTTATGTCGTGCTGGAGAATCAAACCCAGGGCCTTGAGTTTGCTAGGAAAGCTCTCTAACCACACAGCTATGTCCTCAGTTCCTTCCATTTTTTTAAAAAAATAAAATAAATCTGGAATGTCCTTCCAGTTTAAGCTTATCTAATAGTGTTTGTTGTTGTTGGTGGTGTTTCCTTCATCTGAAAGTGTCTTAAGCAAATGTCGCACCTCTCTGTTGACTACTCCTGACAGTATATAAGGCTCATTTTTATTTTGTTTTATGCTCATTTTTCCCTATACTAATGCCATTTATACTGTCAGAGTATCGTTTACGTACTCTTTATATGTCTTGAATCAGCCCAACACTCAAGGCTCTTTTAAGTATTGCTTGCTTCATGTTTTCTTTTACTCCCAGACTAAGGAACTACTCCCCTTTCTTATTACTCAAACATGCACATCACCTCATGCAAATATCTTTGGCAACTTTAGATGCAACAATTATGCACATATCCAGTCTTCCTTGCTAGACCACTTTTTGTTTGAGGGCAAATTCCACTTCCAAATTATTTCCATTCCCAATCACTGTAGTCTGTATTTGTCATAGGTGCTTTTCATGATACAGGTTTTGAGAGAATGACTTAATGAAATATATAAATTATTCTGCATATATACATTAGTAATTATATGGACAACACATTGTTCAGATGAGTTATAAGAAAAAAAGAAAATTCATACAGAAGAATTAAAATCAGAGAAAAGAATTAATACCAATTTTCAGATACCTCTTCACTGCAAATGGCATATTTCTGAAATTTTTGGGCCTGTGTCTCACTGTAATTTAGAGGTTCCAGAACATTCTCCACATTGCACTTGAATCCTTGTGGTGCTTAGAGATCAGAGTGCAACCACTGCTTCATTTTATTTCTAGCCCGTGAGTCAGAAATGTCAACCCCGAGGCTCTCTTTATCAAGCAGGGACAGATGATATTGGCAATAAAGGAAAAGAGAATAGGGAACAGAGCAGTGACTGACAGTGTGGATGAAGGGTAAAAGCAGGGGCTGTGGCAGATGGTGTGGCAGGTGATCAAAAGTTTTGTGATACATTGAAAGAAAGTCTAGGATGCAATTAGCTGACTGTAAGTGACTGTCTCAGCCTTGGACAAGCTTTGATCGACCTTTCCTGCCGACTAAGTCATGGATCACAGAGTTGCTGCTGATCTGGTCGAATGCAATCTTCCATCCTTTATTGGTTCTAGATGTTTTTACTCCCTAAATAAGGTCCTGTGTTATGTTCTATAGATGTGGATATTCAATGTTTAGGGTTGTTAGGCCACATGGGGTGCAGAATAAGTGTCTTGAGCTACCTTTAGAATATCTAAGATACTCAGTACATATAAGTAACCAAGCTTTCTTTTCTCTGTTTTTATCATAATATTTTACAAAGATAAAGCAGCATAAGCATAAAACTAGTGACATGTTTAGCCATGTTATTGTGAAAGTTAACATGTCAAAACGTAAGTGAAATAAATTCATATTTTAAGGAAGTTTATGAATTTGTGTTGGGCCTCATCCAAACCTTTCTTGGGCTATAAGAGTCTTGTGGGCCAAATGTTGGACAAACCTGGTGCAGAGGAAGCCACTTACTCAATAAAGAGAGAGCTACACATATTCTGAAGGAGTCAGGGGTGGTTGTGGAAAGAACTGAATGGGTTTCCAAAAAATCATCCTTCAAAAACCTATTGAAATGTGAATAGGCCTGATTTTGATAATGGTAACGTTCTACTTTTTGATCTGACGTCAGTTCCGTGGGTTCACTTACTTTGTGAGAGTTCCTATCATTATACATTTGCAATTGGTATATATTTTGGTACGGATGTTACATCTTAGTAAATGTAAACTTAAAAAAAAAACTTGCTGGAAAAAAGCCATACCAAATTAAATCTATTTTAACAGAAAATTCATGAAAAAATTTATCTGAGTACAAGGACCCAACTGAGGGGTGAGGACAGTACTGATCTGAATCGCCACCTTTATAAAAAATTGAATGCCATTGCTAGAGTTTGAATCTAGACTGTCTTCACAAGGGATCATCCACTCAGTCTCCTGCTTGGTGCTCTGGGAGGTGCTGTAGACAGTTAAGCAGCAGGACCTAGCTGAATAGCTGGAAGGATATTGGAAGAGTGTTGTTTAAGAGGATAGGAAGATCCTGATCTTTTGAACTTCATCATCAAAGATTCTTTGATCTCTTTATCTTCTCTTTTGGGTCCTTGCCGTGAGGTGAACAGTTGTGCTTCACTCTCTGCTCCTGCTGGCGACTGGCTGCTTTGCCGCAGGCCTAAATGCAGTAGGGCAGCCAATCATAGACAGAAACCAGCAGCACCGTGAGTCAAAATAAGCCTTCCTCCTTGTAAGCTGCTTATCTTAGGTATCTGTATAGGACTGGGAAGCTAAATCACATTCATTTTGGAAGAATGCTTTGGAGCTGGCCAGCCAAGCGTTTCAAAATACATCGCAGGCACACCCAGGCTCGCAACGAAACAACTTTAAACTTTGCAATGTTGTAAAAGTCATACACATTCAGCAAAAACTGTTATTATGAATTTTGATCCCTTCTCAGTGTAGCAATATGCTCCAGTAGTTTTTTGAGATGGCCACTGTAGGATGAAGTAAATGCTCTAAGCACATGTCAGTAATAGATATTTGGTAAATTAGGTGTGTTAAATCCATTTTGGACTTTGGATAGTTCAACTTAGATGGATTGTTTTAGGAAGTAACCCCCTTCTCAGCCTACATGTACCTGCATTTCTTCAAGTCTTCCCAACAAACCAAATAGTCAGTGTGTTAATCTCCAGCAAATGAGGGGCTTTACATGTGACTCCAATTATTGTCACAAAACCCACAGTCCAAAGTAACAGTTGACAATTCTGTGATGTGCAACAAAAGAAATCACGTGCTGCATCTTGGCTGGAGTGAGCTGGAAAATGACTGTAAGTTCCAAAAATTAAAGTCCTTGGTGAAGGGAAAAGTGGCAAGAACGTGTTTAAATCAAATGTCTTAGAGCAGGCAAGCTACATCAAAGCCGGTCCGGAGGCACCCAGGCTCATCTGGAAGAATGCTTTCTTATCCTGTGCTTCTGGCTTGCATTTGGAAAGAGGCTTCCCCACTCTCTAATCAGATTTCCTGTAGGACTCATGGGCCCACTTTCTCCTTGGCCCAATGCACAAATTTAAATTGCTGACCAGTGAGGATGCTTGTGAAGAAATACTATCAGTAAATTACATGTGTTATCTTCCATTAGGAAATCCAACCATTAAGTCTGATGTGTCTTAGTCCAGACTGAAAACACAATGGTGTGATTTGCAGCATTATTTATATTGTCTAACTAAAACGTAGCATCATTAAACACCAGTGCATGAGCTTACAGAATCCTGCCAAAGATCACCTGGTATGATACCATCCTTGTCTCTTCACAGAGGTCTGTGCTGTAAGCTCTATTGCTGGACCTCACAGGGAGAAGCCTCCTGCAAGCATCATTTCTTTTCATAAGCCCCCCAAAGGATAGGCTTTTAATCTGAATAATTTATTCTAGCTATGGGACAGGAAAGCAACTTTGTAAGACAAATCAAAAGAGTCACAACTTAATAATATCTCTTTCATCTAATTTGCAAATTTTTTAAAAGACAGAGAAAGAAAAGACACTTGTTTTTTTTTTTCTAATCGAGTATAATTATAACGTCTTGCATAGCAATAGCATGTATAATAGAAGGAACTCTGAGGTTGTATAAGCCACACAACCATATAAGGAATTTAGAAGAAGGCATTGATTTTAGGTATCAAGTGGACAATTACAGTATAAGACCTGCCTCCATTACTTTTTCATTGCTGTGACTCAATAACTGACACGCACAATTTTAGGAAAAGGAAAGGTTTATTTTAGCTCATGGTTTCAGATGGTCACAGTCCATTCAGGGGCGGCCAGCAGCAATTGAAGTACATGGCAGAGGCAGAAAGGTGGAGGCAGCTTCTCAGGACATCACACATAGGCAGGCAAGTGAGACTCCTGGAGACTAGTCCAAGTCCCAGTCTTAGTCTCTCCTGCATCCGGGTATCGAAGGTATGGCCACTACACGCCTTTAGTCTTAACTCACACACCTTTAGTCTTAAGTCACATGCCCCTAATACCAACAACTGCAATCCACCCCTCCAGAACAGACCCCAATCCACCAACATTACGTGGCTCCATAGACAATCCATAACATTAAAATACATGAGACTTTTGGGGGACACTCCAGATCCTAACCACAACAGACCCTAATCTGACTAGTATGTCCATCATTTCTACTTGACCTAAATTTGCTGATGAGGAAGAATACTTTCAAACCACTACTGACTATGCAGAAATCCTGAACTATGATTCTATTATTTTGAAATCTTAGCAACTATTGAGCGCCTGCTGTGTACAACACCAGATATTGCTGAGGTACTGAATACATTAGTCTTAAAGAAGTCCCAGTGAATAACTCATAATTCTTCAGCTACGTTTTATTCTTTACTCACATTCCAACCTCAAGCAAAAAAATGTACATTCATCTGGTTGTAACCACAATACTCAAGATTGTTTCAATTTTGTACAGTGAAAGTGACACATAATAGACATATTTTTCTAACTACTCATCCACTTTGAAAAACAATGAGAAATTATTCACATGGTGAAAAATTATCTTCATTCAGGAGATCACATAAGCACTGTGCTCACAATCAAACACATTTTACATTAGCAGTGAACTCTAATCACTTATGAAAGGAGTTCCTCTGGCTTGAAAGGTATTTTTATTGCTTCATTTTGCTCCAGCCAAAAAAAGTAGGAAATAGATGTTTTCAGCCCATTATCATGTTCATACGAGGTGCTGAGCAATGCCACGTGTTAGAAAGGGGAGAAGAGAACTTCGTGTTCCTTGTAGAACAAGAAGATCCTGACACAGTCACCCTGTCTTTTAATCCTGAAGTCTAGCTTTACAAAAGCAGAAGAAATGGCACGTGTCCCACTTCATGCAGGCACATACATCCCTTCACAAAATCTTGCAGGTTCTATGACATTGTAACTTTTGTTTTTATCTGACAGAGGACACTTTGGACTTGAAATTTTTAGTACTGATGACACTATGACTCTGGAAACTCTTAAGAGATGAACTAAATGAACTCAGCTTAAATAAATCGTTATGGTTTGGATCTGGGGTGTCCCCCAAGTAGACTCCTGTATTTAGATGTTGTAAAATACTCATGTGCTGTTAAGAGGGGAGGCCTGATTGGAATAGGTGGAACATTGGAGCTTGATCCATAGAGGGCACATTATTGGGACACAATGTGGAAAGAAAGCTCCATCCTCCCTCCTTCTCTTGGCTTTCTGTCTGCCATACCGTAAAGAGTTTTTTCCCATCAGTCCCCACCATGAGCTTCCTCGGTTGCTAGCAACCCATCAATGGACTGTGTGAGACCTTCTGAAACTGTGAGATAAAATAAATCGTCCCTCTTTTAAGTTGTGCTTATGAGGTATTCTGTCCCAGCAACAAAAAAGTAAGGCAGAAATTAGTATCAGGAGAGGGGTCATGGCTGTGACTTTGCCCAATGATGTGGTTTAGAAGAATTTGGAAGTGCTTTAGGGAAGAGTTTGGAAAGGTTTGAAGATACCAACTAGAAGCTCTTAGAATGCTTTGAGCAAAGTTTTTTGAAAGATTCTAGTCTTGATTCAAAAGACCGTAATGCTGCGGAATATTAAGGCCATGTTCAAGAAGTTTCAGATTAGAAGGAATTTATTGGTTATTGGCCTAAAAACCATGCATGCTATGTTTGGGCAAAAATGTGTCAGCCTTTTCCCTTATCTAGAAAGTCTGACAGAAAATGAGATTAAGGACAGTGGGCTATTTAATCTGGTGGATGAACTTTCAAGGAAATCCATTGTTCAGACAGCCATAGTGCTACTATTTGTGACTCAGGCAGCTCTACACTGAGAAGCAGGAGAAAAGGGCAGAAGAGCACGTGGTTATCAAAGAGCCTAGTATTAAAAGGAAGTCAAGTACATGGAAACAAGGCTAAAAAAAAGTCCTTGAGGGCATGTAAGGAATCAACAAGACCTCACCCTTTATCAATTAAAGTGTGGAGAGGCAAAGGATCTTGCTCTAAGAATAGTACCTCAGGGCATCCAGTAGAGCCAAAGAAAAGAGTGTTTTCTGAAGTTCAGCCATCTAAAAACCCAGAGGGCTCAGCAGGGATTGACTAAGGGTACTAAACCACTGCTCGAGCCAGTGGCGATCCTTGACAACATCCATGTGGTGCTGGCTTTACAGGCATGTAGAATGGAAAGGTTGTGGGGTCTTGGAGGCTTCTGCCCACATTTCAGAAGAAGTCACTGGCGGTCAGGCAGTGTACTCCTGCGAATGAAATTGATGAATTTGTAAATGAGAAGTCTAAGGTGCAGTGGAAACCGCATAAATTTGGAGATGCCATACACATGGACCAATTGTTAAGGAAGTCTATAGGCTGTGAACAGATCCAACCCAAAGAAGATTCTACAATCAAAAGCAATGCTTCAGGGTTGGGGCCATCCATGCCTTTGGAGCTGACAGCTTGCTACAGCTAGCAAGAGGTTCTAGACATGGAGCTACAGATTTAATGAAACCACATGATTTGTTTATTGTCCTGCTGGATCCTCCTTCTTTGTTCTGATTGTTTTCTAGCCTCCTATTTCTCCCTTTTGGAATGGGAATCTTTACCCTGTGCCACTGTACCATGAAAGTGTTTGCCTTTTCACTAATTTTCACAAAGACTCACAACTAAGAGTTTGCTTCTTGTCTCAGAGGACATTTTGGACTTTGCATTTTAGCAATGCCGGAACTGTTAAGATTTTGGCAACTATTGGACAAGGACTAAATGCATTTTGTATAGGGAGGTGGCCACAAGTCTTTTGGAGACCAGTGTAAAAATATTACGGCTTGGATCTGGACTGTCCCCCCAAAGCCTCAAGTACTTGGATGTACTGGGATGTCTATGGAATGTGCTTTTGAGGAGTGGGGCCTAGTTGCAAGGTGAGGAACACTGGGGCTTGGCCCAGAAGGAGATTACTGGAAGAGGAACTGAAAGGGTGGCTCTGCCCTTCCTCCTCTACTTGGTTTTCTATCTGCCATGCCATGAAGAATTTTTCTCTGACCAGTCACCACTATGTGCTTCCACTGTTGCCAGCCACCCATGAATAGACTATATAAAACCTTCTGAAACTATAAGCAAAAATAAATAGGCCTTCCCTTAAGTTGTGAATGTTAGGTATTCTGTTCCAGAAAGGAACTGCAAGAGAGGTGGAGATGAGTCTTTTGTGTTCCAGGGGAGAAATGTTAGGGTTTGGGTCTGGAATGTCCACCAAAAGCCTCACGTTTATAATAAAGTGCCTTATGTATGGACATTGAGTGTTGTTGCAAGGTGGGGCATGGTAGGTTGTGGCAGATTATTGGGTGTGAGGAAAAGACCATCCACTTCCTCAAAGTAGAGTAGTCTGGGAGCCAAACCTGCCACACTCGGCACCAATATAAACAAATAACCAGTGCAGAATTACAAGCTCAACATTCTTAATAGCAAGGCCATCTTGACAGCAAGGCCCACAGCCTGATCAGAGCAGGATTAAGGGCTCAGAAGTAACCACGTGACGGTGAGCTCACTGCCCGCTTCTGCTCATGTTCGGCAAGTTCTGATTACAGGTTATAAGCAAGTGTGTGTGTGCCAGTAAAGTTTCATCCTGAAAAGCTCCACCAATATTGGCTTCACGCGCCTTCCTTCATCTGGGTGTCTCACCTCCCAACAGCCCTTGTGCTGACAGCTGTGTATGTGAGCCGGAAGGATACCCACTCTTGCTCTGGCTTATTTCTGGAGTTCTGACTTTTTCCATTGCACTACTCAGGCCCCTCCTATCATTGCTGACTGCCCATGAGTAGACTGAAGTCTCTTGAGACTGTGAACTAAAATAAGATTTTCCTCCCATAAGTTGTGAATACTGGGAATTATGTTCACCCATGAGAAAATAACTGAATCAGTACTTCTAGTTTAAGAACAATAAGTTTGGTTATTTTAAGAAATTTATTTTGTACCTGTTTTTATGTCAGCAATAAGAACCTAATACATGTAGGTTAGCAAGTAAGATATCCTAGTATCATTATTTCATATAAACACAGAAACACATTCAATAAAGAGGTTTATGGTATTATTGGCAATAGTTCTGGCTTTATTTGATAGGAAGACCAACAAACTCAGATAAAAATATTTGATTCCAACAACCACTCATCAAGTTTCCACATTTTCAAGATATTTGATGTATCATGTTAGGCAAAAGGGGATCATCCCCAAATTATGAGGCAATTAGACAAATTATTGCTTAAATCCTGGCTGGTAACTTGTTAAGAACTGTTTTTTGTGTGTGGTTACAATAAAATCCATGGTCCCCATTCTTGTAATGGTTATATTTTTCTTTTTCTTTCTTTTTTTTTTTTTACCATTTTAATGTCTTCCTTACTAGCTGTATTGCACATATTTTCATTTTCTGTCAAAGAATTTAGCTCATGGGGGAAAATTACATTTATATGCTAACTACAATGACATGCAAAATGGAAATGCACTGAAGTGTTACAACAGCCCAAAGCAGGATGTGACCAGGAGCGACTGTCATTCGTCTGTGGAGGAAGGCATTCTGATGGAAGGGGTATTATTTATTTTCTTGGAAACCTTATTTGGAAGAAATAGAGGAATTTGATGTTGTTAAAACAGAAAGTTAATAAAAGAAGTGGTGGAGAAATAATATAGAGAGATAAGCAGAGGAGAGCATGAAGGCAAATGAAAGCTAAGCTAGGGAACTACGGTACTATACCATGGGCAACAATAAGTTATTAAATGGTTTTCAAAAATACCAGCCTGATTATTCCTGTGTTTCAGAAAAACAAAAATGGACAGTTCGAAGACATGGAAAATTCAGAGTAGAGAATTCAATTTAATGTCATCTCAAAAATCCAAAACACAAAAAGTAAAGCACACAACATAGAGAGCTAGGGATGGATTCAGCGCAATCTCCGGGAGTAGAATGAACAAGACGTGGTCAGTGCTTGAATGTACAGCTGTGGTGGAAGCAGAAAGAAACTACTATAAGATGATGTCATTGTGGGAGAGGCACCATAGACAGGTACACTGAAAAATATATCCAGTGAATCATATGACAGAAATTTGCTAAGTTCTGTTCCAGGTATTTTATATAGTGTCACTCTACAGCTCAGGCTGGTCCTAAGCTCATTGGTGTAGCCCAAGCTGGTTTTGGGCTCAGGACAATTTGCATGCCTCATTCTCCCAAGTGCTGGGATTACAGATTCTTACCACCATGCCCAGCTTTATGTGGTGTTGGGGAACTGAACTCAGGGCCTTGTTCTATTCCTCCAGCCTCTTATAGCCTTTCCTTTGTAGCTATATGAAATGTTTGAGACTCTTCTCCAAGGACCCAGATGTTTTTTGAGGGTCTGGTCCAACAAAGAGTCAGAAATCTAACATTATTCTGTTGAGTACAGAGGTAAGACCCTCTGTTACTCCTCCTAACAATCTAGTTTCTTTTTGGATACATGGATCCACATAGGCCAGAAGAACACCCATGTTGCAAATGTGGACATGGTGCTTAGAAGACTAATCAGTGCAAACAATACAAATTTTATGTCACCCGCTGGTAAACCTTTGCTAGGAAAGAGTCTGAGATCACACATGAAGGACACATAGAGACAGTCAGAGTGAAAACTGAGCTGAAGTAGAAAAACAAGAAAGGGAGGGAGCAAGAAGAATATCGGTTATTGTAGTAACACTGGGACACTATGTGAACAGAACTAGAAAAGAGGCCACTGGATATTGAAGTAGGAAATTTTATGGAGTCTGAGAGGGCAGCACTGTGCCAATTTTCAGGTGTTGGTAGATCTAGTAGCAAGAGAGTATGGTTGGATGTTAAGAGGTGGTAAATGTAAGGCCTGGTCTTCAAGATATTTAGCAATGATAGAAAGACTTGACATAGGATCAAGAATGATGGACAAGAACAACTGAAAAAAGGTATTGTTTTTGTGTACTTTGACACCTGTAGAATGGCTTGATTGAAATAAGAAAAAACAATGACAAGGAACAAGCATGAATATACAAGAATAGAACTTTTCCTTATTGTCTTCGTAAAGTATTTGATAGTAGTCCGAGAGTTGCCACACAATGAACTGCACACAAGGCCCATGAGACTCTAGCATACTTTAAAAATTGTTGTACTAGCTTTGCAACACTGCGACAAAATATGTCAACAATAACTTAAAAAAGAAGAAAGATTTATTTTAGCTTATTATATCAGAGATTTTAATAATCACCACTGAAGTTTATTGTTTTGGGACCATGGCATATGGTGGAAATCTGCCATGGAAGAAGATTGTTTTTCTACTCCAAGGTGGCCAGAAATCAAGGAGTAACAAGAAATAGCATGGTCTCAATATCTCCCTAAAGAGCATGCCCCCAACTACCTAACTTCCTGCCAGTATGCCCCACCTCTTAAAGGCCCCACCCTCTCCCAGAGCACCATGGGCTGGGACCAAGTCTTTCAATAGAGACACTCCACATCAAACTATAGAAATTAAGAACACTTAAACCCTCTTTATTTTTAAGCATACTATCCAGCTGGACCCTGCTGGCATATAAAATGAATCCACTGAACAAAACGCCTTATCCCAGACATGACTCATTACTTAGCATAGTTACTTTGTTAGTAAATACTGAAGATAGTCACTCAGGCTTGTAATGCTATTTTGTATACAGATTGCAACACTGACTTGAATGCTTATTCACACGAAATGGAAGCCCGGTAGCTTATATTTGCTAGAGATACCAGTTCAGCTTTTAAGCGAGTAATCATAAAGCAAGCACTTAGGGTATCCCAGAAAACCCATCTGTGAAGGTCACAGCTGTTTGGCGGAGCCTGTGCTGTACAGGATACACAGAAGCAATAATGTACATTTTGCATAATAGCTAGACATCGATGGCGGAGAGATGAGACTCCAGCCTGGCAGTGACAACAAGACAAGTTTTGGAATCTGCTGCCAGTGTGAGAAAGGAGGAGACCAGGAAAACAACTAGAAAATAGAAAGCTTTGTCAGCTGGAGGGAATTGAGGAAGTAAATAAAAGACAGTGAGAGTCACGCTGGCCCCAAAGAGAAAGACCAAAAGGAACAAAAGTCATGCTGCATCCTAGATTGTTACGTCTCTGGAAGAGTAATCTGCAGAAGAGAGAGAAGAGCCCTACCTCAGAGGACTGAGCAGAGACATTAGGATGGAAGTGTAGAGGCAACCGGCCTCAATTGACACTCTGTGACAAGATCCCTTTCCCTCCCAATGATATCTTTTGCCCTCTCTGTCCAAATTCACATCCTTCCTCAAGGACATCAAATGCAAGCCAAATTGAGGCAGCATTTCCCACTGCTGGATGCTTCCCCTCAGTCTTTTCCACCTGCATGTGCTACAGAGCTCACCACTAATGGCGGACTTTTTTTTTTTCAGAAAGAAAATTTCCTTCTGAGATGTAAGCCCATAGCATTTGTTTTTGGTTATGGAAGGCATGATGTCATCTCATCCTTCCATATGTTAAAATAAATCATAGGAAAGCTGACAAATTCAAAGAATACAAATGACAGATGACAATGTTTAGGGGCAAGTCCAACTCTGCCGCCTGCTCCCTGTGTGCACTGAAGCAGACTTGGCCATGTTGCTCAGTACTGGTGGTGCACAGCTCAGGCCCTTCCTAACACACTCTTGTGAAGAAGTTCACTGAAGTTGGTGCCAACCTTGCAGTGCCAAGCTTGATCTTCCTATTGAAATAAATCATCACTTCCCTTCTGTTATCAGTCCTTAGAAGGTGCTTCAACCGTGACAACACATAATAAAAGGAAGATTAATTGGTGAACTGAAAAATCCTTGTAGTGACAAGGACACAAAGAAAAACAAAAGAGAACAGAACTTGGCCACTGTGCTCTTTTTCAGCCTTTACTGATCTCAGGTTTCAGCGTTTTATTAGCAAGATGGCCAGCTTCCATCCTAGCAAGTATGCTGCCCAAACCGCTAATAAAAAAGTAAATGTCTATGTAAGTTCCATTCCTGTCAGTATCTAACCTTGATTCAAGTACCTATTTACACCAGTGTTCAACTCCTTGGGAAACTTGATACCATGTTTTTTAGCCCTTTGTTTTCATTCCACCATGTTTAATGAAGCATGATTTTACCCTTAATTAACATAAATAAAATTTAATTTTGCTTGGAGACTTTCAGTAAAACACCCGCCTAATAAATGTGAGATACCATGAGTATTACAAGGTTGGTTTTGGGAATCATTCAAGGGTATTCTGTCCTAGACTGTCAATGAGAGACCAGAAAATAGTTTCTACTTCAAAAGAATGCAATGTTTGCAGCCAGGTTTTAACAAGTTTTTACCATGAATTGTGCAATAGCTTTCCACACTCTTAGTGACCCTGTGCCTAGACACTTGTGTAGGTACCACTAATAGCTCCACCTTAATTTGGATCCTTCGTGTGGCACAATCTAACAATTTCTCCACAACTTTGTTTCAACAAGAAAATCCCTCATGACACCGGGGAAACTGAACTGATAAAAGCAAGAGAGCATGAATTAGGGCATTAGTTAGAAATCAACTTACCAAGAAGCTCACATTTGAGTCACTTTGAAACTACTTTTAGAAAAATAAGTGGTTTTAAAGGGAAAGACACACCAGGGTGGGGAAGGGGAAGAAATAATGGCTGGGAAGATTTTGTAGCTATAATTACAACAATATCAATTGTCTTGGTCTCTAAGTCTTGTTCCCCTGTATGGTAGATTTTTGGGGTTGAAATATCTTTCTTGCTGTGTCCACAAGTCCAAGTCATTTTGTATAGCAACAATATAGATTCAGAGTAATGGAGGAAAAACATATTTCTCAGTTAATTAAACTATTAGTCATAATTCTTTGCTCATTATATATTATATATTCAAGGTATTTACCATTTAACTTTTTGGTTTCACCCTTACAACTTTAGAATTTGCCATGAGATTTGCTTTTCCTGACCAGATTACATTAGTTCTGATCCAAGCAGAGTTCTAACATGTGCTTGGCTTGACCCTTTAACTTCTGCCACACAGGGTGAGAGCCCAGGATTCAGGTGAAGAGGAACATAAGATGGAGCTGTGTGTTGTCAGAGAGAGGTAGGGAGCAAGTCGAGGCAAAAACAGCTGATGAATCATCTTACTAGTCTAATGTAATGGCTTCCATTTCAAGAAGTGGTTTGAAGAGAAAGCAATTACATTATAGAGTGTTTACAATGGTGTACAGTGTCAAATTAGGTAAACTTCCAGGTAGAAAATAGAAAAACAAAGCATTCTTCAGGCTAACGCTGATCTGCTTAACAAATATCACCTTTAGCTCATCCTGTTTAACAGGGCAACTAAGCTCTTGTTTCCAAATGTGTTGCATAGAAATCCTGATTAAATATTATTCTCTGTCCAATCAATCCAAAGAAGGCCTTCCTTACCTGTGTTAGGACAGAAAGAACATGCTGTCTAAATAAAACAATGTTTAAGCAGCCTGAATAGAGGGTGACCATGACTCTGCATGTACCAGTTACCTCATCTGAAACTCTTCTGGGCAATTCCTCATAATAACTCAACTCTGCCGTCCGCCATGACAATGTGGCAAGTAACTCTCCGAGCACTTCCTACTTACCTAATCGGTGCAGTCCATGATGTCACTGCTTCCTGATTGGGTGGTGATGGGCCCTTGTTGCAAGGAACTAATAACTGCACTAAACAGCATAACTAGTTAGAGAAGAGAAAAAGAGAGAAGCGGCAAAACGGCCAAGCAAGTCAGCAAGAAAGAGAAAAAAAGAACATCAGGCTGAGGAAGCAGCCTGGTGAGGGTGGGGCACAAAGGCAGAAATGAAAAGTGGCTTCTGTGCCACACAGTTTGTTGTTGGAACTAAATAAAGCCTGACTGGACTTTCTGTGCTGCCTTGCTTTTCCGTCCAGGCTGGCTTGATCCAGACTTGAACATTTCCCCCATTACTTACATACATATAAATGCACAGTGGTTACACTGAGCTTGAGTAGCTTGTACAGTGTATATTGCTTCAATGTTACAGTCCCTTCCTCTCCTCATTTTTAGCCCCTCCCTCACCCTCCTTATTCTCCCTAACCCTCAGTATCATACTTATTGATTTTATGAAATGCCACTATTCTGGATTTCTTATATTAGAAAAACTGCAACATTTAACCCCCTGTGTTTGACCACTTCACTAGTAATGATGGTCTCAAGTTGCATCTATTTACATACAAAACCTCAAATTTACCTGTGTTTGTAGAAGAATAGTACTCCATTGTCTACACATATCACACTTTCTGTATCCATTGGTCCATTGCTGGATATTTTGGCATCTTACACATTTCAGTTATTGTTATTTGTGTTACTACAGATATTGGTGCACATGTATCTCTGTGATACATTGCATTTAACTCTTTCAGAAAGAGAACCAGAAGAGGTATCATTGGTTCAAAAGGCACATTTATTTTAAGCCATTAGAAGGATCTTCATACATCCCTCCATGGCGATTTGATCCCTGGTCCTCTGCCAGACCTGCCCCTGGTGTAGCTGGTTAGTATCTGACCCTGGACTGTCATCTGACAACCTATGATGGCAGTTTTTAGTCATAAACACTTTGTGAATAATGGACACATCTGGTAACTTTCAAAAACAATCAAACAAAGACAAAAGAGGCACATGGAAAAGCAGCTAAAGCACTCTCCCCTTGACCAGTGCCGTCGGGGGCTTGTTACCATGAAACTGAAGGCCTTCCCAGCTAGTAGACAAGGACAGAAACTCAGATGCACAAATTCATAAATTGAACACCCTTAGGCTCAGAACCCAGATACTAATAAATATCAAAGGTCTTAGCGAGTTAAAAACTCCCTAGTTCCAGACTTCTGAACTTTAATGTCAGTTTCACACTTGGCTCTTCATGTAATGTAGATCAGAGATAGCTTGGGGTGTCTACTAAATATTTAAATTCTGTTCTGAGATTGACAAGCTAGAATGATTTTCTGAAATAGGATGCAATTTTCTGGGTGTTTCAATTAAAAAGAGTAGGGACGGACTTGTAACTCTACAGGTAGACAGGAAGGGCCTTAGTTGGAAAGATTAGCTTTTTTGTTTATTTTATCTCTCTGTCTTTTTTTCCTACAGAATATTGAATTCAGGGCCTTCACATTAGACTACACCAAAATCTTTCTTTCTTTCTTTCTTTCTTTCTTTCTTTCTTTCTTTCTTTCTTTCTTTCTTCTTTCAGACAAAGTCTTGTTAGCTTAGTAATTTAACCAGGCTGGTGTCTAAATAGTGATCTTCCCATATTAGACTCCCAGAGTACCAGGATTATAGGCATTTGCCATGACACCTAATTTAAAAAATCTTTTGCTTGACAATAGGAGTTTAAGTTGAAAACTGCTTGCAAGGCTACAGAATCCTCTATGACATCTGCTATGAGCTTGCTAAGAAAATCTAAGGTATACTTAGAAACCGCCACCTACACATATTTTATCCAGAGAACACTGATTCAATTATTGTCTTTTGATTGCTAAAATAATATGTGGTCTATACTTTTCTATTATTTATATTTCAAGTTTACAATCAATTTTTTTATGGTTTTCATTCTTTTTCTTTCCCTGAAGTTCTATATTTTTATCTATAAAATTACTTCATTGCTCATTCCAATTTTTTAAATAACAGCCCAAAAGCATATAAAATACTTTGATCTTTCTCAAGGCAGTAAAATAAAACTCTATCCTAAAAATGTCAGAAACAACTTCTTTTCGAGATTATTAACTCTTTTAATGGCAGCCGTATCATTAGGAAAATGTAGTTTTTAAAGACCTTGAACTTCAATGCTTTCTTAATTGTGAAACTCATTAAGTGTTCAGAAATGACATTATTCCCAAAAGTTTGTGCCCATTAGCTGAGCATAGGCATTGTCATTGTCAAGATACCAGAGAATCAGTGTATCAGCAAGGAGGAGAGAAAATAGGACGCCACAGACCAAAATTGAAGTACTCCTACTAAGAAACTAATTGCAGAAACAAAACAGATTAAATGAAACTTCTGCTCCCCTAAAAGGGAGCTAAACAGATTCCAACCTACTCTAATCATGTTACACAACACTTTCTAACTTTGTTTTTTTTTAAGTTGGCTCCAATTGCCTTTTATAACTTCTTCCATGTTTCTGACACCATTGAAACCTGCTTTTTCTATTATGCCTCTAAAGAAGTCTGTTGTGTCAGTACATGCAGGGACTGATCAAAGAATTTGATACTAATCTTTGGACAAACAAAAGCAGGGTGAATTTCTCTTGGACATATTGAAGCAATCTTATGTGTCAATCAGAATCATTGAGAAAGACAGAATTCCTTTTCTCTGTAATTCTACTTTTTTTTTTTTTTAAATTGGAGCTCTATGACTCTAACAACCCATCAAGAACACTCTGGACAAACCTTGATACCAGTGCTTTCAACATCATTAAATAGGACTAAAATAAAGAGCAGAAACTCATGGGAGCTTGCAACCTTTCTGCATATTGTAAAGCTACAGTAAGAATTTTGGCAATGTCAATTCTTTTAAATGCAGATTGAAGGCCAATAGGAGAGGACTCACTAGCAGCCTAGGTTAAGGTAGGTTTTTTTTTTTTTTCTTATGTCCATTTGTCATTTTCAGCCTTTCCCTTTATGGCTGGATCTTGTGGATGCTAAGCAAATCATTAAATGCTGTTCAATTAATAGTGCATGATGATCTCAGTAAGGTATCTAATCACAAACTGCATCTACACATAAAAGGCACCCAAAAGTCATTGCCTAGTAAGCTAATGAGGTCAATATTCCCTGCATATAGCAATTCAGTGGGCATAGTTTATAGTAGAACTTTGGTCACGTAGAGCCTCTCTGGCTATTGAATGAGCACTGGGTTGAACAGGTGAAGATTCATTACCACGAGCTTTCTGGCAAAACAGAGTGGGCTTGGAAGTCAGCTTGTGAGGAAAATGACCAGCTGTGAGACATTGGGAAAGCTACTTAACCCCACGAGTGTCAGATCTTTTATTCTAAATTTATTATTCTTAGTTCATAGAGTTGTTGAGATATTATATTAGAAAATGTGACTTGATACAGTATGTCAATAAATGGTTGTTTACAAATATCTATATTTTGGAACTGATTTTCTTCAATTTACCTTTCTCCTTATTTTCCATTTATTAAAATTATAATATTTTTCTTATTTTAGAAGCATGTAATTTTGCATAATTTTCAATATTATCTGTTAAATCATTCTACAAAAGTTTAGCAATTTCACTTTCGTATTCCTCATAACACTTGCACTATTAACAAACTGAATTTCTTTTTTAAAAAGCCAATTTTGCACTGAAGATATGTATGTAAAATGAATTGGGTAATTCTCAGACATAGCCGTATTTTTAGCATTTGATTTTTATTCTTCACTCATTTACTTCTTTGTAGTTTTCAATTCTATGCCACTTTTTCTTTTCATGATATAGTGTCCACTATCCTGACTATGTAACCATGCTCTTATTCTAATAATTTTGGCTTCTCATTTTAATTCTTAATTTTTTATTCAAAATTCTTTAATGAAATTCATATGTGCTCTATGTAATTGGACATGACACTGTTCAGCAAAATGGCAACACAATCAATGAAACATTTTAATTAAAGTTGTTATAACTATTAATAGATACCATGAAAGAATAAAGCAGGAAGCAACCACAGTATAAAGTCCTCCAAAGGAGAGCTTTTCAATTTGTCCTTAGACTGGGCAAAATTCTTTCCTTCAAAAATTACTACTAAGTAAATTCTTGATACCGTCTTTTGTTGGCAGAACACTCAAACAACCTTCCACTACAATCCAATAGCAGAAAGGCATGAATTCAGACAAAAATGTCATGAATTGCAAACAGTTGGGTAATCCTTGCAATCGGTCCATTAACTCTGACATGAAGAAGAAAATGATTTGATATATCAGGGCATTGATACTAGATTTGGTAACTGGTAAGACAGGAGAATGGCAGAAACAAATAGAATTTACCCTGCCCTCGAGCAGATGATTTAGTAGATTTACGTTAATATTTTGGTATATATGTTTACAAAGTTTCATTGATAAATAAGGTGCACCATCAAGACTGAAATGTTAAAAAATCTCAACATTATACTTACTAAGTAAACATTGCACTTCTCACTTATGGAGAGAAACAATTGCATCACATTTCTGTTTGCACACTTCCAAATTCTACACAATTCTTGTGGCATAGGCATTTTTTTTTTCTCTTCTTGAAGCTTAATTTTTGGTGTTCTCCACAATGCCATTCTCAGTCCTTCTTTCTCTCCACCATAAATGTCCTCTTTTACTAATGAAGGAAGTGCTGATAATGACTGTTCGTGTTAACCTCTACCCTGAAGTATGGAAAGGAACAAGCTCTAGAAGAAAAATAATGTCTTTCAAAAGTCAGCTCACATGCAGTGGTTATTTGAGGGAGCCAGGGTATCTCCAACACTCAGTTATTTCTAAGTTTATCTAACTTGGAAATAGATCACACTCAAGAGCTGACATAGAGAAAGTAACAGTAGATTCCACATAGATTAAGGCTAAAACAATAGCTGACTGCTGGCTGATAGGCTTTCTTAGTGATATATCCATGATTTGCAATGCCTGGTGAACATGTGGTGGACCACACACTTCCAGTGGAGGTGCTTTGAGGTCAGTTTCTTGGGAGGATGTGAGACTTACAATAAATATTTTCAATGTGAGACTCAACAATAAATTTTGGAAGCAGGATGCAATGATGCTATTACTTAGGCATTTACTGTTTCTCCCTGTTTGTGGAACAATAAGTAGGCATTCTGTGACAGCCCATAAATGGTAAGCAATTGTCCCCTGAAGATGCCTGTTCATCAGTATTTGAGTTTTAGCAAGAAGCTCAGTAAAACTAGAAAAGTTACTAGGTGCTGAGAATCCACAGTCCTTAGAGATTCCTATTATACACTTTTTATTTTATAGTGACATGGCACATGTATTTATCTTTTCATCTCAAGTCATTTCTGAAAGAGATGTAGTATTATAGCACACTTACAATGAAAAATATGTCACTGAGCTTCAGTAAGGTGACAGAAGTTACACAACTTGCCCACAGTTAAGCAAGCAGTGAAGATTTTAACCCATGACGGTTTACAAAGCCTAAATTCATTCCATCATGATGTGATAATCTGGTTGTCACGCACCACTGCTATGTGGATCTCGAAGATTATTTCTATATTTTAAGAGCGTCACATAATCTGTCATGAATTTCTATTTTCTGATGAGTGAACACATTTCTAAATCCCAAGATTCTGGATGAGCACTTTTTCTTATACTCGTCTACAGTCTTACTTGGTACCTGATCTTCTGAAGAAGGTTTCTACTAAGCTCTCCAATTTTCTGAGATATAAAATGTGCTTGATGTATATTGCTTTCTTTCTTGTCAGCTACATTTTCTACCACTCCTACCTCTCAAAGAATTAGTCATACAGACAGCTCTTGAGTCAAGTAGAGAAGCAGAACTGGGAGAATTCTATTAAATGATTTGCTGGGAATGTCTGCAAGACACTGACATTGACATAATTGCACATGTCAATAGCCAGGAATAGAGCACAAGTAGAACAGGGGCACAAGCTTGTCCCAGAGAAGTCTCAACCCCGAACTGATAGAATCAGGACCAGCCACATTTCTTAGAGCCAAATGGGTGTGCATTTAGTCACATGTATAGGACACCTTCACTACCATTCCTCAACGAAAGTGTGGTTTACAATGGATTGATTGTACCTCGCCAAGTTTGCACACCAAGGAGACTATTACACTAACAATTGCTAATGGGAATAAATGACACTCATAATAGTGCTTTTTACCTGTTTTAAAAGTATTTTTATCTGATAGTCAAATCTGCTCTGAGACAACTTGATACTGTTTTATTTTGCTCAACTTATACCAGAAAAAACTAACATTGACATAACTTGGATATACCTAGGGTCACATAGAGGAAATCAGAGTCTAAAGTGAAGTTGAACCTCGGGTGTGCGGTCCACCGCAGCAGCACCTGGATGGAAGTCACTGCTGCAGGTATTTCCAAAATGCACCAGTCAATAGTTGCAAAGGGATGATGTGAGAGCTTCAGCTTACTCCAGAAGAAAGTCAGGTCTTAGATAACTCTGACGAATCAAGTGCTTGGTTTCTCCATTGCTGTATTAGTATTTGACATGCGTAAAGAACACAAGTGAAATAAAATGCAAAAGCACAACTCTTTAAATATGATATTTTTAGGCTAGAGGAATGGCTTGGTGGTTCAAGCGCTTGCCTAGCAAACGCTAAGTCAAGGGCTAACTACCCAAGTTCGATTCCTCAGCACCACACAAGCCCGGCATGGTGGAGCACGCCTGTAATCTCAGCACTTGGGAGGCTGAGACAGGAGGATTGTCATGAGTCCCTGGAAAGCCTGGGCTCCATAGTGAGTTCAGGACCAGTGAGACCCTGTCTCAAAAAAAAAAAAAAGATATTTTGTCATAATTTTTAAAAATTGTTGTTCCTTAGAAACAAGAATATAGTCTGATTTTCTCCATAAATCTCTGTTGTACAGACATAGAAACAAGCTGCATAGGAACTAGGGCTGTACATACCTTCTAAGAACCTCAGAGTTTTCACTCATTCTCACAGGTCTCCACATACCATATGACAGGCAGATAAGGTTAGTCATGTTCTCCAATAGTTTAAGGGTGTAAATAATTTTAAAGATTTGCAGATGTATTTTTTCTTTACTGGCCAGGAATGCATGATTCATTTCGAGATAAATCTATGTGTAATTAACATTTCAATTCAAACAGATCATTAAATATTTGTTGAAACACGTGACTACAAGTATAAAAAAAGGTTCCAGATCCACAGCCGCTAAGTGGCAGAGCAACAGGTGAGCTGAGAACAGACTGACTCAGGCACTGAGTTATCACCCCAAGAGCTGACTACCGCGGTGGTTAATATGGACTTACAGATAGTTGTCACTGAAAATCTCAAGCTTTGAAAATATTTGGTTTTGTTTACACGGTAGTCTATTAGTCTTTTTATGATCAATTAATAGCAGCTAAGATACTCTTAGCCCCTTGGACTAGTATGTATGATTCTACTGGTCTCAGTACAGCAAGAGATCTACATGGTCATAACTTTTATTACAACTTTCCCAGAAAATAAAAGGAAAACAGGAATTGCAATAAATGATAACACACATTAGTCTATGCTTCTCATATACATTGTTGTTTCTTGAGATGTTGCGGTACCTATTCAGGTAGCAATAAGGGAAGGGGGAATAAAGATTTTAAAAAAAGGGTTTAAATCTCAAGGAACTTGCTAGCTATTAATAATGGAGACATTAATCAATTGCTTTAAATAATAAGGTTTGTTAGCTTTACATGACTGTGACAAAATCTACAAAAAAAAAAAAAAACCCAACTTTAAAGGAGGAAAGGTTTATTTTAGCTCTGAGGTTTTAGTCTGTGGCTTTTGTGGCCTATAGTGTGGCAGAAAATCACAGAGGAGTCATGTACCTGGCAAAGCTGCTTACCTTATTGTGTCCAGGAAGAAGAGAGAGACTCAGGAAAGGAATGAAGAAAAGGCACACTCTTCTAAGGATTTCCCACAATGACCTATGTCTTTTAGCTAGGCCCAATCACTCCCTCTAAGTTTCACCTCTGAATACTGCTGCTTTAGAGACAAAAACTTCAACAGATGAGTAATTGGGGGTATATTTTAGATCCCAACCATAGCAAGTGAAACAATAAAGAGGCACACAATGCTATAAAATCATAGAAAAATTAACAAATAGCTGGTCACAGGTAGGCAGAGTGGGAATGTTTTCAAACCATATAAAATAATGTGTTCAGCATCACCAGAATAAAGTAGAAACTAGAATATGTGCAGAACACTGAGATTCTCTGCAGGTGAATATGGAAAAGCAGGCAAAAAGATCATGGTTTGGGGACACAAGGAGGTCGAGTTAAAACTTTATTGGGTTATTGCCAAATTTATTGCAATGGGTTCCCTGTAATTTCAATGATCTAACTCAATAAACTTTCAATTTAAAGATACGGTGCTTAACTTGTGAAAATAAGAATTAGATTTTAAGGCAAAACATTGCCAACAATGAAATGGACCAACAAATGCCCCAGTGGTCTCACTGCCTTCCTAAAAATCTAATAAGCTACTAAAGTGAGGTTCTTACATCTATTGAGATCCCCAAGAGATTTATTCTTTGTCATTTTCCTGGTATGCTACCCTAAACTCTATTCCCACTTGTAATTAGTAGCTGGCAACAAAAGTGGCCTAAGTGTAGCTATTATAAAGAATGAGAATGGACACATTTCCAATAGATTTATTAGATATGTGGTGATAATGGATAGAGTTGAAAATCATTGCTATTAATAACTTTAGGCAAGACCTCTTCTACATGGTCATAATATGTTGAAAAATCATGTGTATTTTGTGGTCATGTTTGAAAACTCAGATACTCAAAATTCTTTTATAAAAGTTTTCAAGTAAGAGAATCAAAAAAATACTAAAGCAGTGTATTAGCTCTTGAGTCAATAGAAAGATTCATACTTCTTCAGGGCAACATCAGTGTTGACTATTATACAGTAATTTCTTATCATTACAAGAGAAAAACAATGATAATTCTTTTTGAAATCTGTCCCAAGAATATCAATACCCATCTTCCCTCTTTCTCTTTGCTTCAGTGTGTGGAATATTTCCTGGTCTTTTTCACTACTGCCATTTATGAATGGTGCTGTCCTTTATCCAGTGAATAGCTCCCATGACTGTGAATTTTCCTGATTATAAAGGAATCATACGTCATTTAATTTCCTTAGCACAACAACACCATTTCAGAAACCAAACTTAGAAAACCTCCTCTGTGTTTTTAAGATCATCAGAGCATCAACACAGTTACCTCCAGAGCTCCAGAGGAAATGGGTTGGCCCTCAGTGCAGTAAGAGTAATTAACCCCTTTTATGATTAAATGTCCTGGCCTTTATCTTGATTATAGTAAACTCTGAGATCTATCAAAAGCATGGTGGGAGAATCTGGCATTCAGCGAATGGCCTCACTGAAGGAAGGAGAGAGTGATGGCAGGAAAATGTCAGCGCTTGTGAGACGCGGGTAGATCTGCCTGCGATGACGGATTGAATGGCTCCTCTTGATCCCATTTCATTACAACACTCAACAGCTAAACAGCAGCAAGGAAACTTCCAAAGCCCTATCAGACCTGTTTTAAGTGATTTGTCTCCCTGTTCATTTTATTTTTGTGCTTCCCAGACTTTCCCGAGACAACAGATGCAGAATGAAGTTGTTGCCAGTTGCCATTTCCTGAGCCTTAAGGCAATTGCGAGCAATAATAAGAGTAGCAGAAAAACCGCCCTAGGAAGATTAATAATGTCTCTCTCACTTTTTCAATCCACAGTATGTGTCCAAAGTTTTCTCTCTGTGCGTTTGGGAAACTATAATAAAGGATATTACTTTTCATATCGCCTTAGGTCAAGGACACCACATCCAAATCAAAGGCAAGCGAGCAAGTTGTGCCATTCAGCTTATTGGTAGCTACACCAGAGAAGAAACTTGTTCCAAGTTTAACTTGAGAAATCTTTCAAATTACCATGGGCAGTGTTCCATGGCAATTAACAACTCATTACAATTAACAATGCAATAATACATTAACAATTCGAGCACCGAATAGTCATATGAAAGGCTTTACACAAAGAAAAGTTTTTAAAAAGACACAAATAGTGTATGTACATGTATTGAATTAATTCCTTCTAAGAACTGCCCTCTGAGCTCCAGGGGGATCGGTGTATGGAATCTTCTGCTCTGTGATGTCAAAGTCTACCTCCTCTACTAGCCTTCTCGAGCATCTGCTCTCTCAGTCTCGTCTGATTTTTCACTTGTCTGACTTGCACTATCTCCTTTTGCAGGTTTATATTATTTTGCCTCTTAAATGCTGCCTCACCTAGGACAATGTCCTTTGCATGTTTTCCTGTTGTTTTTTTTTTTTTTCCCATCTTGGGTAATTTAATTCCTTTCTCATGGCTCTAACTAGGCACCAGCAATTTCCCCAAATTTCTTTCATTTCATGCCCTGATCTTATTCTTAATCTGCTACTTTCATTTGTCCTACAAAGTTGCAACTTGAAAGCTTAAAACTATTATCCAATTCACAATGGGCCTGTCCTCACTCAGCCCTGGCCCCTCCCATATTTCCTAAATCAGCTAATGCATTATCAGTCCTCTGCACATGCAAGTTAAAATGCTCTCCTGAAGGCTTTACATCTGATCTGTCGTTAGATCTTTCGAGTCAACTTCTGGAATTGCTCTCTCAAATCCATTCTCTCTTCTCTTTTCCCAGGATGATTGCCCTGTTTAGATTCTAGTCTCTTCTCCCGGAATGAATCTTCAGCCTCTTAACTGATGTCCCCGGGTTCCCACTCTTCTCCTGCCCTCCACCTCATCGTCACTGCAGCGCCATCCAAATGACACCAACCTCTTTCCATCAGTCCCCATGCTCTTGCCTTCATACTCTTACAGAGTGAGGTTCCAGCTTCTTTTGATTCAAAATGCACATAATTTAGTTCTGTTAAATTCTGTTAATTTTTACACACAGGAAACTAGCCAAACACGGTGGGAACATTGTAAACATCTACTGAGGGAATGAATGTGGCTTTATCAAAATTTACCTTGTTTGTGTTATAAAAATGTTCTCTTCCTCTTAACAGGGAGAAAGCAAATACTACGAATGTAACACATCTACCCTGAAGTCCTATGTTCACAGCTCAGGTAGATTTCCAAAGTCTCTTTCCAAAACATAGAATTGAAGAACATGTATGCCACAATCCATGGATTATCCTAGCCTGTACTCATATCCAACTCAAGCGTGTAGCCCCCAACAGTATTTTTGGGAAAATGTAATAAAAGATATTAGTGTTTCCACAAGACTTTAGATCAAGTATGCTAGATTAAAAATCAAAAGCAAAAACAGTGTAAGCAAGAGAAGGTTCTCAAGTTTTGCTTATTGTATACAAGAAGAGCGAAACCTCAGCAGTCATAACCATCCCTTGTCTCTGCCTCTTTGGAAGGGCAGGGCTCCACAGTTAAGCTTCTGCCGACCAGGGACAATATAGTTTCAGGTTTGCCCATAGTAGCAAATCGTAAGTACCTAAGAGGGCGAGAGATGCGAGTGTTATATATAGAAGTTGATTTGTTGTGGGTGGATAGAATTGGCTGTTGTCAATAAGTCCATAGCTCAGAGAATGTCTGAACACACAGAACTGGACCTCTGCATGGGCCACCGGGATGTTGCTCAGGCAAGGTCTGTGCTTCCTTTGCTGTGACAGAAAGGTTCCCAGTACCTGTGTGTTACAGATGTGGCAGCATCTTGGAGAGAGGGCTGGAGATCGAGTTTCTCCTGCTATAGTTTCTACCTACATCTGAGTGAAGAGGAAATTTCATAAAAATGGTAAAGAAGGTAATAGGATCATGTTTATACTGAGAAACAATCTAGAAAATACTTTTTCATATACCACAATGAGTAATATAAAAATTGCTCCACTTTTAATTAAGCAACTTGTGTAGGACTGGAAAGCCAATGAGTGGGGATTTAGAATTGTACTAAAAAAAAAAAACTAGCTCAAAGCCAGTGCCCTAAATTGCAACCCTCTGCTGTCCCTTCATGAAAAGCTCTGACAAAGGATGCTTGAGACATACACAGGACCAGACCCCATAGGACAGAAGGTGGGACTATTCGACTCTGTTCCCGTGGCGTTTCTTCTCCTGTGTTGTACTGCCTGGTGTGAGAGTCAGTCCAGATTCTAATTCCATTTTTGTTCCAATGCAAAACAAAACAACAAAGAAAACAAGACAAAATAATCATCCCTAGTATTTTCTCTCCCTTACTCAAAAACAAAAATTGAAAAAAAAAAGGAAGGACCATCTCTTATACAAAAATTAAGATGTTACGACATGGAAAGAAAGCCTATAAAAAGTTGGATAACTGAGCACACACTGTCACTGTGTGAATGTATAACTACAGCTTGGCACAGCAAGCAGAGGAAATCCTGCTATAAAGGCATGTGTTGGCCCTGGTGGGGAGGCCTGGAGCCAAAGAGCACTGTGCATTTTATGATGAAGTTGTCATTAGACAGACTACTGAGGCCAAAGGTTGAAATGTTTCCCTGAAGCTACGTTACAATCTGCTGGTCATCTCAGGCAAAGCAAAAAGCAGAATATCCATTTGGTATTCTAAGCTCATCTGCTGCAGAGTTCCATCTGAATGCACCACAGATTAGTCTCCTGCTCCTTAGTGTCCCTAAGGAAGCTGGGACAAGCGGACACTGCTGTTCTTCTACTTTGAGCAGTTCCCAGCCCTCAGGGATGAGCAGACCTCTTCTGCTGGAGTCAGCCTTTTGTGGAGGCAAAATCCAAATGAACTCAGTTATTTTCTTTCTCCTTCCTTCCTTCCTTCCTTCCTTCCTTCCTTCCTTCCTTCCTTTCTATTTTTATTTTCTAATTTTCCTTCTTTCTTCTTCCTTTTTTGTGGGACTGATGATGTGGGCCCTCACCCTGAGCTATATCTCTAGTGCATTTTTGATTTTGAGACAGGATCGTGTCAAGTTAATAAGCTGCCGAGGCTGAGCTTGAATTTGAAATCCATCTGCCTCAGTCTCCCAGTGTGCTGGGATTACTGTCATGCACTGGGCATGGCTTATCCTTTAATTAATTTTGATTTACTTTATTTTGAGAGTTTTCTTTTTTGCAGAAATGAAAATTGAATGTAGAGTTAGAAAAAATAAGGAACTAGAAGTGTGTGAAAAGAAACAAAGCTATACTGAGAAGCTTTTTTTTTTTTGGTGCAAATGAAGACTCACTCTAGAAGTGACACAAGGTGGTGATAGGAGAACCTTGACAAGACCTCCAGAACATATAATGTGTTCGAGTGAAGCAGAGATACATTCTGAGGGAACAGAAGCTCAGCGACACTACAGGGTGACGACATAAGGAGGAGGTGAAATTTTGTTAAGCTTTGGCTATTTCTATTAGTTTCTATGGGCTTTTTGTAAAGCTGTCTTTTAAAATTTCATTCTTTCTTTAACCAGTTAATTAATCAATGGGCATTTAGCCATTGCTATTATGCGACTGCTGCTGTGCTACTTGATGAAATTTGAAGATAAGTACCTACTAGCTCTAGCCCTCAGGTAGCTTACAGTTCTGGTTAGGTTCACAGAAATAAATAGATACTTATTGTGTATGCAAGTAAGTACAATGATGGCAGTAGGTGTAGGAATTTATATGTCCATACAAGAAGGATACCCAACCCAGGTTACAGATTCTCAGAGGAAGTGACACCTGCATGATGTCTTAAAGTAGAGATAAGAGATGTCTAGACAAGTGACTCAGAAGTTAACTGGGATAGTGGTCCTCCATATTCAAAAATTGCATGAAACTCAATCAACTGTAGATTGAAAATATTTTTTAAAAATTGCATCAATACTGAATATGTGTGGAACTTTTCTTGTCATTGTTTCTGAAGCAATGCAACATGACAGGTATTTACACAGAATTTACACTGTATCAGATACTACAAGAGGTATAGGAGAATGTGTAGAGGTTATATGCAAATACTACGGTTTTTTACACAGAGCACTTGAGCATCTAAGGAGTTAGTTATCTCCAGAGAATCTGGGGATTTTAGAACAACCTACTATGGATATCCATGGAAAATTGTATTTATTAAGACTTAAAGAGGATGACGGCTACTAGAGTATCTGGTATGAGAATGAATGTCAGTACAGGTTATGTGACCAAGTATGGCATATTTTAAGTACAAAATTAAAACTGAAAAATCCAAATATGAAATACAAGGAAGAATTGATCATTCACTATCAAAAAGCCAGTTAATAAATTAGAAATGACAACGCTGTGATGAACATCCATACAGAAAGGATGAAATGTGCAGGGTTTGCACCTGACTCTCTCCAGACATCTGAACTTAATGTAACTATCAGTCCAGGCCAGTGATGCTTCCTGGGGCAAAAGTCGTTGCCTGTCAGGGCCTCTCTCCTGTCTCCTCTTAGATCCTTGGAGAATGAATTCCATTTGGGTCACTTCTCAATTTTGCCTTTTCTGTACTACAAAGACACTGAAGGAATGTGCACCCCACCCTCACATGGCCCCAGGGGCCTGTGTTCATCATTATTCACAGACTCAACAAGTCCTTGACCCTAGTTTCTAGCTTCAAAGGAGAACGGAAAGTTAGGCAGGGAATTATTTTCTGGTTGGAACTCAAGCCTACAATTTAAATAGAAACCCAGAGCTTTTTTTTTTTTTTAATCTATCCTGACTGGGTCATTTTTCTTTACCCTTTCCATTTTTTTTTTCCTGGATGGTCAGCAGCACACGAAGGTCAGGGGGTGTATTTTTATTTAAAGTACTCTGGGCTAGATTTACCCTCCTATTATAAATCACTTTTTGTCTCTCTCCTTTCACTTCTGTATTCAAATTTTATTCATTAATTTACACATTTAATTACTTCTTTTCCAGCTTTATTCTGAAAACACCATAACACAGCAAGCTAAGTGGTGATTTCCCCAGCCTTATTGAGGTATGATTGACAAGCTGTCTATATTTAAGGCTGGAAATGTGATGTTTGATAGACCTGCACGCTGTGAAATGAATGCAAATACTATAACTGTGCTATTTAACATATCCATCACCTCACCTTTTTAAATTGTATGTAAGGGGTGGTGAAAAAAAACATGCAGTTTACTCTTTTAGCACACAATGTCGGTGATATATAGAACTTGTATTTTAAAAAGTCAACCTTATAATCACTTCTTGGCCTTTTAGCCAAGATCAAGCCCACAAAATAGAACTTAGAGTAACAGAAGGTAGAATGAAAGTTACCAGTTTCTGGGACAAAGGGGGAGCTACTGGTTAAAGGATATAAACCTTCACGTACAAGACAATTAATCGCTAGGCAACTCATGTGCCATGTGTGATGGCTATGCAGTGATTGAATTTCCATTTCAATTACTTTGACAATAGAAGAAAATATTACTCTCAAAAAAATCTTTGATTCTAAATGAAATGTTTTATAATACCAAGGAAGATACCAAGATGGGAATCTTCCCATTGTCCCTCTTTCTAAGCCTCTACCTTTCTCTCTCCTTTGTTATCGAAAATCCCACCTAGAGAAGTGGAGGTCAGAAACATGCTGACCAATACTGCAATGACGGAAGCTTGTTAAATAGCATTTTTGAAGTTTACTGACTTCTGAACATTTTCTCCAGGTCCCTGAGGGCTAGGATATTGTTCATCTTTTCCCCTGAGTCCTCATCCTCAGTGTTATCATACTAGTAGACATCTTTTATTTTGAGTAAGATTCATATTGTACACTCCAGTGTTTCCTACACCCTCTTAGTCCTACTTGACACTCTTTCTACCCAAAGAAATAAAAGTTAATCTATTGCATGCAAAACTTGTTGCAATTTGGGCTGAACCCAGACCTGACCAAGCACAGCTGACATCCTAATGATGGTCGTGACACTCGGGGAGAGAATGCAGGGGTACAGTTGGGAGAGGTCAAATTTGGGGTGAAAATCAGGCTTTCTCATGTAGAAGTCATGTCAGGTTAGGTAATTTGATTTGCTTTGTATCGCTTTCTTAACCTATAAAATATGGTTAATAATTACCTATCTTGCCGGGTTGCTTGGGGATTAAATGAGATAACTGTTTGAGAATACCTGTTGAGAAACAAGAATAGAAATAATGTCTGATAAAATACAGTAGAGTCCCTGGTTTTGGTGAATAAGAAGTTTAAGTAACACTGGATCCTATGATCTCTTTGAGCCTCGAGCCAGACACAGTTGAATGATAAAAAGCAGATGGGAAAATGAAGTGGAGGAGGTGCTACCTGACCCTGGGTCCCATGAACATTAGGTGACTGATGAAATTCTTTTTCCTGGTTTTACTTCAGAATTAATTAGAAAGGTGTTTCTTTCTTTTCTTTTTTGTAAATACTGAAGTGCATCCTTCAAACCTCTAAACAATAGTCTATCTTGTTTGGTATAGTGCATGGCTCAAGAGATAAATGCTTTTCAAGACCTTTCTGACTGACTTTTAAAGGACCACTGGGTTGAGTATTACACACATGAGTAATAAAGATTTATTAATAATGGTGAATACAATAACATTAATGCTTACTGAAATCTTGCTTCCTTCTGAAGACTATTATGTGTATAGTGGTCACACACTGGGTGGTGGCACGTTCAGGGCATGGAAGTGAATTAAAGAACTTCAAAGTCAACTCAATTATTCAGATTACATTTGCCTCTTTTGTTTCTGTTTTTGCTTTTCTGGGTGGCAGGGGTTTTAGAGGGGGAAGCCAGGGCTTTTACACTACGCTACATCTCCAACCCACCTTTTATTTCTTGTTTTGACACAGAATCTCACTGTGCAACTAAGTTGCCCACGTGAGCTAGAGATTGCAATCCTACCACCTCTACCTTCCCAATTTCTGGGATTACAGGCCTGCATCACAAGGCCTCTCTGTCAACTTTATATTTGATGAGACCATTAGAGTAGTTATTGCTGAAGATTAGCATACTGCATGACTTTAGTTTCTTATCAACTAATGGTCAATCATTATATCAGTGGCTGCTACAGCCTGTGGCCTTGGTCTGTGTGGAGGCATCATAAGCGATTGGTGAAAAGTACTCATTGAGGTTAGACCTGGATCACATTAGTTCAAACACCGGCTATGGCACTAACCAGCCAGATCAACTGCTTCACTAATTACCAGTTGCTTAAATTTCTGTGCCTCAGTTTCCTCAGCAGTAAAATGACAAGTATCACAGTCGTTCCCACTAAAGTTTGCATGTGTGTGCTTCTTTCAAATTGATATTGACTTTGAATCCTTAATGTAATAGTGTTTGAAGACGAAGTCTTTCGAGGTGATTAGTTCATGAAGATATAGCCCTTATCATGGGATCAGTGCATTCATGCTTAGTGAAGTGAGTCAGAAGCAAAAGGTGAAACATCGAATGGTCTCTCTGATATGAGAGACCCAGATCACAACTCTTACAGAACTTAAAACGGAAAAACAAAGTGAAACAGGGGGGTAGGGTAGGAGAGGGAGGGTGGGGTGGGTAAGGGAGAGGGACAAAAGGAGAGAGGGAAAGTCCTTGTCACCTTGACAAGATATGTATGTGCACAAAATGCTAAACTTCATTGTAAACCTTAAATTTTGCACTTAAACATATCAATAAAATGGGGGGGGGAAGGAAAAGACAAAAGATCTCTCTCTGTTTCTTCTCTCTCTGTCACACACACATGCACACACACACACACACACACACACACACCCACACACACACACACACACACACATGAACAGATAGCGTATAAGCCTAGATGGCCATCTACAAATGAGGAAGAAGGGCCTCACCAAACAATGGACCTGCCAGTATCTTCCCCTTGGATTTCTTAGCCTTCAGAATTGTGGGAAATAAATGTTCATTATTTAAAGCACCGTTATAGAAGCCTAACCTAGCTAAAATCTTAATAGTACTTCACAGAGGTGGAGAAGTAAATTGCTACACAGGTGCATAGCTCAGCATGCTGCTTGGTATATGCTATCTATGATGTAAGTGCTGTTATTTACAGTTCTATGCCTGATACATGCCATGGACAATGGTGGGAATTTCAGGTATCATGGATGGCTGTATTACACTGTTAAGGTTACAAAATATGCAAAATTGTGGTATACGTACACAATGAAGTATTATAAAGACAGATAGTTTTGAGGTTTTGGGTGGTAAATGGATGCAACTTGAGACCATCATGCTCACTGAATTGAGTGAGATGTAAAAGGTTAAACACTTCATGGTTTCTCTAATGGGAGAAAACCAGAATAAGTGCATTGCATAGAACTAAACTGGGGGAGAATTGGAGTTGGGGGAAAGGGTGAGTGTGAGAGTGTGCAAAATAGAGAGGGGAAAGGTTTGTAATCTTGATACATAATATATGTGCACAAAATACTCAAGTTCAATGTAAACATCATGTATCACATGTATATTTATGAATAAAATGAGAAAATATGCAATCAACTATTTAGCACTTCCATTTGTCCTTGGTTGCCATTGTTTTCTTCAGTCATTCTGTGTCCCTGCAGTTTATACTCTGTACATCTTTCAAATATTTGGTCTCACAATATCTGCACCTTTAATATAATTACTTAAAGGAATGAAATCTGAAACCCTCATTTCAAACACCTCAAACCTTTATTTTTCATTGAAATTGTTATTGTGTTTGTGCAGTAACATTTGAATGTTTCCAGTTTCACCTACCAAAACTCTTTGAACTACTGCATTTTTTTTTTTTTTTTTCAGAACTGGGGATTGATTCCAGGATCTGGCTTCTGCAAGGCCAAAACCCAACCATGTTCCTATGTCTAGCGTAGCATACGCTTCACTGTTTTACACTAGCTTTTTAGCTTTATCCAAACACCTAGCATATGACTGCTTTTTGAGCCAAGGTCCTGTTTTTTCCCCTTACTACAATTCTTATTTCATTTCTCAGGAATACCTCAGATACAAGATAGAATGACTATAAACACATGGTTATTTCCATTTTTTCTTAATTATACTAACAATACAGTCATAAAACATAGCATTCACCCATTTTCCACATCTGTTCGTCAATTTTCAGATTTGCTGTCGCTGTGAACAAATGTGACAACATGGCACGGGGGTTTTTTATTCCCAGGTTTCCTTGGCAGATGACTCTGTTACCATCAACACAACCCTGTTACATATCTGTTACCTTCAGTTTGCTGATGTTCACATGTTTCCTAAGTTCACAGTGCTCCCAGCTCTCTGCTCTACTGCTTTACATCCCAGAATGCAATTTTCTTTTTCCCAGCCTCTTGATCATGAGCACATGGGCTTGGGCTTTGTTGATTGTAATTCATTGGGAGCTGCAATGATTGCTGCTGGTTTTCTGCCAAGTCCTTCTTTTCTACCTTCTTTCTTTATGTAACTTTTTAGATCCTGAAATATACACATTCTAGAAGCTTCCTTTATGTAATAAACCAAGCAATCTCCTAGCATTGGTATTTCTATTACCCCTGAAAACTCAATACATCCAAGTACAAAAGAGAAAGCCATGAAACCATCCTGCAGAGAACAGTTTCCTGATCTCTGTGGCCGGGGAGAGAGAGCAGCAGTGCTCATTGAATCAGGAAATTAAAGGCCTCAGCATTGCTAGGCCAGGCAGAGAGGCCATCGCCGCCTATGTGCCTTACTCACCAGGTTACCATTCCTCTCTGCCAGGGGAAAAGAAATGAGTGATTGTCGCTGTGCTTGGAAAAAGACTCCACATGTGTATATGTGTGTGAGTGGGCATATGTTCTGTGTGGATGTGGGTAGGCAGGTAAATCGAGGCCAGTGATTGCCCCCCTCCTGGCCCTGGCAAAGAGCTTTCACTGCCACCTGGGTCAGGTGCAAGCCCATTTCCCCACATAGCTAACACCCTGGCATTTTCTCCATCTGTTTCCTCCCGCCTCATTGCAGGAACACTTTCTGCACTGACTTTTCCCTCTGCCCAGGAGATCTGTAATAGTTTGCTGATTGCTCTTGTGCCTTTTCCACGTTTCTCCTAATCAAAACTCTGCTTACATTTGTAGTCAAACAGCATCTCCTTCCATCCTGCAGTGACAGCACTGTTGCTGGCCTCTCCTGTCCCTGACCTAGTGCAGCAGCCCTCTTTAAAATTCTCAGGAACTTGCTAGATTGTCAAAGAAAAATAATATATTATTTCCAAGGCTAGAGACAGGAATAAACAGGACAAAAAAAAAACCCACAAAAATTTAAAAATGTGTAAGGGAAACACACAATGGCTGCCAACCCCACAGAAACCAACAGACGCTAACTGCAGCATGCGCATGCTTGTAACAATACAACAGCAAACAATACGTGACAGCAGTCAGTGCTTCTGTAATAATATTTTGTAAACATGCATATTCAACTTTTTGAATCTTTCTGAATAAGACAAATTACTATACTGCTTCTTCCCTTGATGTTTTCATGTACCTATTTCTCACAGATGATGCGGCCTTGACATAGACCCATGGTTATGGAACTTAAGATTTCTTACTTGTTCTTGGAATTGAGCAGCAAAATGCCCAAATTTGTCCTCCCGCAACTGTAGCATGAAATTCCTAAGTCTGAGCAATAATGACAATAATAAGCATGGAGTGGGCCAGGTATTTTTTTTTTCCAACAATCATTTTTGTTTCACTTTATTCTCATCAGCATCTCAGGGAGAGTGTGTTATTTCACATGAGAAGACTGAAATTTTCTGAATTTTAATGACTAACCCGAGTTTACAAAAACAGAAAGTCATCATTGACCTGACTGCTACCTGTTCTTATTCTCAATAACCATTCTTTGTTATTCTTTATATTGATTATACTAAAGATGTACTCAGATTATTTTGCACGTGGGCCTCCTAGATGGTACCATGCCCAAGAATAGATCACAAACGCACACACCTCATGGGCAATGCTTGATCTCTAGGCATGCTATTAATTTCCATGGGATGTTTCTCACCATTGAATAATGAAAATTTTCAATAGTTAATGAAGAAGCGACATGAAATAAGTCTGCCAAGAAGACAGCAGAATTATTATGATAGTTACCATACTTTAGTGTTCTATAAAATCACCAGCAGGAACTGTTCATACATAAAGCTAGCTCAAATCTACCAACTGGATTTGAGTTCTCAACAATTTTTTTCTACCTGGTGATTTTTTTTTTCACATGAATGAAAACTTTTCATGGTCTTCGGTGTCCTAAGTGGAACTCCTTGTGCTTCAAAGGAACTTAAACTCTAACTGTAGATACAGCACAAACTAGATTGAAAATGCCAGGTGACAAAGAAACGATGCAGACAATAAACTGAGGTCCTGCAGGAGCTCAGAGAAGGACTTCGAGCTCTTAGATATATCAAACCTGAATCGAAAATATACAAGAAACAAAGGTCTAGTAAGAGTAAATCCCAAATATCACATGGTACATTAATCAATTTTCTATTGTGGTATCAAATAACTGAGATAAACCAACTTATAAAGAGAAGAAGGCTATTTTGCTTCACATTTCCAGAGGTTTCAGTCTATGGTCAGTCAATCCTGCTGATCTGGGGTGTAGGGTGAAACAGCGGGGGGGGGGGGGGGGGGGGGGGGGGGGGGGTCAGGGAGTCTGAGACACAGCTGTAAGCTGCTCACCTCATGGTGGCCGGGAAGCAAAAGGAAGGGAGCCGGGCCTCGCATCCCCTTGCGGCACACACCCCAGGGACGCAGTGGCTTCCAGTTGGCCCTGTCATTTAAACTCGCTACCAACCTCGGGTACACAAAGGACCAAAACTAACACATGAGCCTTAGAGGAACACAATGGAATATACAAATGCACAAATAATTATTTGTTCATCTGTGTTTCAAGTTTCATTGAGCATCTTGTATTTGTATTTCCTAATTTTTCTCCCCACAATGAAAATAGCATGAGTGCAGGAATATGGGCTGTGGAAGAAAGTCAGAATTGAGTTAATTTTTAAGGAAGAACAAAGATGCTTAAAAATTATCACATAATGTGAATGCAGATATATACTAGAAGAAATGATCAGAGAAAGATATTGCGTTCAAAATCACTGAGGACTCTGAATGCCTGCGCAAGAATGGACTTCATTTTGCTGGCAAAGATGAATAGGAAAGATTCTCTGTGAGCCTCCCGTCTTTGACCCCTTTAAAGGTAACTGTTGCAATAAGAATCAATTTTATGGTATGGGTCTTCCATGGAGAAGTTCTTTTCAGATTTTACAGGGCTTTTGCTTCAATAAGATCCCATTTTTCCCTTTTATATTTTTTCTCAGGTTTTTATAGTCTTCCTTTGTTCAGGTATGAGAAATGATGATGGCTCTACCTTCAGGAAAGTGAAACAAATAAGATTTTCTATTGCTACCAATAAATGAAAATCTAGATGGTGTAGAAATTGACAAATGCCAAACAATAGATTTTTTTTACCACATTTATGTGAAGCAACTTGCTGTACTTCAATGCAAATTACAAATCATCCTTTCAAGCTCTTTAGAATCTAAGACCTGCCAAGAGCTAATTAACTGCTCTGACAGCGGGAAGATCTAGCAACATAAGGCAAGGTTTCTGAATGGCTGCAAGGTATTTAATTTGAATAAAAGGAGAATTACAAAGCAGCAGCCAGTGAGAGGAGCAGCAGATAGGGAACGCCTATAATACAGATTCTTATTTGATTTCAGAATCCCCCACTGGAAATGTACACGAAAATGGAAGCTTCAAAGATGGGACTTGCAGAGCAGCATACAGACATAAGCAGAGATTGCACGAGTTTATGGGATGGGTCAGCTGGTTCCGCAGAAACTGGAGCGTCCTTCCTGAGCCCCTGTCCTGCACTTTGGATCGGTGGCCAGAACAGGAAAGACAGATCTGGGTGCTCAGTGTCACTAGCTGAACCACTAAGCTTCTCCTCCAAGCTCAACTGAAACAAATGGCTGCTGCCTCCGTGCCGAACTGAAGAATACAGGAAACCCCAATATGTCCTCTCTTTGTGCACTGGCAATTATTTTCATCCCCTGCAGACTGGTCCCTCACTCTGCCCCCATGCCAGGCCTAGCACTGGCAGCAGCAGTGCCATGGGATTCTGCTAGTAACGGTATTCTAGATCGCTTCAGCTAAAGCCCCTGAATTGCTTTTCTCTGTCCATTTATTACTACATCCCAGCTTTCTTTAAGGAACATGGGGAAGCTGGCTTTAATTGAGGAGCTGAGCTCTTCCTTACGCATTTCATTGAAAATTTCTCCAGTCAGCATCACTACAGGGGTGTTCTTTCTATTTTTAAGGGGGGAAAAAGAGACCGAATCCCTTGCCCATCACTCAAACTCAGGCGTGCAGACTCCTCCTGCGTTGGCTTTCCACGGTTTCATCACAAAGGTCCGCCTTGCTTTCTTTTGGACTCTTATGTTCTATATTTCTTCTTAGCTTATCCCTGAGTCACTTCTGATTCCCTAAGAAATTAACTGCCCCTTTCCCTTCTTTCCCATCCAAAGCTTTAGTTTTAATCTGGACCTGAGTCCAGCTCCTCACGGAATTCTGCTAAGCTGTTTGTGTTATGTTGGATATGGGTCTGTTCACCGAATAATCAAGATTTCTAGGCACTTTCCCTAGCTCCACCCCCTCTCCAGTGAGCTGAAGTAGAAAGTGCTGCTTATGTTTATGGCCATGTGAGTCTTCCTGCTATGTGAGAGCGTGATCAATTTTCTCTGCTGCTCTTCTCACTTACGTATAGCTTCTTCCACAAAAGACAGATGGATGTATGCATAAAAGGCATTTCCCCATAACTATAATATCTTTATGGCTAATACAAGATTTTCCTTTTAAACTAACACCCATAACTTTCCAATACAGCTTCATTATCAAAGAACATACATCCAGCATTTTTGAAAGTATAGGAAAATTGCATTGTCTACATAATCATCACCAGGCTTGCACAGAGTTGAATTTATTCTTATTTGTTCCGAGTCATTTTTAATATAAACTGTGAGAGTATAAGGTGTTGTTCTCACCTCCTACTCACTCTTCTTTTAAAATCTGGTCTTGAGAAGGCGGTGCGGGCCATTTCCACACACTTGTCAAAACTTCTCTAGGTGGACTGAGTTGATCCATAAACATTGTGAGTTTTAAAGATTTATCCATCATGATTTTTTCTGTGAATCTTTTTAAAATTTGTTTCTCTCACACTTTTTATGGGTATCTACACTAGAGAAACTAGGTGATCACAAGAATGTATCGATAAGTTTTTCAGTGACTTTCTGAGAGTTTTAGCAAAAAAAGAATTGAATACAAGCCAATCATCCTGTTTACATGTTTACATGAGGTGTCATTTATTCATTGTCTGGCATGTTCTCACTACTACCAAGCCCTTAAAATGGATCAACAAGATCTGCACATATTTGTACCACACAGAGTTCTTTTTTTTTTCTTTTTAAATGCACTTAGGTCAAAGAAAACAATGAGTGTAAAGGTTTTTTTTTATGATATCAGGCTTTCTGTTTGCCTCTCTTTAAGACCAATCCCTTGATAATACCAGTGTTGAATAATTTCGTACGTAGAAATTCTTGATGTTATTATCAATGGAGGAAAATATTTCATTATTTCTTTTATCTAAACCTTTGTTCCACCTCGGCTCATGCATAAAATCTTATTATGCAGGTAGCAGAAAATGCAGGATTTAGATGTTTTAATTAAGTCAACTTAATAGCTAACTCTCATTCAGTCCTTGTCACAGACTCCATTAAAATTTCAGGATAAGAGAAGCTAAGTTTTCTTTCATTTCTAAGAAAACCTTCCCTTTTTTCCTATTTGTGTATGGCTATCACACCAAGAATAACTTTCAAAAGATTGGCCTTTTTTTGTTCTCTTGTCTCTTCAAGTCATTTCTGAAAAGACTTTAGATAGCTCATTTGTATGCAGAACAGAATTTCCAAATTGGCAGCTCTAACTATCAAAGCCTTTGAACTGCCATCTATAGATGACAGTAAATTACTTTCACTATTACCTCCAGACTATTAAAGCTATAGCAGCATGAGAATAATGCATGTGTGCATATTGCTACTGTCAGTAGGTACTCGATCAATAACACAATATTGCTCAGTATTTCGACAGAGCAGAGGTCCAATAGGCACAGGTAGCTTGAAATAAGTTAACAGAAATATCCAGCAAGATGGCTGTCCATGAAAAGGAGCTGCTGGGAACTTCTTGCTGCAATGTGTCTTGGACCTGCACTAGTCAGAACTAGAGCTCTGTTAAAGATACTTTGCTATGGTCAAAAGCAAAAGGAACGAAATACGTGAACCAGATAAAAAGTACTGAGAATTGAGTTAGTGAGCAAATCAACAATTTTCTGTTCTGCTAGAACAGGTCAGGACATCTGTGAAAGAATTTTATTGTGCACTACCACCTTCTTTGATAGAGCATATCACAATTGTGAATATGCACCTCTTTGTAATATTGTGTAATTACAGTTTCTTTCCACTGCTAACCACTAAGGTGGATGGAAAAGACCACACCTGTCTTATTTGTTATATATTCCTAGTACCAAGCAAATTTTCTTGTACACATTTAAAAACAGTAATAAAAATACGCTACTCCCTCTGACCTATGGCTTTGCTTCTGAGGTTCAGTGATCTGAAGTAAACTATGGAACGAGAACATGAAATGGAAAATCCCCCAAATACGCAATTCAAAGTTTTAAACTGAATGGCTTTCTAGTGGCATAAGGAAATCTTAGAGCTTCTGCTCTCTCCTGCTCAGAGTGATACTCTTGTCCAGTGTGTCCAGGCTATATATGCTACCCCCACATACTTTACTTAGGAGCCATCTGACTTATCAGATCTACTGACATGGAATCAGTGTTTATGATTTATTTTATTTCATGATGGCCTCAAGGTGCAAGAGTTGTGATATTAGCAATTTGACTTTAACAAAGACAAGACTTAAAGTTCTTGCTGAAAGTTCTTAGGGATAGAAAAATTATCACATGCTGAGATTTCTCAGATTTATAGTAAGAGAAAAATTCAGGATGAGATTCAAAGTTTCACACATACACTGGGCTCCTGAAATGCATTCCTCTTGGGTAAGGGGATACGGCTGTATCTAGGCACTATGAAGAGGTGGATATTTCTGAGCATTGGTCTTTCAAGCACATCCATCACACTGTCACCAACCCAGCAGAAACAGAAAGTTCGTGACTCCAAAGTGGAGTGGGGGGTACAAATTCGTGTTAAGGTGGTTTCATTTGTATTTGGTACATCGTTCGCCTGTTGGTGACTTTGAGCAAGTTATGTAATTTCCCCAAACTTCTATTCTCTCAAGTGTACAATAAAAAAGAAAGTTTTGTGCATTATTTTAAATGGTGAGATAATCCAGGTATTATCTGCTAATGTTTGTTCAAGGCATACTTTCTATTACCAATATCATGCAAGGATAAAGGACATTTTGAAGGAATTTCTAGTGTCAATAAGAAATCAAAGGATACAACACAGCTCCAGCTCTTAGGATTTGTATAGGAAGAACTTCAAGCTCAGAGATACGAAGTCTCAGAAGGGACCATGGTCTAGGGTAACACAGAAGCTGGGCCCACAGAAAGTGGAGAGGTTGTAGTGAGTCAGGCATTGAGATATGTAACAATGCACTGTGTTACATGAGAATGCATTTGATTATTGGGAAAAATACAGAAACCCAGCCAAGCTCTATTCCATGCTGGGGCAAGGATTATGATGATACGATTTTGAGAAGTTGGTAAAGAGAGAAGAAATAAGCCAAGGGTTTATAAATTCATTATGATGGTGCCAATTACTGTCAGAGAGTTTATCTAGATACATAAATATGACATTAAGTAGACAAAAATGCATAAAGACAGCAGAAAAGGGGATGGCAGCTATACAGTTTCAGTCCACTTGTTTAAATTAAATCATAATGAAATGAACATCAGTCAATAGCAGATTTTATTTTTGAATGCCACAGCAGTCAACAGCAGGTTTGTATTTTTCAGTGCACTTTGTGAATCTGTGGGGAAAAAAAAGTGAAGATGCTTGAAAGGAACCACTGACAACTCAACCTTTTCCAAGAAATTCTTATAAACAGCACAGCTGCTGTCCTCTATGAATTCCAGGTTCTCAATAGACCTCATGGAACAATTTCTTCTTTCTTCCCTGGTGAGCCTATGTGTGACCACAAGAGGTGTAACACAGTGAAGCCACCTCCGATAACCAAACCACTGTGCAGATGACATGTAATGACACAACGACAAACTCAACATCCCTGATCTATGCTAAATCCTTAGCACCTAAATAAGGAAACCACTGGATCCTAAGGAAACACATCCACCTTCCTCGTAAAAATCTTACAGGCAGCTACTGTACTCCTGCTTAGAGTATTTCTCTTTGTAATGTTATGATCCTAATTTTTCTTTATATCACTCCTTGATTAACATTATTGTTTTTATCAGATAAATTTAAGGAAGAAATCAGCTACTAAATAAATAAGCAAAAGAATGCAATGATATTTCCTAAAGTCATAGAAATAGTTGCTCCTAGATTTCAGATTCTGGTTCAGTATTAAGTTCTAGAGCTGTATCTCTGTAAAATCAGTTGAAAAGTGTTGAATAACTCATTTAAGAAAAATCTCTTTTCAGTGGAAAAGATATCCTGTTTATAAACATCACAGTGACTATTGAGCATGATAATGAGTTTCCTTGATGTAAACAAAGTCATTGAGATAAAAAGACTCAAGCACAACATGTTAGATTTTTTTTTTTTTGAGTGATCAGGACCTTCCAAAATAGTCTTCCTTCAAAATCTTATAAACTCCAAACTGAAAAGTGCAATGCCTTATTTTAGCTCTATTTTGACTTTATGTAATTTTATAATAGACTAAGTTGTATTGTTATATAAAGTGCTTCTCACATGCTACCTTGATCAAAGTAAGGCATATATTTGTAAGTTTCCATGGTAATTAAACTGGTTATAGGTTAGATTAATTGTTCCTGTATTTTCATAAGGTTTCTGACCTTGTCTGTGATTTCATTGATAGAAAAATTCTTGGTTAGTATTTCTCCGAATTCTTCTCTTTTAGTAAGTAAATTATTCTTTTTTAGAAGTAATAGGAAGAAAATATTGCCTAGAATTTTGTGTAGGGGTTGGAAAGAGGGAGAAAGAGGCAACTTTCTAAACAGAAGTAGAAAGAAAATGTTCAAAGGCCTTTGTACAGAATGAGTGAAGAGTCTTTTATGAATAGAAATATACCTCCTGTAGTTGCTGTACAGTTGAGTGGAGAGTGAGGACAGAAGTCAGGTGAGAGGTCAAGAGACAGGTCAGGTAGGCCCTAATAGAAGAGGAACCCCTTAGGTTTAAGGGTTATAATTAATATGTATGATTTTAAGCCTACTGGGGAATCATTTGTGAGATTTAAGCAGACAAATGCGTGGTCTCATTAACCTTTTAAAAGTAGTTCTTATTTTTAAACCAGTGTTATTTAAACAACTAACTGAACTCAGGACAAGACTGATTATGCTACATGGCCGACAGTTCCACATTATCCATCTCATAAAACAAAGAAAAATATTCACTGAATGAGTAGGACTGGATGCAACATGTGTAACAAAATGAACACAGGAAAGGCAATCCCATTGTGAATAAAGTTCAAAAGATACACTGAAGCTATTCCGGCCAACGCTGAAGTCTAAGGGGACAAGAAAAAGACTTCTGCCTCAGAAGGTCATCCTATAGCCAAAATAAGTCAGACGCAGACAGACAAACACCACATGGTGTTTTTTGTTTTATTTTGTTTTCTAAGGAGAGGGAGAGAATATAAAAGCAGAAAGGAAATTTTAGGGGAGAGAAGTGAAATAAGAGACATTGAGGAGAGAGGAAAACAGGGGCAATGGGGGTGAGAAGGATCAGAGCCTGTCATAGGCATGTCGCATGAAATCCCAATCCCAGATAACTAATACATAGTAATAATAATCCCGTAGAGAGTATGCGTCTGTGCATTGTTGTCTGAGATGTTATTAGCCTATGTGCTTTTTCCTTCTTCAAAAGTCTGTTTATTGTGCAGTTGCTGTGTTAACATTGTTTATTTAAGTATTTTCTTGTTAATTACCCTGAATATATGAACCCAGGATAATTAGAATGAATTACATCAGTTCAAAGAGGTTAAATTATAGTAATTATATATTTACAGCTTGCAATTATATACAAATTTGATGTGCTATATTACTTGCAACTTGTATGGTAAAGGTAATTTAAAAAAAAAGATTAAGAGTCTGGGTGCTATTGAGTAAAGCAATCTTTTCAGTCTGTGAAAATGTTTGAGTTTGAATATTTTCTAAGGAAAATGCTGTAAAATTATACCTTCTCCTTTTGTAGTTGAAATTCTATGTTATATCTTTAATAACAATTATTTCCAAATACATAGAACATCACTTAGAGATGAAATAAGAAAACAGAAATCCCGATGTTAAACATGGTGCCGTGAAATCCCGATCCTCCTCGAATGTATTCCCATGTACTTTTGCGAACAAATTGTTATTCTCATTATGAATTAAGTCTAGCGATGTGGTGGTAGTCATGTTTTTATTACTACAAGAAGCACCTGAGATTAAAAAAAAAGATTCACTCTGGCTAAGTGTGTCAGAGGTTTTACATGAAAATGAACAACTATTTTACTTCCCTCTAATAAGGATTGTCCTGATTTATTATGGGGAACTTTTTTTTTTTTTTCAAGGCCTGAGGTCAAGCCTAGGGCCTCACACATACTAGCAAAGCACACTGGTGCTGAGATACCCTCCCAGCCCTGGAGCTGTTTTAATATTAGAAAAGTTAGAAAATCATTAGAATACACCTGTCACTAACTTTTAGCTCTATTTAAGATATACTCTTTATTATTATATTTCTAACAAGTATTAAAATGTTGATGAACAAAAGCAAAGTCTGACGTTCACTAACTTTTAATGTTATGAGTCTATTAATGTCAATGAGCAATGTCTCAGTACTGATTTCTTACTTTGACCAATGTACCACGATAAAGAAAGAATATACTAAGAATGAAAAAAATGGTGAGAACATAAGATAATTTTCTGTATAATCTTTGCAAAAGATAAAAAATTACATAATTAAAATTTGGCAAGCTGGAAAATTCCATAACTGTCCAGAGACCATGAATTTAACAGAATTGTTTTCGAATATAGCACATTTTATCAAAGAATTATTAATGTGCAATTTATTTAATTTATAAATAAATATGTGTGTATTCATAGTCAGAAAAAAGCAAATTAGAAATCAAGTTACTAGAAATTTGCATTTAATGAATTAATGGTGTGTTTTAGATTTTGTCTTTTAACATCTACGACAAGATTTAGAAAGCACTGTTTTACAGTATTAGAATAGAAAACGCAACAGGGATTTTGTGTATCTGGCGAGTTTGTGTGCATTCCAATATGAAAAATATTGATTTTCAGCGTTTTCCAAGATGACATCAATATTAATTGCAATTGGCAATATTACTATTCCCAGAAAAGAATCAAAATTTACTTGTCTGTTCAACTGAATTAGATTAATATTAAAAATTATGATGAATTACAACATAATTAGTTACAATGGAGTAAATCTAGTATTCATTGCACGCTTTAGTTTTGTTCTGCTTCTACTGAAATATGATTAGCTCTTAAAGGGGATTGACAAGATAAAATGTCAGCCCTCCCTGGATGAAGCTCAAAACCTAGAAATGACAGAAAGATAGAACATACAATAAAAATGTTACTCTAGGGGAGCAGCCAGCATACCCATTGTCTCACGTAGTTATCCAGCATTTCCTCTTGTATGAATAGTGCTGTAATCTATTCATTCAGCAAAATTCCTGAATAGGGCACAGCCTTGGAGGTGATAGCCCCTCTGTGTGCATTGGGTCCTCTTTATTCAGCCTAAGTATTTGTTCCTTTGAATCCTTTGACTTACGTCGCTTTATTTGCTCCCCTAAATGTTTACCATTAGCCACTGTTTTTATTTATTTTCCATCATATGTGATTTCACATGTAAGTATTACCATTACTTTTTCTGATGAGGCATCCTCAACTGACTATATTCTAATTGGCAGTGACTCTTTAATCTGCTCTAATCTGACCTTGGGAATATTTCTTTTAGGTTACTATTTTTTCAAGTTCAGAATATCTGTGTTTTAATTTCACCTTTTGTACTCATAAGACATGATTCGTATATTTTCTTTAGTTTGTTAGACCTGGTTTTAGGTCTTTGCATACATTTAAAATAGCTGATTTAAAGGCTTCCTTTAGTATAATCAATGTCTGAGCTTCCTCAAATGCAATTCCTTTTGATTGCCTTTTTCTCCTTTGTGATTGGGAGATCATCTTTTGTGCCATTGGAAGTCATATTAGTTTTGGCAGAAAGCTTAGCAGGCTAAAGGACTTTCATATGCCATAGCTGAAAATCTCGTTATAGCTTTTCCAGGGTTTGCCTTCGTTTACGGTAGTTACTAGCATTTGTTGTGTAATTATTCTGAAATAATACTGCAATGAATATTTTCTTTATTGCTCAAAGGTACTAAAGTGTTTACCTGGCTGAGAAAGCACTCTGGTGAATCTTGTGTTTGCTGAGGGACTCCTTGTGTACACTGGGTCAAACCCTATTCATCATGAGCAGGGTCTGCAACTCTGCGTTAGGCTTCACTTCCTCTTTGTGGGAGGCTTTAAGCGAATAAAGTCTCAGTGCCCTTTCAGGGATTGCCCCAGCAGGCTTGCCTATGACCTTTCAGAGCCTCAGGAACAGAACAATCTTCCTCAGCTCCTTGGAACATCTCATCCCAACATTTCCTTCTAAGCTTCTGTCTGTTTATTTATTGTCCCAGTAGCTATCCATTCCCCTATGGCGAAGCCAGACCATTCTCTGAGCAAAGGCTTTTCTCACTCAGTAGCTCTAAGTAATATCGAACAAAAACAGCTTTGCAAGTCAGATCTTTCAGAGCAACAGTGCAGGTCACGTATGACCAGTTCCTTGGGAATAGAATTTGAATGAGTTCTTCAGTCTCATGAGTTTCTATTTAGTGACTGCCAGGCTGCTTTGGGATCACGAGGTCCTATTTTTAAAGATTATAGTGATGACAGAAAGCAGGCAATGGGCTCAAGTAAGTTAAACCCCACAATTTGTGTTGTTCTTATCAAGACTCAACTGGTTTTCATAAAGAAATTTTTCCTGGTGGCTACAAGTATTTGTATAATTCCCAGATTTTCGGAAAGATATTTTTCTTATCTCTTATTGCCAGTCTTCTTATTGCTTTTATAAAACACAGAATTTGAGCCTTTCTTATTCCACAATTTTTCTGATGCTTCCCACCATTTTTTTAACCATTCTAAGACCCTTCTAATCACTCTAAGATCCCCTGGTACAGAACATACTCCATTGAAGTCCATTCTCACAAACACTAAGAATTAATATTGTATGACTTGAATCGTTCAAAAAATTTCAGCCAACTTCTATCTAACCACAAGTAAAGACCAAGTTCTTACCATTATCATGATCCTTTCTTTAAAGGATTTTTTTCAACTGTTTCTCTGGACTCACTGCTATGAGGCTTCTTTCTCATGCTGCCCCATCCTCACTTCATAGGGTCCACTTGCTCTGAACAGAGATCACCTTTGCAAAGTGCCAGAATATTTTCTTTTCTGATACAGGGGATGAATGCTGCATTTCTCTTTCATATTGCTGCTTATATATTGACTTATCAGTGAAAACTGGTTTGATTCTATCAAAAATAAAATCTCCCTTACACACTACTCCACAATTTGATTTTGCCCCACCTTATCACATTTAGCATTACTTGACAATCTTGTTCATCGCTTGGCTTCTTCCACCAGGTGGTAAACTGCACGAGAATGAAGGCCGTGTCCACACCTGCATTCTCAGCATTTAGAGCACAGTCTAAAATGTAGGGAGTCCTCAGAGAGATTTATTGAATAGAAGATGAGTGTCAGAAGCCCCAGCAGTCCTGGAGTGACTCCACAGATGTTAATTACTGTGAACACTGCTCCCGTTGCTCTGGTACGACCAGACGATTCTGCCTTTTAGGAACATTCCCTGTATCTGAGGGTAGAGTTCATCAAAATCATCAAAGACAGATTGACATTCCACTGCAAATAATGCTGAGGCCATGGGTCTAAATTTGGAGCCTGTGCTAGCTTACATCAAAATGGTCCTGGACCAGGCCCTGCTGAAATCAGGAGACACATGCTTAGCGTCCGGTGGTTTTCCTTTCTTCCTTTCCTTTCCTTTCCTTTCCTTTTCTTTCCTTTCCTTTCCTTTCCTTTCCTTTCCTTTCCTTTCCTTTCCTTTCCTTTCCTTTCCTTTCCTTTCCTGGGTCTTCCTGTCTCACAAAATTACTTTCTTCTCTTGCCATTGAGTCTAAATCTGATTTTTTTCTCTGCACTATCAACTATGCTATGTGAATGTTTGCTATAGCACAGTTTTAAAATCCCACAAGACAGACAAGTTATTCTAAAGTATTTCAAGTGTACTTGAGGTGACTTTTCCCAGCTCAGTTACTTCAGCCCAAATGGAACATTTTGAACAAACTAAACATTCTTTTCCTTTCCTCCAAATATTTATCCCAGAGGCTATATGTACTCTAATCATTTACTTCAGAGATTGGGATGTTGTTTTGTATATAATGGGCAGTTGTCAAACATGTCTTTCAATCTTTGTTTAGATTTTATGGTCCTCATTTGTTGAAAGTACAGGCACATGTTTTAAAACGGGACAAAGACCTTCCATTTGACAGATAACTTGTGTTATATAAAGCCAAACTCATGGGAAGTTGTCTGCATCAGTTGTTTTATCCAATTGAGATGACCATAGGACGTGCGTCCATCCAGTCCTTCACAGAGACAGCTGATTCAGGGTCTTGCACTATTTTACTAGTGACTGTTATTCATGTTGCTCTGAGATTGGGTTGATGGCTTCCACAGCCAACCCGACATCACTCTCCAGCCTTGCTTCCAAGGATAAATGTATTATGACATGTGTACTTTCTTAAAATGCCTTATTCTTTTTATAATAAAGAAGAATCTATTTTACATGATTGTTTACATGTGTTCCCTCTATAACTTTGCTTTATTCCTTAGGTTTGGTGAGTATTCTGTACGTAGTTAGCAGCAGGAGTTTGCAGGGAAGTCAGCTGGCTGAGATTTAGGACCTGGACCTTTCAGAAAAAACAGCATCAACTATGCAGCCAAGCAGCAAAGACAGATTAATCTTGATAGGGCTAGACTTCTACTACTCAAACAGAAAGTTGATGATATGTTTGGAGTTGTCTAATGTAATGCTGTTATTCGCTTCATGTAAACCTAGCATGCTCAGAGACCAGATAAAAGCTGGACTATATACCACCCATTCCCCTTGAGAGGTCCTACTCATAAGATACAATCGAACAGAAGAGACAGCAAATCTGTAGGCAATCAATAACAAGACAATTACAGTTAGTGACTTAGGTAATTCTGGCCACATGCCTAGTTTATCTATTTGAGAAAGCCTTGAGCAAATCCTCTTGGAATAAAAATTAATTGAGCACAAACACATGTTAAGGCCATGATAAGGAAAAAAAACCAATTTACAGTACATAGAAGACCCAAATTACTTGTGTTTTATATCCACACACGTCTAGATTTATATACTAAGAATTCTAGGTGTGCCTTTATGATTAAAATGTGCTTAAATTGTGGTTTTATGTAATCGTTTTTAATCAACCTTTATCAAACTAGGAAAAAGAGCTCATTGATGGCAAGTGAGAGAACAGATTTTTAAACGATATTCGGGAAAATAAGAGTGTGCACCGCAATAAGGAATAAGGAAATAACAGCTGTACACCACATGTGGAATTAGCCACACATTCAATTACATTAAAATCACACTATCTTAGTAGAGAATAGACCCAACCCAGCCTAGCCTCCAACAGACTAGAGAAATGTGCTCTGCCACCCACCTTTGCAAAAGGCTCATCTTGTGTTCATGTGACCCTTCTCCTCACAGAGCTTGATCTTCCCCCTAAGTAGCCCTCATGTTTGTGTCTCAACGTTCTAATTTTTCCTAAGCCCTTCTGAGCCAAGACGCTATTGGTAGCTTTGACTCAGAATAGGTCCGCATATTTCTCCCTGGAATAACATAAAACCTTTTTAAAAATTCTGCACATTCAAGATTCTTCCAAATACTTGAAGATAAGCTTCCTACACCTCCCTATCAAAGTTCTCTTTCCCCACACAGTCCAAATTCACCCTGTGTGTTTTCTATGTGCACAATTTCCCACAATTTTGCACATTTACTTTTCATCTTATTAGTTTAAAAGTTAGTAATTAAGCAAGCACGACATGTGAGGCACTGGGGACATGCTGATGAATTTAATAACAGCATCTGTGTTCATGGAGCTTGAAGTGTACCAAGAAAGGCAAGTATTGTAAACTAGACAATGTAAAAAGTGATGAACTCAAACAGCAAGTGATGCTGTGGGAAAAGAAGACCTGTTTGTTGGTGGGACGGTAAACTGGTACAACCACTTGGAAAGCAGTGTGGGGATTCCTCAAAGGGCTGAAAGTAAATATTCCACTTGATCCAATGATACCTCTTCTGATATCTGTGCAAAAGACTTAAAAGCAATATATAACAGATATACATCTATATCCTTGTTTATAGCACCACAACTAACAATTGCTAAATCATGGTAGTCACCAAAATATCCCTCAACATATCAGTGGATACAGAAGTTTTGGTATATGTACACGATGGAGTGCCACTGTCCCATGAAGACAGATAGATTTGAGGTTTTTGTAGGTAAATGGATTCAACTTGAGAACATCAGGCTTAGTGAAGTTAGTCAAAATCAGAAGGTTAAATATTGCATGGTTTTTCTAATATGAGAAGCCCAAAATACAGGCATTTTATGGAACCAGACGGGTGTGATAGTGGGAGTTGTGGGATAAAGGAGAGTCAGGAGGGCCAGAAAGACGGAGGGAAAGGGACTGTGATGTTGACGGGATCTATACGTTCTTTAAACACTCAAGCTCCATGTAACCACAGCGTATCACATACATACACTAATAAAAATGGGGGAAAATGTAGTGTTCAAAGTTGCATACAAAATTCCGGGAATTGATTTACATTAACAATAGTTTCCCTTTCGATTCATAAGAAAGAATACCTTTTTCCTGACTTATCCAAATTTAATTTGAATGTAACTTGTCATGAGTCTGTTATACAATACTTATAAAAATTCATGCCCTTAGGTGAAAGCAAACACAAACTAAAACTGTAAGGTTTTCATAAATTCTTATTTTGATTTTTGGAATTCCCAGTAGCACAAGACATTTGCTGGAACACTTACATTATTTTCAAAACTAATATGAATTAAAATCAATTAAGTATAGTGAAAATATCGTGTATTAACTTACTAAAAAGTTAAATATATTTCAAGCTCGTGATAAGAAGTTGTAGATGTAGCCCAGAGACAGTGTGCTTGGTTAGTATGTGTGCGGCCCCAGTTTGATCCCCTGTGCAGAAATAAAGAAAGAAGGGGGAAAAAAGGAAAGAGATAAATTCCAAAAGTTTAAAAATCAGAGTTATTATTTCTTCCCCCAAAAGATGTTTTCACCCATTCTTTTTCTGAACTCCTTCTCATAAATACTATGCACCAAAGAACACTGTTCACTGGAATTGTTCCATCCAGGCCTCAGTTCTTTTAAGTCTTTCAAATTAACACACTGTGACTTACCGACTGAGAGCTCATTTCTGACGCTTCCTTGGTTATTTCCAGTTTTAGGATTCTGTGGCTCTGAATATTGCATTACTACTTTTACATTGGTATCCTATCATCATCTCCATAACTTATGTAAAAAAACCTTAGTAATTAATAGATAATCTAAAATATATAAAAAGCAACATGTTTTATAAGCTTTAAGGATATTATTTGTTAATGTTTGTAAACAATCTATGTCCACTGCCTCAAATATTAATTTCTTAAGACTGTATAAAGTGTCTACGGCAGGTTCTAGCTTAGATTCTTCCACCCACGGCGTGCTAAACAGCACGAGGCTGGAAGCAGACTGTTCACAGCTTACTTTCCATGTCAGGTGTCTCAGCTACCTGAGAAAATGCTACTTGGAATATTCTGAGAGGAATAACCAATGCAGAAACATGCACAAGACATGGATTTTTGTATATCATCAGATATTATTGTGGCATATATTTTAACTCAATTTTTATTTTATAAACTGGCTAACTTTTGTTTCATCTCTTGCCAAATCTCAAGCATTCTTACCTTTCATTGTAAATAATCAGATATACATAGTGGTCCAATTGGCTAAAAAAGAGGAAAACTGCTGAAGTTATTCTAGGTCTGGGAATAACGTAGCCATAATATGATAAGGATGACATTGATGAAAGAAATACATAGAGTTTGAAGGCTTTTTTAAAAACACTACTTAGAAGTATTTATTTCTTTTTGAAGTGCCTGGGATCGTAATCATATGTATCCTATATATAATTTGAAAAAAAATGTATTGTGAATTTTGGTTGTGAAGGAAACATATATCTCTGAAAATTATAGTGGAAATTTCATGTATGATAAGTTTTCTGTCTGCCCGGGTGCCCATTTGACTGTCCACTTGCCTACCTGGACATGCACATATCTGTGGAAGCATCTAAGTAATATCAGATTGTTTCAAGGGTATCCTTGTAACTTGTCACGTTGTTTTCTTTAATTTCTGTGCTGGAATAGTCAATGGATTTATGAGTAGGCTTTATAGCTCCTAGGATTGTTGCTAAGGAAGAAGGGAAGATGATTCATTGGAGAGCGAGAGTCCTGTCCAGTTAATTTTTTATGATAACTATATACTCTTTGAATATTACCATGACCATATTCAGAAGTGACAGCTGCCTCACCTTAAAAGAAATGTGATCTATACCAATATAAAGAGAGAAAACATAGTTCTATTTAATATTTCTGGAAATTAAAACATAATTCATCTTCTCTTCATCACATAATGACCCTGTGGGAAAAATCAATATGCAGCCTCCACTACGTCTATTTCTGCAAAGTGGAATAGCCATATCTGACCCTCCTCCAAAATAATACTGTGAACATCTTTCAAATGGTATTACACCAAAATAACAACACAATAACAAAATAACAGTAAGAGTATAATTCACGCAGTGATAGTCACTGAAGAATTAGGCCAGTCTTTTTATACAGAAAGCCAAGATTGCAATTTCCATTCTTATACTATGTTGGAGACCATTTGAGAAGAAAACATGGCAGCGATGAGGGGAAAGAGTTTAGAATTAGGCTGCTTGAGCTCCATATCCTGAATATGCATTCGGCTGGCTGGATGATATGAATAGGCTATTTACCTTTGCTGAGCCTTAGTTCTCCATCTGTAGATAAGCATAATTTTAGCACCAGCCCACTGGGTTGTGTTAACATAATAAATATCCATCATTATTTAAAGTGTTTCTATCAATGTCAAGCTTATACTGAGTCATATATGTGGACACATGTATTTACATATATATATATATATATATATATATATATATATATATATATATATATATTATATGGGCTTTAGGGTCTTGTACAGTATATGTGTGTGTACATGTGTGTTTTCATTTGTGACCGTACTGAATTAAGTAACATTTGCTCTGGAAGTAGGCCTGAGACAAAACAGATATTACTTGACACATGGTAGGGTTTACAATTTATTATAAAGAAAATTGCCATAAGTTTAACATGCACTTACTGCTCCTAACCTCAACCATCGTAGCTCAGCAGTGCACTGTGAAGTATACAGGGCATACTGTCTTGTGTTTGCATGAATAGTGTGAGCTCTGACTGGATCCTGCTACCCAGAATCATGAGACAGGGTCTTACTAAACATAACTAGCAAAGGAAAAGATAAATGATTAAGAATGGAATTATAGTTTCTACAGAGTGCTCATTGTTCTCACACCATTATAAAGTTTTTAAAAAATCATTGCTAAACCATCTTAAGTCAGAATCGTCTATTGGCCTGTTGTAGAATTTTAAAATTTGAGATGTAATTGAAGACAAGATATAAAATGTAGTTGAAGAAAAAAATTAGCAATTGTTCTTTGAATTCTTCTGGGTCTTAGGAAAAAAAAACCCTATTTTTGACTTGATACATTAATCTATTTCATTATCTATGTTCTTATATAAATCTTATCCTCAGTCTACATTAAATTAATATTTTGCAACAATGTAGGTAATAAGGCTATGTCAAAATTAAGTTGCCACTTGTTTTGAATATTAGAGGTTAGTATTCAAGTTAGGGGAAGCATCATTCACTTTAAAACTTCTCTCAGCTGGCTCAATAAATTAAAACTCACTCAATTTGAAGAATTCTACCTTTTCCAATAGATTTACATGATGCAAAGGCCAAAAAGAAAAAAAGAAAGACTTCAGATACACTTCAAAGTGTATTGTTAATTTTATGATAGAGCTCAAGGATGTATAACAAAACAGCATTGTAGCTATCCTGGGTGTAAGTGGACAAATCTGTCCTAAAAGCTTCAGCATAAGGCCACGTGTATAAAATAGATCATTTTGACAGACCTGAATACTTCATGGGCTTTAAATATTTTATGTTTTCCCTATTTGTTAATGCTTCCAGTCAAATACAGATATATAATAGAATTTCGCGGGTTGATGACCCAGGAAGTCAGGTACAAATTTAACAGCCTACAGACAAAGTACGATTTCTAAACTCAGGTTTACTTTCCTTTAGAGAATCTCGAAATGTTTGTAAACACAATTACACAGTTGTGAAAAAATATATATAACAGTATATACCACAGGTTTTTAACACTGCTTTCTTTTTTCACTTCAATGAAGCTGTCTAATCTTAGATAAGAACACCGATTTCAGATTTTTGGTTCATGTTATGTACTTGTGGCTTGTTTCAAATGTCATATTCAAAGTTCTTCACATGGTAAACTGTGAGTTAGTGAGTAGTAGCCATGTAAAGGAAAAGAGACCAACAGTACATTTGACCAACACTCTATATTGGGCATCCTTAAATAATATTTGGTCCTCCAAGAGACATTTAAAAAGACAACATAAGCACAAACTAGAGCTTGTATCTTCACTAGTAATAACATGAAAGAAGAAATAAAGCTGAAAAGATGAATAAAAGTGGAATTTGAAGATTTTTGAAGCATGTTAACAATCCACACTGTATTTTATGAACATTATGATCTCAAAGTTGATCTAGATTTAAGTTCAATGTCTGTTTATGAAAAACTTTATATTTCTGATAACAGTAGCCCTCTGTATCTTGTCTTGATTTGTACTGATGCCTCTTCTAGTACTGATGTCTTTTTTTCTTCAGGCTTTCTATGTTGTTTGAGAAAACACCCTTGTGAATATCCATATCAATGTTAGAAGTGGAATAAAGCAAATTACATGATCATATGTGTTGAACTATATCAGCGTATTAAGAAAATACAGCTCACAAATGGCTGAATGGTAGTGGTTTTCTCTTCCCAGTATTTTCAGCATTTCTTAAAACTTCGAACTCTGTTGGCATTACTTCATTTTATAAAATTCTTATAATGTACACTATGAGTACACTCAAATTCTAATACTCAATGGCATTACATCTAATTATTATTATTCCTTTATCAACTATCACAGCCTGTCTACCTGAAAGTTAACTCTGTGAAAAGAAAGTCTTTCATTTTTATACTAACCTGCACCACACTCTGCACCACACTCTGACTTAGCATCACGTTCTTAGCCATGTGTGCGCACCTTGTGAGAATTCTGTTCCTATGCATAAATGCTGCTAGGTGTGCTATCAAGTTCTTAAAAGATAAAACCAAAACCACTGGTAGGATTACAATTTATGGCTTATTCACTTCAGCTGGCAATTTTTTTAGTGAGGTTTGTGATTTTGGGCCGAGTTTTTGTCAGTTTCTTGTATATTGTAATTATTAGCCTCCTGTCTGAGGTGGAGGTGGCAATTTTTTCCTGTTCTGTCTATAATAATGAAAATGGGAAAAAAACTTAGGCCTCACATTGTATTATTTTCCCCAAATCTGTAATAGTCTTAATTTTGAAACACATCTTACTCAAAGCTTTGGGATGACATATTGTGATCTGCAGTAAATATTTTAAGCAACACTTTCCATGAGAGTGAAATTTTGTAGACAAAATGATCATAGTCTTGGAGAGGGCCCATTAGGTTTTTCATCCCATTACAAAAGATGACAAAGGAGACAGAGAAATCATTTTTAAATTTAATATTCCTAAGTGTAAATGTTTGGAAGGATAAAAAATCTATCCTGCTAATATCTGACACATCTAAAGTGACAATAAACTCTTTTGATTGCTATGATCACGAATTTATTTATTTTCATTTGTTTTGCTTTTTTTTGCAGTATGCTACCTTGCCACAAGAACTAGGACACTTGGACAAAAGCCTCATTTTTTTTCTTTCTCTGTTTAACTTTCTGCCTCCATTTCTCTAAATAGTCAATTTAAGGAGAACAAACACAGTAAGTTCTGAGGTCAGTTTGATTGAGCAACAATCTGCTCCTTCTTGCTCTGGTGAGATGGTCTTGACCTTGAATAAATTAGTTAACCTTTTTGAGCTAGTTCTTCAATTCAAAAATAAAATTAATTATACGCAAATTTACAAAAATCTAATACAGCCATTGAGTATTGATTCTATTTAGATTTGATTTTTCAAAATAGTAACTGATTACTCAGGGAAAGTAAATATAATGGAAGTTACTATGAAGAAAACGGTTTTGTTTTATTTTACAAATGACATCTGGAACTGCGATAGACAATCAGCAGATTTGGCAAAGGCAATCTCATTTTTAAGTATAAGAATGAATTTCTGTGTCTTTTAATTGCCATTTGCAATAGTCAAATAAATTGTCCTCCAGTCTAGTTTAACAAATTTTTTTGGTTTTATCTTTCAAGTATGGTTTAGAACCTGAAAAACTATTCATATATATATATATATATATATATATATATATATATATATATATTATATATTTCATAATCATTATCTATGCATATGATTGATATTTATAATATACCTAGATATACACATATAAGAGACAGTTCGCTACAAAACTTTTTAAAAATAAGTTTTTAAGTGTATGGAAAAATGAGAAAGGCTTTTAAAGATTGTACTTTTGCTAAGAGATCTTTGTGAATTCATAGAAAATTATTTAAAAGGGATTGATTAGAAAGTAGGATAAAGCAATTGCCTGAACTACTTGTTTAAAACAAAATTTTCTAGGAATATTGGTAATATTATGTGTATACCACTGTTAAGTGACCATGTAGACAAGCATTCACTTAATTTGCATGGGAAAGGTGCTTAAACACAAACAGATGGGTGCATCAATGGGATAGAATTGAGGATACAGAAACATCGTCCAGTATGTTCAAATGTTCAATGAACTGATCTGTGACAAAGGGAAAAACATCATATATGTAGAGACAGCCTGTTTAACAAATGGTGCTAGGAAAACTGGCTAAGCAAATGCAGAAGAACTTGGACAAAAAGCCTCAATTTTTTCTTTCTCTTCTTCAACCTTTTCCCTGCATTTCTCTAAATAGGCAATTTAAGGCAAATAAACACAGTAAGTTTTGAGGTCAGTTTGATTGAACAACAATCAGCTCCTTCTCTTCTTGCTCTGGTGAAATGATTCTGACCTTGAATAAATTAGTGAACCTCTTCGAGCTAGTTCTTCAATTTCAAAATAAAACAATCATACATAAATTCATAAAAATCTATTGCATAGGCAGCTACTTAATATTGATTTTAGCATGCATCATAATGGATGTAAGTCTTAGGTATTAAAACGAAAAAAATAGGCAAAGCCCTTAAAGATGTAGGAAAGAGTTTTCTCAATAAAACGCCCAAAGCACGTGAGATAACAGCAAGAATCAACAGGTGGAATTATATGAAATTAACAAGTTTCTGCCCAGCAAAGAAAACAATCAACAGAGTGAAGAGGGCACCCATGAAATGGGAAAAAGTCTTTGCCAGCTTCTCCTCAGTCAGACAACTATTATCAAGAATATACAAAGAATTGGGAAAAATAGACTGTTCAAAATAAATGACCCAGTCAAAAAACGAGAATATGAATTGAACAAAAAATTTTCAGAAGTCCAAATGGTCAACAAATACATGAAAAAAATAGTTCAGCATTGTCTTTGTGACATTATACTAATATTCCAATATTAGGTATACTTTTATAACTGTGTAATTTTCTGTAACTGTGGCATATGGTAACAAAACTTTGCCTATGGATTTGCCTAAGAAATTCTTTCCTGTGCAACTCGTTGGGGCATTCTTCTGTAAATTGTATTGTCTTGGGCTGAGCCAAAATTCCCTTCTGTGAAACCCTGGTTAAAGTCCCTTTGTAACTCTGGTACCCTTACAAACTCTCTATATTGTTGCAACCTTAAGGAACAGAGGGTGTTTTGTGCTTAGTCATGTAGCCCCCACCTAGATAACCAGTAGGTGTTTGTCTGTAATGGGTTACTCTCAAAGGACTCTAAATGCAATTGTCTCCCAGTCAGCAGGCCAAACAGCCCTCCAAAGGTATATGTACACATGACAAATTATGACTGGTTGCTATGTACTGACATAATACTGTTCTGCTGAAACCTGTATAAGTCCCCCGCTGCCTTTCTTCAGCGCTGCTCTCTGGAAATTCACTCAAAGTAATCGTGACAGCCTGGCCAGAGGCTGTCTTCCCGACCATAATTCCAGTTAGCATTTGGTGGTCTCTTAATTTTGACGATTAAGAGTCTCGGCTACTTACTCATTGCTGCGACAAAATACTAGACATTCGCAATTTAAGAGAGGGAAGACTTATTTAGGGCACTTTTTTGGAAAGTCTCACACAATCTGTTTCGTGGGCAGCTGGCACCTGTGGAAGCACACAGCAGAGGCTGGAGAGTTGCCGCACCCACTGCAGACGAAAGCCAAGCGAGGCAGGAGCCAAGCCAATGTCAGGAGACTCAGGCGATGTGAGAGCTTTCCCGGAAAGAAGCTGAACAACGTTTCTTCCACTTCCTGTAATTACTCCACGCTGCCAGTTGCTGCCCTCCAAAGGATAGGGGCCCCTCCTCACTTCCTGGCCCACAGCACACCCCTCTCAGCTCTGCCGTGGGCAGCCTTCCATCCCAACATGTTGACACAATCCTTCCGGATCAAACTCCAAGCATCTGCCCCTCCAGACCAGGCCTTATCTCCTGGTAACACACAGTTCCTCAGTTATTCCGGTACAATCAAGTACATGAGGTTTTTGGGGAGACACTCCAGATCCAAACCGTAGCAAGCATCATTAGCCATCAAAGAAGTGCAAATTAAAGCAACACTAAAGTTCCATCTAATACCAGTAAGAATTATTGATATTAAGAACTGAAAATACAACAAATGTTGGTTTGACTGAGGGAAAAAAATGAACCCTCCTACATGGATAATGGGACTGTAAACTGGTACAACCACTATGGAAAGCTTTATGGAAATTCCTCAGAAAACTGAAAATAGATATTCTATTGGACCCAGCTATACCTGTTCTGGGTATCTTCCCCAAAGAGTTAAAGTTATCATATGAGAATGATACATGCATATTTAAGTTTATAACAGCACAATTTATAATAGTCAAATCTTAGAAGAATCCAATCTGCCCAAATGCAGATGAATAGATAAAGATCCAATATATACACGCAATGGCATACTACTCTGCCATAAATAAAGACGCACTTGAGTCATTTGTAGGAAAATGGATGCACTTTCAGGCCACTATGCTTAGTGAACTAAATCACAAACAGAAAGTTAAATATTGTGTGATTTCTCTCACATGAGAAAACCAAACCACAAAAGTAAGAAGATGGACTTTTTGGAGATGGAAAGAGAAAGTGGGTGAGGGAGTGAGAGAATGAGGACAAAGAGATGTGATACGCAAATTAAAAATAAACTGAAAAAATTTTTCCGGGGGACACAGGCTCTGGGTTTGATTCCCAGCACCATATAAACTGGTGCCGTGGCTCACACCTGTAATCTCAGCATTCAGGAGGCTGAGACAGGAGGATAACTGTGAGTTTGAGGGTAGCTGAGCTACAGAGTGACTTCCCACCTAGGCTGGACTTCAGAGTGAGACTTTGCCTCAACATTTAAATAAAATAAAATAATAAAATAAAATCTTTTGGGATTATCTCATAAAATGAAAGATACAGAAAAATATAGGTTATTCTTTGCCTTTCTGGCTGATTGAAAACTTCACCTTGCACATAAGCGTTCTATATCTCTGAGTAAAGAATGCAAATTGTTGTGTCTGACAACTGGGTTATATACCCATTAGCCAGAGACTCAAGAAAAAAAATTGCAATGTTTTCTGTATTTATCTAATAATGGCTTCTATATAGGATAAAATATACAGTATTCCAAAGTCGATTCAATTCTGAAATTTGTGATTTTTAAAATGCCAAGCTAGCTTTCTCCCTTATATTAACCAATCAAAATATTTTTAAAGAAAAATGACTTCTAATAATACCCATTGTCCCACCATGCAAAATCGTTATTTTTTTCTGTCTGGTAACTGTACTTTCATCTTTTTCCAGAGTATTCAGATAAAGGATTTACATTTTAGACAGTATACCACTTGTCTAAAAATAGTTTTTCATCTATTTTCATTGTTTTCTGAAAGGCTGGATTCTATTTTTCTATGTCCAGTTAACCTGGCAAATCTCACCACACAAAAATGATCAATTTTCCATTATAGTTTGAATATCTAAAAGGGACATGAATTAGCTCCCAGCGACAGCAGGCCCCATTATGTTCCATCTCTGCCTGTGATGAACACAAAGAAACCTCACAAAATCACAAAACAATCTCTGCACTTTAGAAATGATTATCATACTATACGCATTGGATGAGGAGAACCCACTCACTTATAAAATTATGTATCTTTACTGTTGTTTGATGTATTTAAATTTGTCTATTGACAACAATCATAGCAATATAATCAATGAACTTTCATAGAAATTTCTACTTGGTGCCAATCCTATTTGTATTGCCATTTCCCCAAATAATGTTATAGACAGTGTTAGTTAGTAAGTTTAAGGGAAGTAAATAGATTGGACTTATTCAGCTAATAGAGTATTAGTGGTTTAAAATTGCTAATACACTTCCTAAATTGTATATATCACTTACCAATAATACTAAAATATGTTAATTTTCTTAATTTTATAGCTTCCAGTCACCATAAATAAACAAACAGAAATTCTATATATATTCAATTATCCTCAAAGCAAAAAGGGTCATATGCTTTGATTTACCTGGAACAGAAATGATTTAAGCCTATTTTTTTGAGTAAAGGTGCTTATACTACCTTTTGGTAATTTGGATGAAAAATTAAGTGGTCAGTCTGTAACTGACATGCAAAAATGCTTCTAAAATGACACGGTAAGTGTCATCTCAGTAACACTAATTTTTATATTTCTATTGCCATGTCAGATGTCTAAAACATCACACACACACATATAAAAGATTTATGTACCTGTATTCATAACAGTGTTATTCACAATACCCAAAAAGTGAAAACAATTCAAGTGTGCACCTACAGCTGCTGAATAGTGCTATGTTTTGAACTCACTTTCCAAAGTGCATGGTAGCATTTGGTTGACACTGTAACAGCACTGTGAGGGGAGACCTGTCACGGGTCATGCAGATTAACACCTGATCACAGAAGTGAGTCAGTCAGTCACCCGTGGGAAGGGCTCCTGACCAAAACAACAGTTATGCTGCGCCTCTCTTTAAATGTACCATTTTGTACAAATTCAACACAATTTCTTCTCTGTCTTGCGCATGCTCATTCGCCGGTCTGCCTTGTTGTGGCGCAGCATGAGCACCCTCTCCACGTGCTGGCTTCACGCTCTTGATTGTCTCAACCTCAAAAACCAGGAGCTAAAGGGAAGTAAAGTTGTTTACAGATTGCTTAATCTATTATATTTTTGTAATAGCAGCAGAAAATAATCTAACGCAAATGAGTTGACAAAAATGTGTGTGTGTGTGCTAGTTCTGAAATGAAACATTTCCCAGCATAGATGATTCTTTAAAAACATTATGATAAGTGACATAAGCCAAGCACAAGAAAAAAATCATCCCTAATCCCTTCTATATGAGGTCCCTAGAGTAGCCAATGCATGGGCACAGAAAGCAGGTGGTGGTTACCAGGGACTGGGTAGTGGTATGACAAGCTTACCAAGTGTGAAGGTTCAGTTTAGGATAAATATAAACATAGTGGAGTACTACTGTGTCATAAAGACAGATAGATTTGAGCCATCAGCAGGACACAACTGGAAACCATCATGCTTAGTGAAGTGATTGAGACACAGAAAGTTAAGTATCAAATGGTTTCTCTAATATGAGAAATCTAGAATATAAATAGATAAAAGAGTTAAATGGGTGAGATGTGTGGAATCAAGAAAGATGAGGAAGAGGGTGGGAAGGCATGACAGGGGAAGGGAAGGGAAAGTGAAGTTGGAACCATATTTATGTATGCAAAATTCTCAAACTCTGTGTAACCAGTGGGCATCGCATATATATATTAATGAATAGTGGAAAAATAAATTTCCCTAATGAATGAAAAATATCAAACAAAAATAATAAAGAGCATGCATTTAGAAGACAGACTGTTTAAATGTAAATCCTAGCCTCAGCATTTACTGTGTGAATACGGGCAACTTACTGAACCTCTCAAGACTCAATTTCCTTACAAAAATAACAGGTGTAAGAGTAGCATCTGCTTCCAAGAGTATATGTAAAATTCTTAAGTAATTCTTGGCATACTAGAAAAAAATCAACTATTATATCATATTACTTTATTTGTTAACTACTGATAAACTTATAGATACAGTTCTTTTTATATTTTGATATTCTCATACTTTGTTAAACATAATAATTCAAGTTCCAGTTTTTCCAAGAAACTCTTCCAATTAATACATTTATAAGATATAAGACCTATTTATAACTACCTCCTACTCTTGTTTTCGTAATTTTTACTTGTGTATAACTAGTGGGTCTATTGTCTTCATCTAAATATATAAGCAATAGTGATACATTTCAGAACATTTGTTGAGTAAAAGTTCTAAATTTCCAATTCTGGTTCCATTACTTATTTATCTTTTTGTGAAGATCCAGTTACATAATCTCTTAAATAAGAATTTTCTATTAGGCAATATGGGAATACTCCTGATACACAACTGGGAGGGTCACCGTCTGTATGAGGACAGTCAGAGCAATGCCTATCAAATAACACTTGATGAAAAAGTATCTGCTTGTATGGCAGACACTAATAAGAAAGAAAACAACTTTTACTAGAGAAAGTAGAAATAATAAGGGAGAGAGATAAACATTTTAATAAACCAAAGAAATACCTTGAAGGATATAAGGAAAAATAATACAAACATAAGCCAGAAACAAACCATTTAGAAGAAGAAACCAAGTGTGAAATTACAATGGTAAAAACAAAGACCAGCTTCACCAGAGGAATGGTGAAGTGAACATAACTGAGATGGTCAGGTTGTCTAGAAGGGAAGAGGAGGAATGACTGCAGAAAGACACAAGGTAACAGGAGGGCAAAAAGGTAGTAGTAGTAATAATAATAATAATAATAATAATAATAATAAAAACAAAAACAACACTCTATGAGAAAATAGATACGCTGGCACTGTGAAATAATACTGGACAGCTAGAAAAATAACTTGAAAGTTGTTTGTACAGCTCAAATAGAAATATATTAATAGTAATCAGTAAGTTTTCTGAATTAAACAAAAGTACAAAATGTCAGATGAAATAGCTCATAAAGTGACAGATTAAATAAAAAATTTCAATAAAGTCATACTGTCATCATTTTTAAAACAACATTGTTTGGATCTGTAGAAGCCGCCTGTTGGGAAGGTGATTCCATCACAGGATAACCCACTGACTTCCTGGCCTGTCAGGAGATGGGGCCTGGTAGGAAGGTGCAGATCAGCAGATCCCTGGGGTCTCAACTAGAGAGGAGAATCAGTGGGATCTGACCTAGAAGCACATGCGTTAGCTCCATCCTCATCCCTCTCGCTCACTCCTTCTTGTCCTGACACCCTATGAACGGCCTCTCTGCCAAGGCGTTTCACCATTGCCAGTCGGCCGTGAGTGGACTGAAACTTCTGAAGCTCTGAGCTGAGATAAACCCTTTTCCCCTGAAGCTGCAGGTGGTGAGCCTTGTAGTTCAGCAAAGAAGGAATAACTAAGGCAAAAAAAGTACAAAAATAAAAAGATGATTTTAAAAGCTGCTAGGGAAAAATGATGTATAAAATGAGAAACTAATTCAAATTCATGTTGTTTTCTAAAAGAGCAAAAATTATGTAGAATATTTTTTTATTTCAATGTTTGAAGGAAAGAAAATTTGAGATGACTGAAATTTAAGACTGGAAATTTAAGACTGAAAGTTACAGGGTTCAATTGTGTCCTCTTCATGTATAACAATTCAGAATTTCTTACTCAAGAGGACACGTGTTGAAAATATGCTTGAAAAAAAAAATAAACTGATAAGAGGAAAAATAGAGACAAAAAAGAACAAATGAATGATAATAATACAATAATGTGTTGAAAAATAGCAATAAATTTATTGTTTCTGAAATGAGGTTTGAACCTTCTACCAAGGAAGAAAAATGATATCTCCATAAACACAAGAATAATATCTTCAGTCTGTGTTACCAACATAAGTTATCACTGGCCACATTTAGACATTAAAGCTAAATCAAAGTAAATTAAATATTCATTTATTCAATGACACTATCCATGCTGTAAGTACTCAGCAAAAATGTGGCTAGCAGGTACTGTGCAAATCAGCCAGTTATAGAACGCTCCACCGTCGTGTAAAGTCCTGCTGATCAGAGCGGCTGGAGATAAGCACAGCAGTGATTAAGGGCGCCGTTGCAGTCAGAGATGAACAGAGAGGGTGGGTATCTTACTGGGGGGAAAGGAGGTGAATTCTGACGGAACTGAGACATTGAAGTGAAAGAAAAACACCTGTGAATATTTAAAGGTTAATTCACAGATATAGGAATATAAGGTGTACATTGTCAACTACCCTCTAATTCTTTTCTTCAACATTATGACATGATGAATAATTTCATATGTAAATAGAGAGTGTAGTATAAGATAACAAAAATAAATTATGAGTCTAATTATAATATATATATATATATATACATGAGAAAATTAATAGTGACTCCTTTTTTATTTAAAATTGAACAGTATTATATTGCCTATATATAAAAGATATATAGATATATATAGATTATAGAACTTTTCAGAAAATAAATTGAATACTCTAAGTACACATGGGATATACACACACATTGAAGATAAACTGACTTTCAAATGAAGCTTTAATAAGCCCGGAGTTGTTAGTGTATGAATTATTGTTTAGTGGACACAAGCATAAAATCAGATAGAATTTTTTAAAAGATAACTAAAAATTCACATCTGTCTGTAATCTAATACCTTTATGACAAACTCAGTTTACAGTTTTTAAATTATAGGAAATTAAGAAAAATTGAAATTTAAATGACAATTTTAAAACAATATGTTAATAATGATGTGACACAACCAACTAGAAACTTAAAGAAAAATGACAACTTTAAATAGATTTAGCAGAACACAGGATTAATGAAAAAATCAGAGGCAAAACAAAGAATCTCAAAGTACAAAAATACAGAAGAAAAAAGAAAAAATACAAAATTAAAGAAAGAAATCAATGAAGTATCAGTGATCAACAAATCAAAAAGATGATTAAACCAAATATAATTATTTGAAAATATTAAGAATTAGATAAGCTTGTGCTAAAGCCTGGAGTAGACAGGAAATGAAGCACCTAAATAGGAAAAACTGTAGGAAATAATAAGGCAAATATCTCCAGGTAGGGAAGCTAAAATAATAACATATGTATTGTTAATCAACATACCTATACATTTGGAAATTTTAAAAAAGAATTCTTTTCAGGAAATATATAAAGTATAAAAAGTAGTAATTGCTGAACAAGACCAAAGTAGTAAGTTTCACACCCAAAGGGCACCTGTGGTTGGGGCTGGACCATGGGTATGTTTGTTTTGGGTTCTTTTAGTGTTCTGTATGGAAGACAAATGAGAAGAATCCGGCAGGCCAGTATCAGAACTAACGAAGTTTTATTTTATTTAACATTTATTATGGCCTTGAAAGTACATTGAATAATATATAAAATATACACTTTAGAGGACTCAACCTTGGACACCAAGAAGGTGGCAGAATAAAATTGACAAGTAGACCAAGACTAGCCATCAAAATCAGTATCACAACACACATGAAAAAATTTTCTCCTCACAGTTATATCTGCAACCCAACTGGTTATGTAAAGCAACAAAAATAACAATCAAAAAACCATTATTGTTTTTCTAAACAAAGTACAGTAAAATGTTTCCTCAATATAAGCACAACCTCAGAACTTAGCAGCAAGAAAAAAAAAAGATATATCCCTTTTCCTTGCCTTGTCTCAAGTTCCGAGCCAATGGCGGTTCCATGTAAATTAACTGAGGAAACTGTGAAAAGGTAACATCTTTGATAACATCTGCCCGCCAATGTTCACAACACTCAGCATTTGAATCCATGTGGCTAAGTACAAATGTTAATGATTCTGAATGAGATTGGATGGAGTGCTGAGCCGGCCAAGTGTGACAGAGAAGCCGCACTAGGGGGAATCATCTGTGTGCTGGACACATTTTTTATTCAGGATGGTTGTGAAAGTGCAGAGATACTTGAAGGAAATGTAATCCTTTGAGCCAAAATGATGATGGTAGTTTTAATTTTCTTTCTTGCTTCCAGGCTCAAACACCTGCTAAGTTTGGTCTTTTTAAGAAGTGAAAAACATGAGTTGGCTGGGATCAAAATTAGACCAACAGAGGAACTAGAGCTGCAAGCAATTTCTCTAGCGGTCCCTTAAAATTTCGCTCTTCCCTGACAATGTGCAAACTCTAACTTGTACTTAAGCCGGCTTTCCCTGGATTTGCGTAAAGAATCCTCTCTACAACAAAGGATCTGGGCTCTCACCCCAGCCAGTTCCGTATGCCGGTGCGGTTCACCCCCCGGACAATCTTCTACCTCTCCTGGCAGACCGATGCTTGAAATCTTCCAAAAGGTACCAATGGACCCTGCGATAAAGGCTAGTATTTTCAATTTACCTGGCTGAAATGGTGTGGCACAATTTACCCTGCAGACCTTTCCAGTCCAATTGTGTGCTACGCCTAGACTCTTACCAATTTTTCAGAACGCCATGGCCTCAGCACCTGAAGGTCAGATCTCTGAGGATACTAGGGCCCTTGAACAGATACCAGCATTTTCCTCTTGCTGTTTCTGACACTGGACTCGGGAACTTTTGCAGGTGGGACGTGGAGGAAAAGAGCGATACCAGGCAAATTCTGGGTGGCAGACCCATCTGAGAGCCAAGAGGCTCACAGGTACAGCCATGAGCCAGCGCTAGAGTGCAGCAGAGACTCACGGAAAAATGACATACGTGTAAATGTTGCCCTATTTGTGAACACATGGGACATTTGGTTCTTGAACACTGACTTCTCAAAATATCGTCACATACAAAAACCAATTTTAATTTAATTCTTTCCTCCAAATAAGGACAGAGCCTCTATCTGTGCAATAAAAGCAAACGAAACTGCAGAAGGAAGTAGCGATAAGTGGACGGAAAGGAAAGGGCAGAAGGGCTCGCAGACAGGGCCCGCAGGGCAGCCCAGGGAGAAGGGCAGGGTGGCCGGGTAGCGCCCAGGGAGCTCACCCCACTCCTGCACATGGCACCCACATTCATCTTAAACAGGTGTATTTGTATTACACAAAGAGGGGGCAATTATTATTAATTATACAAATAATTAATACGCCCCTACAACAAATACAGGAATCACACACTGTGTACCAAGTAACATTAAACCTCTGTTCTATTTCCCTTCAGCCATTTTTGACAGTTTGTAAATTATGTTAAGGTTTTTAAATAGATGAGAACTCACTCTTTTTCAAGTAGGCTCCTAAGCTATAATAAATTCATCCCAAATTTCTATTTAAATGCTTACAATGATTCCACTGGGAAAATAAACCATCCCATATTTACTCGATTTTCTTATTTAGTCATTAAAAGTTATGTCCTCTCTTTGTATATATAAATTCTCATTGTGAAAATTATTTTTGCCGTCATACATTTCTGAGTCTACAGATGTTGAGCACTACCTGAGAAATTCTAAAATGTCACGGTTGTCCTCAAGGGCACATGTAACTTTAAATTTCACAGACCTTTCTGGCACACAGGAAGGAGAAGGACTTAGCTTTGTCATATCTATAAGTCACTGCTGGAAATGACAGAATAGTCCTGACCCGGCATCAGTCAGCACTGCAGGACAGCTGAGTACCAGCTACAGGGGAGGCCGGGAAAACAGAGCATCTAAACACCTGCTCTCTGGGTGTGTCGGCGGGCTGGAGCATGCATTTTGAAAAATAGATTTCATTTTCTTTGCTTTAACTTTTTATTCAAGCTTTGTGCTTCCATTTAGGGAAATTTTGTGGAATTTAAAGTAAATTCTGGTATGTATGCTACCCTAACGTATATTTTTGTTTCAGTGGTTACTCTGGGTGATTTTGTAGGTCCTGAACTGTCTCAACAATTTTTTTTTAATTTCTTTTTGCTTGTAGCCTCCTGTGTGAAAAGAAACCTCGTATCCTTGTTGATACGCTGGCAGATTTCACAGCTAACAGTGACAAGTAACGCATATGTCTTTCCTTTCTAACTCATGTGCTTCTATTTTCATGAGACAAAATTAAGCAATCTGACTAGAAAACAGTATGCTGAAGAATCTAAGATAATATTCCAACGACATTGGCATGTTTTCTTATACTTAAATAATATGCTAACTTTAATATGCAGTTTTACTCATGTCTTATTTGTCAAAATTACTTTTTTCACTTTATAAGGCTCTTAACATCTTCTGCTTGCACAAAGTCTGAAATTTTTAAGAAACATCAACATAAACGTAAAAATGGTAATTGCTAAGTGTGATAGTTAATTTAACTGTCAACTTGATCTTACTGAGAGACATCTATGAGGTTCCTAAAGCACATTACCTAATGTGCCTGGGAGGACCATCATGGTGTGACCTCAGGATCTCTCTCTCTCTCTCTCTCTCTCTCTCTCTCTCTCTCTCTCTCTCTCTCTCTCTCTCTCCCTCCCTCCTGCTCTCTCTCTCCCTCCTGCTCTCTCTGCACCTGATGTCTTTCTTTCTGCCTCTTCTCCTGTTCTTTACTTTCCTGATGCCATGAGTGAGGCAACTTTGATCTGCAACCCCCTCCATCTGATGTTTCTGCCCCGCAGCCATCCAACACCATGGACCAAATTCCTTGAAAACTGTGAACCAAATTAATGTACTTTTCCTTTAAATTTAAGAGTATTTGGTACAGTGTTACAGGGACAGAAAGTTGACTAACACATCAAGCCAAATGGGGACTTATCAGTAGCCTGAAACCTCACATTCACTTCACAACAATATTAATTTTTGATTATATACCATTTGCATAAAAATATTTTGGCATTTATAAAAATTGGTCACCAGAATTTCTCACTTAGGGAGCGTAGCTAAGTTTTTTAAGATTTTTTTTCTAATTTCTATGAACAACTGATAACAAAAAAATGAAGACGAGGGTCTACTGATAGTTAAGTAAAATTTCTACTTGCCTTATGCTAGTGATCACAGCTATTTTGTAACCACTTAATCTGATAAGAAAGAATGTGAGACTTTAATAAGACTCTTTCAAAGTCTCTATATTAAGTCCTATTAAATAAATAAAAGATATCACAAAACTCTAGATTCTTTTCAGAAAAACTAACTTCATGTGAAATTCTTGGCAGTAAATTCAACCCTACTCTAGAGAAAAATTTCTGATTAACCCACATCATTTGCAGACAAAAAATGAAACCTCGTAAAGTACTTTCAATTTCTCTTAAATCAGTGAAGATGCTGAGATACTATCCCTTTCATAAACCCATCATAAACCCATTCATGCTGTTGTAAGACACCTAATAGCTAAGAATGCTTGACGTCTAATTATATTATGGGTTTGAAAAGGTTCATATACTGTGATCTAGTAATTTAGAATTTATCTTAAAGAAAAAGAAATGTAATTAAAGAAAAAAAGAAAAGAAAAACAAAGCAGATGTAAGAATATTCTTTTTAGTGTTTATTATACTAAAACAAATAGAATAAGGCATAAACAAGTATACATAGTAGAAAATTACAGCGTATTCACTAAAGGTATATTGTGTAGAATAAGTAATGATTAGACAAAGCATTACCATTGTGCTTGTCAGTGAAGAAGGCAGATAAGACTTTATAGTATAATATGAAGTTTTAAATGTTTATTTGCTAAGATATGTATCTTCAAGAAAGGTTCTTGAAATAATATGCCTTAAATATTATCACTTGTCACCACAGGATGATTTTCATAGTTTACATGTTTTTCAAAGACACATATCACTTTGTGATCATTGATAAATTAATGGATCATGATAAGCATTTTAAGGAGCCTGAAAACCACAGAATTTAACTTTGAACCACTTGAATATACTTATGAACATAATGAAATTATAAAAGTGATTCTTCAGCAACAAATTTGTTTCATGGAATTTGTGAAAGATGGACCACCTCTCTGGTTAGATGGAGAAGGACCCTGAGATCTTCCTAAGTAATTGCTGGATGGAGAAAAAATGAAGAAAAAAAAAAAAAACAGGTTGGAAGTTTCATGACTCAGCAATAGCAAGAGCATCTACATCCTTCTCAACTCTGTGATTCAGCTCAAATTCTGCCTCCCAAAGTCCACCTTCTCTGACCTTCTTCAGAAAAGTAGAGCTCTTTCCTTGTAACGTAGACACAAGTCTCCATCAGTGTGCTGTCCCAGGATGTGACTCTGTACTTTATGTGCATTTCTTCACTAGCTGTTGTCCTTTTTTCACCTTGACATATTCAGATACAAGCAAACAATGAACAACTCCCTGCATCCTGGGGACTTAGCATATGCTTGGTGAGTCCTCCATGATGATGTTCAAGATGAGTGCATTGAAGGTTGAAAATGCAGTCGCAGAAGGCTGACAAACCACTAAAGGACTGGTGCATGCCTTTGTTTGACTTTCACATTCACTAGTTAGAGACATAGCTTAAAAACCCACTGAAAAATTTTAATTCCTCTTAATCCAATGAATTTAAGTAATTAAATTTAATATAAAATAAAATTATGGTAATATCCCAGAAATTTGAGACCCCCTGAAAGCAAAATCCCCACGATCTGATAAAGAAAAAAATGTAATAGGTACTATACTCCAATTCAAGATAGAGATTTTAACATTGTTTCATTGACCATAATAATTTAATAAAGGCTTTTCTATCTGGAATTGAAAAGTCAAAAAACTAAGACCTGCTGGTGGGCTCTCTCAGGCCCCTGGATGAAGACCAGTCTCCCTGGTTCAGACCGTTTCAAGTCACTTTGAGGCACAGTGACTCACATGCAGCTGACACTGGTGAGTGCTAACCAATTCTGAAAGCTCCGCTTGGGGATCACCAGGCCTGAGGCTGTGTGAAATGCGCGTGATCTCTCGCTGACAGGGCGGGCACCAAGGGACAGGACACGCTCTTATTCTTAGACTCATTGCTTCATGCTCAGGTTGAAAAACAAGCAAACGCTTGGAACAAATGTACAATCCATCTTCAAAATTCAATTCACATTACTGGGCTAAGGGGTTTAAACTAGATGCACCCTCTCCGTGACAGTGCAGTACAATTCAGAGAGGTTATTTCCCTTGACACAGACTCAGGAAAGATCAAAGACAGTATGAAAGATGATAATGTACAGCATTATGACAGCGACCAAATATCTACATGCTAATGTGCAATTTCAACGTTACAGACGGTCGGCTGGGTCACAAATCTGAACCATTCTACCGAGCTTTCTGCAAACACAGGAGTCGTTCATCGAACCTATTCTCTATTTGTAAGAACGTAGTTTGGAGGAGAAGTTTCCCTGTTTTTTGAAGTTCCTCCAAGTAATAAGAGCTCCTAAGCTAGGATTGTCCTTAACGGTAAAGGCAGTACTCAGCTAGGAGATTAAATAAAGCCACTCAGCAGGGATTTTTAGGCTCTTACGATTACAGACTTGAGAACTATCCTAGAGATTCCATTTTCCCTTAGTGTTCTTACAGCATCAGAGAACTTCTCCATGCATTTTATGGATTAATTTGAGTGATCTGTCTGCCTTTTAAGGTGGAATATCAAAATTGAGGTGACTACAAAGAAGAGTTAGCACATTTAAACTTTTTGAGGTTAAGCTCACATAGTCAACCATTTGGTTTCTCATTTTTTCCCATCAGTTTTGCTTCATTCATACACAAAAAAAATGTTTCAAAGAATGTAAAAATATAATGTTTTAGGGTATGTAATAGCTATAAATTAGATATGCTTAAATGAGGCGAATACAATTTTTAGAATAAATTAATTCTTCCCCTTTAGAAACCTCTCTTTAGTTGAGTTTAGACCATCTTAACAGATAGTTAAGTATTTACAATTTTTGTTAGCATCAATTGGTAACAACACTAAAGAGAAAAAAAAATCACTTTCCATTTTTCAGGTTACCAAAACCTTTTCTTAAAAAAATGCTTTGTTATTTTAGAATACAAAAAAAGAATCAATTGCTACAGCCCTAATGATTTTTATCTCTAAGCTTTGAGTAAGGACAAATGCAAGGATAGTATTGGCTTTATTTTGGCCATACTTTGATTTTATTTGACAACAATGTCATTTACTTATTCTAACTATTACTCTATCATTATTATTTCTGCATTTAAAATTTCAAATACAATACTGATTTATTATAGATAATATCTTAGTCAACTTTACACAAATCACTGCAGTCAGAGCTTCAAGTAAATAAAAGAAGAATGGCTGAGAGAAATATGATATCACTATGTTTACTTTGAGCATAAGCTATATTTAACCAAATTAGAGTAGAAACAAAGTAAAAATATTATTAGGTACATCATACTTCTTTGTTTGGTTCCTCATTAAATAAATGTTATTTGCTAAATATATATTTTGATTCAGATTTCAGGTTCTTAAATATTTACTTTCAAGGAATAAAGCCTGATTAATGGCTAGATTTAAAGTAACCCAACCAGTAACCATTCTTTGATTCAGCATTGTCTTTGAACAGAACTTAAAAAATCTCATCTAGCAAAAACTCATGTCCATAGTATTGTTATAAATGTATTTGCAAAATGCTATAAATTAATATCTCCATTTCTAACAATTTTTTTTCAATTTCAACTGCTGAGCCCTCACTCAGTAATCCAGTATAGTCTCCCTCTGTCCTTACACCTGGTGCACATGGTGCCTGCCAGCTTCTCTGGGATCTGCATGCAGCCTGCCAGTCACCTGCCGTTCACATAGATCTCTGCCCCCCATGATGCCTTCTTAGTTTTCCCTTCCCAAACTTCGCCTATCCTGGGGCCACTAGGTTCATATATGCTTAGTGTTTCTACCACAAGTGACAAAACTTACAACTCCATGCATACATCATTTTTAAGTTTCATCTTCATAATAACCCATTTATATCTCTATTCTTATATTTCCAGTTTAAGCTTTTTTTCTTTTGCATCTACCATCTTAATTAAGAAAAATACTTACTCTCGAAGCTCTTAACAGTAAACTTTCTATTTTGACTTTCTTTAAAGAAATGCTAAAATGTATGTACACAGTTGTATAAATAAAAAACTGGAGCCCTTATGCAAAATGATACAATCACTGCCAGAAATAATTTTAGTTCCTTAATAGAACAAGGGTCAAATTATCATCAATGACCTAGCATAAATCTTTGGAAAACTTAAGGTAAGTAAAATAAGAAACTCCCCAAAAGACACATATTATATGATTCTACTGATATGATGCGCTTAAACAAGTCAAAGTCATAAAGAAACAAAAGAAAATGACGATTTCCAGGAGTTGGAGGTGGAGAAATGGGAAATTTTTCTTCAATGGGGGTTGCGTTTCAATTTTACAAGATAAAAATATATGATGGTGATTGGTGCACAGCATTATGAGTAGATTTAATAATATTAAAATTATACACATTTATTAAAATGGCTAAGATGGTAGATGTTACTTTATACCTATTTTGAAATTGAATCAAAAAAAGAAAAGCAAATTCGGTCACCAGCACAGCCACAACACAAACACTCAAGTGTACTGCATACAAGAACCATAGTCATGAGCACCAGCAGTGCTTGCTTCTCCAGAGTGGTTTACTAATGCGTAGAGATGGTGGTGGTGCCTCCTCAGCTCTGAGTGGGTCCTCCTGGGAAATACAAGTTTTGCATATAAACATGCTCTGTGATTGGAAAGCCATTAATAAATCATATCTGTTATTTTAGCATATGTGCTGTTGAAGCAAGTATTCATCTCTGTTATTAATTATATTATTAGCTAATAGTTTCCACCTAGTAATTATCTGTAATATGATACAACTACCTCCACAATACCTCCATTCTCCCTCAGAAAAGTCTGAAAGTGTCCACTGTGTACACTGAATTTGAGGAACCTGGAGGTGACTGATAGCAAGAACTTGTCAGAGGCAGAGATCTGTGGAGGTAGAATCCGTGTCTACTGCTTGGCTTTAGAGACCATTCCCTTTGGGACTTTCATTCATGCACAGTGGGACCCTATAGAAACCTGGAGGAGTGTAGCACAGTTCCTGTTTTAGATGATCACAGATTATTGTTTTAATCCTCAAACCTCTACTTCACATTTCCAAATATTATGATATGTTTACGATTATATTTAGTAACAATAATAATAATAATCAGAGTATTGTGGTGCATACTTGTAATCCCAGCAGTTAAAAAAGGCTGTGGCAGGAAGATCACAAACTCAAACCCATCCCGGGCAACTTAGCCAGACACTGTCAAAATAAAAATAAACAAAAATAATAATAAAATAATAATAATAATAATAATAATTGGACAAGGATATAGGTCAGTCCAAATGTCCTGGGTTCAACCACTAGTACAGTAAAATAAACAAACAAATAAGTAAATAAATATAAAAATTTTTAAATAGGAAAAAAGATTATATTTAATATATTAGTACCTCTAAATGCCTATTAATACCTATTTCATTTGCAGATAATATCAAAGGTCAGTATTTGCAGCCTTTTTTTGATTGAGCAGGAGCCAAATGGCTTCCCTAATATTCTTCTCAAAGTCCTTTATTGACAGCTGTACTGTCAGTTCCTTCCATCCAACAGGAAGGTGCCATTATACGGGTATCAACGTATAAAATACCCCCTTATGGAGATAGTCTTATGATCCACAGGTGCTTACAGGATGGTATCACGTAGGCTTCCACGTAGTGGGTGAACAGATACAGAGACATACACTCTTCCATTGCTAGTGAATAGCTTCTGAAATAGTGTCTTAGCACGGGTAAATGTAATAAAGAGAGAAAATAACTAGAGAGGAAACAAACAACAACAACTACAAGAAAAACAGGCTCGGAAATTTCTTCACTGTTGCTTCTCTGGAGCATCTCTAAAATGTTCCATCAGGCTTTTTCTTACTAAATCTCCTAATTAAGGAACTGAATTTCACACCCACGCACACGGAATCAAGGAAAAAAACGGAGCAAGTTTGAGAAAGCACTGCAAATACCAGAAATCTCTCAATACGAAGTTACTAAGCAGGAGAGCTGTATTGCAAGTGGAAAACATTGTCAAAAGGTAACATTCCTCCATGTGTGCTGCTGCTCTCACTGTACCCATCACCATGGTTAGATATACCAGCCAGTACTTATTTTTCATAAATACATTATTAGTTTAAGATCATGTTGTTTGACCAAAGAAGATTCTTCCTCTAAATTCATATTCCGAAAAAAATGAAACATCCTCCCTACATGTTCCGTGGTAAAGTTTTATGATAAGGCTCATTTCAATAGGTAAACAAAGACTTCTGATAAAATATCCACTGCTAAATTTTTCACGTACTTCTTTTATCCTTATTTAATTGGAAACTGAAATATTTAGATGCTGTGTGCTACTGATGGTGTATTTACCTGTTACCATTACCCTTCCTAAATGCCAAGACTTTTATTTTAGATCCCTGGTGATTTGAATAGATATTGGTCTGACATTTATAATCTCACTAAAATGCTCTTGATTGCTCTGAATTATGAAAATAAATATTCTGCAACTGTAAGAGACTTTTGAATAGCTGTGAAATCAATCGTCAATGAGTCAAATCCATTAACTAGGATGTACAATGTAGATTTTGTTCTTACAAGTACTTTGTTACAAATTTAAAATGTGAGGCTACCTGAAGCAATACGTATGTGTACAGTGGAAGAATAGATTTCAGATAATACGTTATAGATAAGAAAGACTTGAAATATGAGGCATGAGGCAACGAATAGGAAAACAAAGGAAAATTTTCAATGCCACTGACTCAAATTCAATGTTAAGACTTTAGTCTACGAAGTCCAGTGTATCACTGTATTATTCTTCTCTAGAAGATTGTTCTAGATTGAGTGAATTTGATGAAATAAAGCTAATATGAAGAAGCCAATTAAGCACTATAATGGCAAGATTCTGGAGAATAGATTATCACTGGTGCAAAGGAGTAGCGGACTGGGTGGGGCAGAGCTCAGAGGGCCAAGGGCTTGTTTAGCAAGTACCAGACTCAGGATTTGATTCCCTTAGTGCCATGTAAGCCAGATACAGTGGCACACATCTCAAATCCCAGAACTGAGGAAAGTGAGGCAGAAAGATTGCAGTGAACTCAAAACCAGCTTGGTCTATAAAACGAGTTCAGGACCAGCCTGGACTACAGAGTAAGACCCTACCTATATCAATAAAAAAGAGAAATAGATACATTTATGTAAATTTGAGGCACATAGGCATCTTCATGTTTGAATAGTAGTTGTGAATATACATGTATAACACATGCCGGTGAATTATGTATAAAGATACAACAGGAATGTTATGGTGTATAAACATGTAAGTGACAGTACTTTTTTGAAAAGTTTACAGTTGTTGCTGGAGGTGAAGACCTTGTGAACGATTCCAGGTGGCCCCTAATAGTCGCTTTCCCTGCGCTACTGAAGCACACACGCAGCACTGGGACTCTCATTAGGGAATGCAGTGGGCGGGAGGGTGAGGACAATTGGCCACTGAAGACAGGAGCCAAAACTGTATGGAGAGGAACTTTTGGAAGGAAGTTAGGACTGCCTCAGTAGCTCATCTTCTACCTACAACAGGAGCCTGACTAGGCATATGCCAAATGTTAAAATGAAAAGGCACAGGAGACTCACTACTCTATGCATAAAACCAAGTAGTTAGGAGGAAGAGAATCAGGAGGGACAGGAAGGAAAGTCACAGCTTTCCTGATTTATATTTCTCAGCCTTGGTGATTCCAATCCTGTGGTTTTGACCGGATGTTTAAACACAGCAAGTGTATCTTTTGGTTTGATTAAATCTGATATAGTCATGTCCAGAAGTGGAAAAGTTTCACTTCGCTTCGGTGTTCGTGCTATTTCTCTGCAATGCTGCTGCTTACTCTCTGAAAAACGTTGAACTGAATAAAAAGTAGTTATTACAGAAAATCAAGCACTAGCAAAATTTAGTGAAAGATCATACTATAATAAAATGTGTTAAATATTTTTCTCAAAACTAATATATGGTGACTTATCTAAATTGACCTGAGAGATGAAATAATTACTCTTTGCCATTTCCTTATAACATAGGTCACTATTTTTCTTCTAGAAATTTTATTTACTGTTCAAGTAAACGTTTGGTTATTCCTCATCACTGCAAACCTTTAAACACTCATCTGAAATATATATACTTGGATGGTTATTTCAGTCCTTTCTGATAACATCATGAAGCCTAAACTTGTAAAATGCGATATGCTTCTTTTATAAGGCTAAACAAGTTCTATATCTTATGTCCCTTCTTTCTCTACTGTATTTTTGATACAGTGTCCCCTGGGTCACACCTCCTCATGCCAGTGGATCTCAGGCAAATCAAGTGTCTGTGGTACAGGTTGAGATAATTATAACGACCACGAAGAATCAAAATAGTTGCTAAACAATGGGGTAAAGAGAAGAAACCTAATACTCAAGGGAAAGAGCAGGTTATCACTACCTGTTTCTAGGTTTAGTTTAGAGAGCTAATTAGAGAGTACAATATCATGACCCCCCAAAAAAATCCCAAAGGATTCACGCAACATCACTATAAATATTTAGATCACCTCACCAAGAAAATCGATTGTTTGGCCAAAGGGCTGGCAAAGGTTGAGAGAAACCTAGAAAGGGTTGTGGTGAAGGGAAGCGATAAAGATGAATCATATTTTCAGAACAAGAGAGAGTCACGAGGATTACAGCTGATTTCATTAGCTCATCTACGCTAAACTTCCAAAGGTGTTGACTAAGACATTCAAGGAAATTTTCTGGCATGACTGATTTATTCCATCTCAGAGAAGCATGGACATTATTTTCATTCTAATACCGAGCCAGATACAATGGACCATATTGAAATAGTTAAACAGTGCAAAGAAAGGATTGTTTGTCTTAGTATCATTTTACATCTCCAGATACTCATAATTTTTTTCAGGCTTACATATTCTCTGACCGTGTTTATGCGGGCATAACTATGTGGATCCTCACTTTCTGTTCAAGTAAGTGCTCCCCCAAACCTACACACACAACTCAAATGTAGAGAAATTATGAACCATGGAATGAAATGTAGACCAATAGAAGCAGAAGATTGCTGATTCCTGCTTCCCCGTGCTCCCCACTGATGGGTGATCCCCGGAATTAGTTTATTCCTGTTGGAGAACATAACCAACTGCACTTGTTGGTAGTGCACTTGTTGAAAATGCAACTCGAGCAAAATGGTTAACTTGGGTACAATGTGTCTTGTAACCTGAATTGAATGAAAAATGTAAAGGGACAATGACATTATTAGTATTCAAGATAAATGATATTTTAAATGTTTTTCAATTAAAATTAATTTTAAAAATCTATGTTGGACAAAATATGCATATTTAATGCACACACACACACACACACACACATGATCAGATATGATCAGATTTCCTGCTGGATCTTTTTCCTTCACTCTCCTTGTCTTTATCCTTTCTCCTACATTATATTTAATAAAATAACAGCTTCTCGTCTTCTCTGTGAAACTGCTTTCTGGAAATAGCAGGCTAGATAGTTCTCATAAATGCTATACTTGCAAGGAGAGGCACATCAGAGGGCCACCTAGAGGAAAATGAGACAAAAATACCCTTCATGGAACAAAGAAGGAGGAGAGACAAGGCAAGGGACGAAGATGCTGTTATAAGAGAAAGCCTCTCTGGCCCCTTCACCTTCACAAGATGAGACAGAGGTAAAACCCGAAGCTGCTGAGCCCGTGGTGGGCATGCACTGCAGCTGTGGAAGGTGAGAAGGGCTCTGCGAACCTTAAAACTCTCCCAGACAGGCTGAAGACGTGTCGTAAGATCAAGGCCTAAGACCAGGCAGCCACAGGACAGAGGGAAGAGAATTCACTTCCACAGGAGTATGGACATCCTTAATTATTAACAAAACATTTACACTGCATATCTGCAGGAGCAAATAAGAGAAAGTAGTTTCCATAGTTCATGAGTACAGGTGATCATAATAAAAATGTCCTGGCAGAGTATACATTAACATCAATAAGTGCCTGATTCCAACAGCATCATCTGACAACCGATGATAAAAATGAGAAGCTTTGTAAGAGTAAAATCTTTATACAGTTAGTACCAAAGGATGATATTACTATTTTATGTATCATTAGAGCCAACTAACATTAAGCCAAGATATTCAACTGTTTGATGATTTTGTATGCAGTTGGTGAATTTCCAGTTGTATCACACATAATATGATCCAGACTTTCCTCATCTATCAATATGTGTATTATACTCCTTCATCTATCCATCATCAGCATCATCATCATTATCATCATAGTCACTGACTGTCATTTGATTTTCATAAACCGGAGAAGTAGACATAGAGGATATTCTTAAATAAAATTTCTAATTTAAAATTTAGTAAGAGTCCTTAGACAGATCAGACGCTTGCCTGATATTTCAACTTCTGCAAGATTTAAAATACATGAGTCCTATAAATACAGCACACATAAACACTGAATGGTGGACTTAAAAATTTTATGAGTAAATGACATGTTCAATCTCCATTGTTTATAAGTTATTAATAATGTTCATAAGCCATTAATGATAAAGTATGACATATCTATGACTTATTTCTTATTCATATTACCTGTAATTGAAAGTACACATTTTGCATATCATTGCTAAATACCACCTGGTGACAAAGGTCCCAAACCAAAAGGAACACTCAGAGATTTAATGTCATACAGGGTTTATTGTTTTGTTTTGCGGGGGGATGGTTGTTTTGCTTTTGTTCAGGTGTTATGTTTTTGTAAGACCAGTTGAAGAAGCAGTAATCATGCTAAATGGTATTCAGTTTGCTGAGAATAACTCCAGTTGTGGAATCACTGTCCACAGTCCTTCAAATGCTCATATCAAATCTTCGACATCCCTGATATCAACCACAGAATGATTGCTAATATCATTCATACTACATGTTTTACTAATGGGTGATTATATTCCAAAATAAAGTACAATAAGAACACTATCACCATATATTTTCCCCCAAATTCCTCCATTTCTCAATTAAATGGCAAAATATCTGAAAACTGTATCAAATTTTTCTTTCAAGAGTTATGACAATCACTTACTACATTTGCTTCATTAATCTCCTAACTCCATTTGTATGGCCAGGATGCAGAGGGCATCAATGCAACAGAAATAATGCATTTAAGAAGAAAAATCTTGTTATAATCTTAAATTAAAAAATCTATTCCAAATATGATCTTCATTCAAATGAGAATTTTTTGGAAGAGGGTAGAGAGTAGTGCCTTTATTCAATTTGAAAACTTTTCAAGCTAATTAATTTTACAAAAAAAATCTCACATGGAAGACACCTGTAAAAACCACAAACCATAAAGACACTTCTAAGCTTTATGGATACTTATTTTTAGAGTTATTTTATTATTTATTTAAAGATTGCTCAATAACTTACTTTATATACATAGTGATATATGCAAGCCACTGTCATGTCTAATGTTAATGAATAGAAAATGAATAAGAAGTAAAATCACAAAAAGGTTTCTATATAAAATTTCAATAAAGGTAAAAATTTTGAGGCTTCCTAGATTCAAATTATAGTTATACTTAATATTTCTTATTTTATATTATCTCATATTTATTTGAAGCAAATATTGTAATCATTCTTGTACTGAAACATATTTTCATTTGCTAAAACATTTATTCTGCGATGACATCATATTTTATTTCACTAAGAAAATAAGTTTAGTCCGTTCCCTTGATTTAGATTTTATAGTTTATACTTCAGTTTTCTTCTTCAATGTGTCTTAAGGATTTAACTGCTTGTGGTTTGAATTAGCCTAAGCTTATCCACCTTTTGATCAAGATACAATTGGGGAACAAAGTTATAAGTGATCAGTGGATGTATTTTAAATATGAAAATCACTGATAACTCTATTAATAAGATAGAAACATTACATGTTCAACAAAAATCAAAGAATAGAACCAATGATGAGAGTAACCTGTCAAACAAGTGGCCTGGCAGTTTATTTGGGCTCTAAAGAGTTAGAATGTGTCTCTGTAGATATACACACTCCATCCATATGTCCTAGCTGGAAACCTGCCCGGAGAAGGCAACAATTAGAGCTCACGATCCTTAAAGAGATGCTAGACTGAAGAACCCAATGTAAAATTTTGTAATTTATTTTTACTGTAACCTCTGAAAGACAAATTTTTTAACAAATGAAGAAGAGCCACTAGTTGTAAAACAAATGTGAAATTGTCATTGCTCTTTCTCAGCATTAGCAAATACTGAAAACAAACATAAAACATTACACACAGAATTATAAGTGAAAATTAAGTTTTTTAAAAATCCTAAAATGAAATATTGCTTAACATTAACTGATGCTAGAGAATACAACAGCTAAGTATGGCTGTGTACATGCAATAAAAATGTGACAGATACTGTATCATATAGCCTGTAATAATTCAATGAATGAAAAATAGCATAACATACTCAAAATGAGTATAACAGGTAACAGTTAGTAAATCTGCAAATATGGGGAAAAATGTAAACCTAGTAAAAATAGTAATATGACAATCATATCTAAGTTTTAGAAAAAATGGATGAATGAAAAAAGTCAGCCTCAGTATTCAGATAATTTGCAAATTTAAGGTTCTTTGCCTACTAGAGAATGATAATCCTTCAAAACCACTTTTCTTTTTTTTCTATTTTCTCTGCTGGCTTTACTGGGATCTTGAAAAGTCCATTAAAAACAATCAAACACACAAAGGACTACAACTTTCAACCTCTGTAGCAATCGGGCTTGCCAAGCAACTAGTAAAGTACTATGGTTAATAATGCATGGCGAATATTATGACTAAAAATGTGTGAACATAAGTTCTGTAAGCAAATTTGTGAAAGTTAAACAGCTCTGCACTATTCCCTTAAAAGGATGAGGAATGTCAACTCCTTTCCTCTGTGTTTTTCCATGTTGTTTAGAATGTGCTGGTGAACACGTAAGTGACAGCACCAAAACAAAGACACTGGAATGATTTCTGGAGAAGAATCTTACTACCAGACATGAATCACCCCTGCTTATTGCTTGATCATTAAATGATAGAAAAACAGGTTATAGTTGATTTTCTGTGTGGGTCTCAGGGCCCAAGTACCCAACCAGTTCTGAAACATCTGTGGAGAACATGGACAGTCATATTTCTTGTTGTTTTCTCTCAATATTACAGCACAGCAGCTTTTGGTATAGCATTTAGGACTCAGAGTAACACAGGATCATTCAAAGTATACGGGAGGATGTGTGCAGATCATATACAAGTACCGCACCTGCTGGTACAAGGAACTTGCACATCTGTGGTTGTTGGCATCCATCCTCCATGGACACCATGAGTGGACTGGGCTTTGTTGACGCCTCAGTTTTTGATGCTGTCTACTGAATGCAGTTGAACTTTAACTGATGCTCAGTGGGAAATACGTTTGGAACTTTCATATTGGTGGTTCCAAAATTAACTGTGCAAATTCTATCTAAACTACAGGAAATATTTAAGTTTAAAACACTATTACAGTAAAAGCTATTTTGCACTAAATCCCCTCAAGATACTCTTTGTCAGTTGGAAAACACGCACCCCTTTTTTTTGCCACTCTTAGAAGCAGTCATGGAAGTCTTCTATTGGTGGTCTCTTTAGTCTTGTTGTCAGGCCTGATGTCTAGATTCAACTCAAAACGTTTGCCTTTGTGGCCCTTTGGACCTTGAGAAAGAGCCAGAAGTTTCTCAATGACATAGCCAGTGGATACAGAGGCTGAGGACATACTCACCATGATATTCTTATGAGCATGCTGTGCCATTAAACAAAATCAGCAGCGGTGTTCACTGTAATTTTTGCCATTCTCTATATTTTTATTTACTATCGCATCTTGATCATTTCTTCCCTTTCCCCTCCCCAACTTTTCACCCCCATACCTGTTCCCTCTCCACAAGTCCATCTTCTTACTTTCTTCCATCTCTTTTACTTTTTTTGCAGTTTGGTTTTCTTATATTAGAGAAACCTTCCAGTAATTAGCCTGATTCATTCTGCCTAGCATAGTTGTCTCAAGCTGTATTTTTAAAAAAATAATATCTCATAAAGACATTCATGAAAGGAGATTTAGAAAACTGCTTTAGAAAGTGGCAGAGATAAGGATGTGAGTGTGTTGGAGGAAAGGGATTAATGTAGGGAATTTTGAGGGGGATTAATGACAGTGTAGTTTTTACTGTATTAAATGTTTTTATTTAAACATTTGTTGCATAATTCAGTCCCCGCTGGTCTTTTAATATTAGGCACAGTGACACAGGTATACTCACTGTACAGGTGAGACAAGTATCAGCAATTCAGTTGATGGGTTCTGTACTGTTCAAGGCACATTGACCCGGAACTGACTTATAAATTTGTATAGCATTTGAGAACATATCTTAAAGTCTGATTAAGTGTCTAAAATAACCTAGTTCCACTTGAAATGTATTATGAATATTATAACAACAAAATACATCAATTTTCAAAATACCATGTTCAAAATCCCATCACATGAATTAAAAAACCAACATTTGAAGCAGATGATATAAATAAGAAGGCTATAATAGGCTTGAGCTATGAAATATTAAACTTTTGAAAATATCAATGTTGTTTTCTTTAATATTCTATTTATACCAGGATAATAAATATTTAAGATAGGAAAATATACAAGAATATACTCCCATATAAAAGTTTGAAAAGATATATGACAATATGAATACATTTATCTGCAAGTGGTAGATCAATAAATGGTCTTATTGCTTCTTCTCCATTAATGGGTCCTATCGTTGTTTCAGTGTAAGAGACATTTACTTCTTTAAAGGTCAATTAAAATAAATATTTAAAAGTCTTTATCCAATTTAATTCTGAATAGAAAAATTCTTGCAAAGTTTTCATCTTCAAATTTTTAAGTGTATTGGTTAAGGTTCTGAGATAAGCAGAATTAATAAAAATTTAGACAGAGAGATAGGTAGATTAAATAGACAGGTAGATACATACATGCATATGTACATACATATATACATACGTACATACATAGATGGGAATTTATTAGGGTTGCTTATAAGTCTGAAGAGAGAGTCCAAATTGGCCACCTGCATGTGCAAGAGCTGGTGGGTCCAGTGGCTTCTCAGATACATGGGAAAAGAATACCAGTCTGAGGTGGCAGGACAATCTATGTGGATCTGTGGATAAATGTCAGAAGGCACAAATCTGTAAAGAGGATCATTGATACCAAGACAGGAGCTAGTCAATGTCTAGCAATGAAGGTGAAGACCAGAACTGTCCCAGGAGAAGTCATAATAATCTTTCTTCTTCCTTCTTTTTTATTTAGTTAAAACTACAGGTGTATAGACTGGGTAGTCCATGCGCAGGATAAGAGTTCTTCCCTCTTCCCTCATTTGCTGGCCCACACATCAATCACACATATCCGAAGCTCTATCCTGGGTGTTTGTTATCCTATCAAGTTGACACAATCCCTTCATGAGTCATGGTGCACCTCTTGTTAGTTTGACATCCAGACACAGCTCCTTAAAGTACACTTAATGTACAAATGCAATAGGCAGATTTCTATTTTTCCCAGAGTAAGTCAACTATCTTGCATAGAAATGGATACACAATAAATTCCTCCCCAGAAGAGAGAATAGAGTACCTCTGTGGAACATGCTTGTTCTCTTGAGACTCAGTTACTTACACAGTTAAAAATAATTAACCAGTTGTGATATTAAGGTAATCAGTGTTAGGTTTACCTGTGCAAGCATAATGACAGCACAGTCAAAAAATTCTAATCATCATTTTTTCATTTCTGTAATTATTACATGGTTGGAGTTGGCATTTATATCTACCTTCTTCTACTACTCATCCTATATTTCCTTGGCTTTTGGCAAGCCTTGGCTGTTATCTTGGCAGAATGATCCACACCTTTATCCTGACAGCTCTGGGCCTTTTATCATCCTGTCTGTAATGAGTTGTGCTAGTTTCCTATTGACTTTAGTAACAAGACATAGTAACACTAGGAGAGACCCTAAAGGACCTTTGGTACTCCAAAGGTATTCGTCCTTACCTCCATCATGGAGTACTAGTCCTATTACCCCTTGGTGGTATGGATCAATCACTCCTGTCGATACTGTAACACCTTTTTTAGATTTTTGTCTCAGGCCTAAGTGAGCAAGAGAAATCTTAACTCCTAGCTGAATGAAATTGTTGTTGCTCTTCCTGATACAAGCCTTCCTCTTTCTGGACTTAAGACTTGTAGGCCAGCCAAATATAAAGTTGCAGAAACAGAACAGAAATTTTGCTAGAGGGTCACTAGTGTGACGGTGACTAGTATCATCTCAATCTCCACTCCTTGAATCCTGGTCCAGCATATCTGATTTATAAGAGAAAGGATCACACAGTGGTTTCTGATTGAGAGATTTTGGAGAACCTTGCCCCACTACTGTAAGGTATATCCAGCAAGCTAGCACTAACACTGAAAGTGTCTCTTCTAAAGGCCATTCCACACTTCTATCAGTCTAGGCACCTCTGGATTTGGGGAACATGGTGAGATCAGTGAATTTCGTGAGCATGAGCACGAGCGCTGCAGTTGTTTGGCTGTGAAATGTGTTCCTTGGTTAGAAGCTACGCTCTGTGGAATGTTGTGACAATGGATGAGGCTTTCTGTAAGTCCAGGAATAGTAGTTTTGAGAAGCATTGCTTGCATGGAAGGCAGATTCAAAATCAAAGTGAGTATTTATTACTGCCAGGGTAAAACACTGCACTTTCATAATGGTAGCGGTTCTATAGAATCAACTTGTCACCAGGTTGCAGATCGATCACCATAAGGAATGTTGTTCCATCAGGCACCCAGGATTAGTCTCTGATGATGGCAGAGCGCACATTCAACAGTGACTGTAGCCAGGAAATCTTTGGTGAGCGGAAGTCTGTGAACCCATGCACACCTTCCATACCTGCCACCATAACCACTTTGTGCAGGAGTCACTGGACAATTACGAGGGTGACTGAGGAAAGAAGTTGACTAGTCTCTACAGAATAGGTCATCCTGCCCATTTGATTTTTCATGTCGTTTTCTACAGAGGCCGTCATTGAATAGGTAACTGTTAGCCTTATGTCTTGGCAAATGATTGCAGCACCATCAGTATGGCTATCTACAAAATGATAAAGGAAAACTTCTTACAATGAAACTCATTTGGATAAATACACCTTATTCAAGTTTTCCCAGAAAAATTGCATATAGAACAATACAGTAGTCTATTTTTATATATTTGCCATTATCACATACAATTCTAAGAAAAAAATAAATCCCCTTTTTTCAAAAGTAGAATTGAAATAGTGGAATTTTAAAAATATCTACTGTGTTTGAAGATATTCGCCTAAGGTAATAAAAATTAATGAAAATAATTCTAAATCTAAATAAAATAAAAATAATGTAAATGATACCCCAATATCCCTAACTACAGCATTTCAAGAACGTAATATTCTGAAATTGTAGTTACAGCTTTAAATTTATAGTTACCAAGCCAACCATGTGAACAAATTTTATAGCTCAGAAAGTAACAGTTGTAGAATATAAATTTATATTATTTTAAAATAAGAGTGACATCGAGCTGCACTACTTCTCTTTTCATGGAAAGAAAGCTTTATACTTACACCTTGAAAAGAATCATTCTATTTTTCTGTGTTTGGGAAATAAATATTGAGCATCACATAAATTTCATGTATTTCTTGAAAATTAGATAAAAATCTCTCTTCTTAAGAGATCCTATATTTAGTTTATAACATTACAGCAGACAGAAATTTTCCTGACGGGCATTCTCATCATATGGTGTTGAAGTATATGCAATGAAATTATATATACACCCTATGTTTTTGTTAATTGTCTATATGAAGTCAACAATTGTTTATTGAGCACCAGGTATGCATTCAGTCAAATGTTTGCTATTGAGGATAGAGACCAAACATTAGGCATGATTTTCCAAAAAAGACATTATTCATTAAATATTGTATTGAATTATCCTCAGTTATACTGTACTGAACTATATCAATTAAAGAATTTACAGTCTTATTGGAGTGAAGAGACTCATAAACTTTAAACAATTAGATATCAGTTCAAAATAATTTATAGCCCAGTGATAATTTGAATGGTAATTTGTTAACAGTTAAGAAAAAAGGAAAAGTTTGTAAAGGTTACAAAAGGAGACACATAGAAGGTAGAACATTTCATCGGGAATATTTGAGTTAGGCCTAAGACATGAGCAAGATTCTGGTAAAGGAAGAAAGAAGATGAGAACTACAGAAGAGTATAAAAGAAATGGCCTAGAGACGAAATGGCCAGGGCAGGTGGGACGCAGAGAATTGGAATTCAGATGCTTCATCATTTAGAAAAGCCGAAGAAAGAACAAGATTCTAATAAAGCTACATATATTATTTTCTTACCATATTCTATCCAGACTTAGCTAGCAATTTGATCTGTACCATTGCTCTACAGTCACTGAGGAACATGCACATATGTCCGAGAATCAACGGCCTTGTGTACCACAAGGACGGGAAAATGACTAAACAATGTGGTTGCAAAAAATGACTGAGAAAAAAAATAGCTAGCTCATAGCAAAATAATTTGCAAAAGCAAAAGAACAACGACAGCCAAACAAACTTGAGAGTAGCCTTACAGGAAATAAAGAGATTGGAAAATTATTTATTGATTAAATATTAAGAGGGTCTTCAGAAATTATTGCCTATGGCATTTGGAACATTTTTGTAATTCTTTCTTCTTCACTTTAAGTGGGCGAAGAGTTGCTTTTACCAAGAGAAAATAGCAAAAGCGATATCACACCTGCTCTACTGAAATGCTCTTTCTTTTTGGCTATGATGTAGCAAGTTGACTCCTTGGGATGATCCATTTGTAAAACTCAAAAGCTAAGGGCAGCCTCCGCCCAACAGCTCTAGAAAAACTGAAATGCTAACAGCACCACAAGAGCTGATGAGTTATCACAAAATGCATCACAAAATGCATGATGAGTTGTCAATCATCTCAAAGTATTGAATTATTGTGTTCATTTCGTTTAATGGATGGGGTGATTTTCCCCAACACTGAACACTGGATACTTTCTGAAACTGAAAATTGGCTTAGGACACCAATATGGTAAAAGAATACACCCAATAGTCTTCACTGTTCATGCTACAGGTAAAAGTGACAGCGGATCAACGTCACTGTGGTTTCTTGAACACTTTTAACTTTTGAAAGGTTTTGCAGAACTTCTGTGTTCTAAGTCATACAACTAGAGTCTCGCGCACGGTGCTGCGCAGCGATATCTCTGCGTTGAAGTGGGAAAAGGAGTAAACATGAAAGTCCCTAATCAGGCAGAAGTCAGGGCCAGAGTGGCCTCTAGGAAAGGTCTTGCACCTGCTACTCCCATGCTCCAGGCAACATTGCACACATATATATAGGCACAAGTGCAACAATGTAACTGGCTCTTAGGAAATAAGCTTTTTATAAGAATTAAAAGTACAGATTTGAGTTGTATAAAAGCTACTTTTTACATGAGCTCATTATAAAGTTCTATCTCAAACTAGATAATAATGACATTATTTTTCTTTTTTCAGCCCTGGTGATTAAAACCAGAGCCTTGGGCATACTAAACAAGCACTCTACCAACTGAGCTATATATCTAGTCCTCGAACAACTCATATGTTTAACTTCTTATTATACGCCATATTTGTAAGTTCTGTACACAGGGTAAACCACTTGATTCCAATAATAACATATGAAAAGATCTATTATCTCCATTTTATAAATGAAGAAAGAGACAAAGAGATGTTAACCTTGCTTAGGTTTACAAAATGACGTAAAGAGAAGAGCCAGGTTGCAAACCTGAGCAGTTCAATTTCAGAAGCCTTGTTCTTAACTGATACTAATAAAATTGATTATCTGAGGAGTAAATTTAGAGTGAATCCCTCAGGCAGAAGTCTTCCCTGGTAAGTTTAGTAGAGATGCTTGAAGGGTTTAAGCATTATTTTTAGTATTGTAATCTCCCTGGTAATTGCTGCAAATGTAATTATGACAAATGAAGTATCTTTGGAATTTCTAAAATTTAATTTTTTTTCCTTTATACACAATGGAATACTATGCTTCTACAAAGTCCAACAGCATGAAGGCTTTTGCAGGCAAATGGAAGAAACTTGAGAATATCATGCTTAGTGAAGTAAGTCAGAAGCAGAAGGTGGAAGATCGAATGGTCTCTCTGATATGAGAAACCTAGACCACGACTATCTGATGGAACTTAAAGTGAAAAACAAAGTGAACCAGGGGGGCAGGGGGGGGGGGAGGGAGGGACAAAAGGAGAGTGGGAAAGCCCTTGTCACCTCAACAAGATATGTGTATGTTCAACTTCATTGTAAACCTTTAAGTTTTGTGCTTATACATATCAATAAAATGGGGGGAAAAGAATGATTTTAAAGGATAAATTAGATACCACTCAAAATTTTTCAAAGGCATCTAAAATTAGTTAACATAATTGGAAAAAATTACCTACAGATTACGAATTACAGAGTCCCACACATTTGTCTTTTTCCTCCTTTCTCAGTTTTTGTGACTTGGCATTCCACACTTTGGACAGTACTATAGTGACAGCGGTCTTGAATTTGTCCTTTGGCTGCACTGAGCTCATTGTCCTCCCCCCAACCCCGCCAAGGGCCTTTGCACATGCTAGTCCCTCTTACGGAAATGATCTAATTTAAAGTATTGCATGATTATCTCCTCTACATATTTAAGTTTCACCCAAATTATAATATATCCTGAGAGTATCTTCCTATCTCCATGATTTCTTTTCTTCACATAATTGAATACTTTATAAAATTACTTTACTTCTTGACTCTATCTTTCTTATTAGATTCTAGAAAAAGGGACTTAATCTGATTTACCACTCTGTTCCCCAGGCCTAGAGTGGTGTCTGTTCTTTAGGAGATGTTCAATATATTATTGATGAGTGAGTCAATGAGTGAGTGAATAAAGAGCAAATGATAACATGGGCCAGTCACTGCGCTAGGGGCTGAGCCTTCAGAAGTCAGAAAGACAATACCCATGCCTTTCCTCAGCTCAAGAGCTTGCTTGACTCTACGCATTGCAAAGATGTAAAAGAAGAATAGAAACAAGAACAGAATGAAGCCACTCCAGTGAGGACCGTGGGAAAAAGTTTTCCAGAAAAACGAACTCTGAGACGCCAAGTTCCACAATTAAGAGCAGAGCCGGTAGGAGAAGCCAGGAGAGGCTTAGCCAGTAGGAGAGGCTTAGCCAGGCTGCTCTGGAAGCAGGTGCAGAAAGATCAGCAGTGAGGCTGGAGACTGGAAGGCAACAAGAAAATGTGGGGCTATAAACACAGCTCTTCCTAAGACTATTCCATCAGGAAAGAGTGAGGTCTAAGGTCTTAAAGGAAAAGCTTCAAAAGATCATATATATATATATATATATATATATATATATATATATATATATATATATATAGAGAGAGAGAGAGAGAGAGAGAGAGAGAGAGAGAGAGAGAGAGAGAGAGAAAGAGAGAGAGAGATACTATTGATCATATTAAACAATGACTAAAGCTTACCACCTGGATTCAACCAGCCACCACTAAGCTACATATCAGTAGAAGGAAAAATGTAGGTTAACGGGGTGATGCTTTGATTTAAGGGTAAGAAGATTAGTAGTGAATGACGGTTTCTCAGAAAGGAGTATAATTGTTCAAGATTTATAATATATTGCTCACTTAATGAATTATAGAATGATTGAACACGACTCAGAAGTGTCACTGGTGGATGAGTTGGCAGAGGTTTTTACATACTAATTTTTTGATATCTTTATACAAAATGCAGAAACTCTAGATTTTTTAACTTATAAGTCTATTTCATCTTTAAATTAGTGCTGATTTTTATCTTTTGCCTTTATAAAAACTTTAATATTATTTTTCCTTTCATTCAAGAGAAATATAATTCAAAAATGCTAAATTATATGCAGAAAAAGTATACTGATGTGAGTCTCTCAGATCATTTCTTTGAAAGTTTTTCACGAGTTACTCTTACTTGAATATTTTTAATTAAGTTAGATATTTGATCACTCCTCATACAGTTCATACATTTCACGAGCTTTTCTTGAATAGTGCATATATTTCTTTGAGGCATACTCTTTATGATTGATATCTGTTCAATATTAGTCCATTTTTTCTGATTATTTTAAAACTGTTCATAGAAATTCTGCTGTGTACAATGTTATGTACTCATAAACTATGAATCAGAGACATCACAATTTGTTTCAAAATAAAAACAGAACTAAGATTTCAGAATCTATAAAAAAACTGATTCATATAATTCAAAATTTTGAAAAATCTACATAACTCAAAATAGATAATAAACAACAAAAACTTGAAACTAAAAAAAATTAAGACAATATAGGCCTTGGAAGTCCAGGGAAAATATATAGACAAAAGGTATTATTATACCAAACTAAGAAGCTTATGTAGATCAAAGGAAATGATCAGTAGAGAGAATTCAACCTATAGAATGAGAGGAAATATTTGTAATCCATTCATTTGACATGGATTTATATCCAAAACATAAAAATAACTCAAAAAACCTCTATAGTATATAAACAAATAGTCCAATTTGAAAATGAGCAAATGATCTGAGTAGACATTTCTCAAAAGAAGAAATGCAAATGCCCAGCAGTTAAAGTGCACAACATCACTAATATGGGAAATGCAAATCAAAACCACAATAAGGTAGCCACCACTCCAGGTACAACGGCTTTAATCAAAAAGGCACAAAATAACACATTTGAACACGATGTAGAGAAAGAGTCATACATTTACCCTGGTGATGAGAATGTAAATTAGTACTTCATTGTGGAAAACAATATGGATATTTTTCAGAAAACTAAAAATGGGAGTGTCATCTCAGTAAAATAGGATCCAGCTATTCTAGTGTCCCCTTCCTAGATATATCCACAGGAAATGAAATCAGTGCAGCAGAGAGATTCCCGCATCCCAAGGGAGGTTGCAATACTGTTCACAATAACCAAGAGAAGGAGTCAGCTTGGGTGTCTGTCCAGGGACAAGTGAACGGCTAAGCAGCGTGAGCGAGGTGTGCTCGATGGGCTCTGTGGAGGACATCATGGAAGAAACTGCCCAGCACTATGTTTGGCAAAACCAATGAAACTGGAGAAGCTATAGAAGTTGCTTTCATAGAAGTAAATTGTAAAATAGTGGCCACGAGAGGCTAAGGAGGACAAGGGGGGAGGTGACAAAGAAAGGCTGAGTAACAGGTACCGAGAAGGGTAGGAGGAACGTGTTCTGAGGATTCACAGTACAGGAGGGTACTGCAGTTCAGAACAATATGTCCTATGTTTCAAAAAGAACTAGAGGAGTTTGAAGGTTTATAACACAAGGAAATACGCAATATTTAATAAGATTCAGATGCTAATTACCCTGATTTTATCATCACATATTTGATACACATATCAATCACACTGGACCCCATAAAGATACACAATTCCTGTGTATGAAATGCATATAATAATATTCAAGCATATTAATCCAATAATCTGATTCTCTTCTACATTTATAAACCGAGTTTGCTGGAACAATACACACGCATAGGTCGGGAACAGAGGTCACCCGTAAGACCATCTACTTACAACAGACTCTCTGCTATGCATCTTAACATTAACAGAACTGTACAGAGTGTCTGGCACATACTGAGCTCTCATTAAATATGTATTCATTGGAATAGCATGGAGTAAGATTGGCATTTGACTGTTAGATTTCACTACTTGTCATTTATTGAACTGTCAATAAAATGTAACATTGCAAACTGATTCCATATTTATGCGACCTGAGGAAGCTAGCCATATGTAATCCTCACAAAATGAACTTTTGTGCTCTTTTTCAGCTGTGTCTCACTTTCTTTTTAAATCTCACCTATACTTGTGATTCCTTGATGATCTGCTTTAAAAAAAACAAAATATTCCTGTTTATGTGAATAATTTATTCACATTATGTTCCACCAGCCAGTTTCACTGACATTGAAGTATAGCATAATCCGAGGCATGTTGTTATTAATATTAAAGCCACGTAAAAGTAGGACAGAAATCTATTTGTATCAAAAGCCCTATCAATGCAAAATAATTCCACATTAACAAAATTTTAGTACTACAGAAATGCAGGTATGGTTCTCCAAGGATTAACAGGAATGAGGGTATTCCTGAGACTCTTGCAAAACTTCTGTTGAATATACTGTTTTAGCAAATTTATAAGCTTTGTAATAATCATGCTGTCTTTGACTTAACAGATTTAAAAAGAATTAAATCACATCTGAAAATACAGGAAATATCTGTATTTTTCTGTTTCCATAAATAATTAGACAAACAAATAATTTCAAAGGATATTAAAAAGAATTAACCAAAATAATCCATGACATTAACATTTACTATTGCAAAAAGCCTCAGGAGCATAACAAAATGGGAATTCTGAAGGAACATTTGAGGCACAGGAGCAAGAGCATAGACGATACATGAAGAGGACTGTAGGTGGTGACTATATTAGATGATCTAAGCTTGTAAAACCATTTTCTGTGCAAATACCTATATATTAAGCTTTCTTTTCACTTTACTGCAATTTGTGCATTTTAAAAAATATGTTTCCCCCCATGCATCTACAGTTATATGAGGAAAAGTAGACCAGAAAGACAATTATTTATAATAGAAAGAAATATGAAAGAAGGTTTACTGGTCTTTAGTTTGAAACTTTGGAGTGGTTTTTTACATGTTCCACTTAACAGTTCGGAGTCCGTATGCTACTTATGCTGCATGGCTATTGGCTCTCTTGCCCAGCATACTTGTCATTTCTCTCATTTACTATCTGTCCGTAGTCCTGCCCTCTAGCCATGTTTCACTGCTCTCCAGGTGATGTCACTAATTGTATGATAACCCACCCATTTGTCGTACTCACATATTTAGATAAATCACGTTAAATACGAGCCAACATAACTTAGAAATATATATTAATATATAATACACCAAAAAGACAAAATATTTTACAAGACCTGTTGTAATACTACCGATGGCAAAAAAATGGAAAATGGAAATTGCAATAGTATACTTATTTGCATATGAAATGATATGCAGGTAGGAAACCCTAAAGAATCTATAAAAATTTACTAAGCTAAATCAGTTTAACAATGTTTGTTATAATACAAATATGCAAATATCAATTTTATCTTTATGTGTGATCAATACATGACATGAAAATGAATTAAAATTTTGATTTTTAATTTTAAACATCATTCAAATATATTTAAGAATTAACTTCAGAATCAATTTAATAATAGATATGCCAGGCCCATGTTACAAAACATTGTAGAAAAAATTAAAACTTTTCTTTATGAAGGCAAATATTTTTTGATGAATTTGAAATAGTTGTCAATTTTTCAAAATATGGACTACAAGTTAAATGTAGCTAATAAAAATTCTAGCAGTAATGGAAAAATTTGGTAACTAATGCTTATATTTATACAGGAAGGGCAAGGATTTAGAATAGATTTTGAATTTAATAGTGAAGTCGGAATAATCATTTTAGTTAATACCTGTAAATTACTATCAAAACACACTAAGAAGAATGGTAGCAACATGAAGATAAAAATGTAGATAAACAGAGAATTTTTAGTCCAGAAATATATCCACAATTCTATGTGATAAGTTAACTCTGAACAGACAGGCCATGGAAAGTCAATTGGATGAAGACTTTTCAATAAATAAAATACTGTGGCTGGATAATAGTACAAAGAAAACTCTTTGGCTCTTTCCTCATATCATACACATAAAACAATACCAACCGACTGTCAACCTAAATGCACGAGAGCAGTTATACTTCTAGAATAAAACTTAAGAAAAAGACATTACAGACTTCTTCAGTACTGATCTCAAAGTGGCACATTGTATCCAATATAAAAGCATATGGGTTCTTTAAGAAAAGGGTAAGTGCACACTAGCTAGTAAAGCTTAATTCACATTCTCCCTGTAGTCTGACCTCAGCATCCACTGCGGCAGTCTTGAGCCAGCCATTGTGGTCAACTTCCCAATCTCTCACTTCATCTGTTACACCACACACCAACACTCTTGTCCACTGCCAATCTGAAGATTTGTTCTACTGTTATGGTTCAGGAAACTGAAAGTGCAGAATACTTGACCATTTTTTACTACGTCCCAGTCATATATTTTATTTCCAACTCTCTGAGAGGCATATTTAGGCCCTTTTTATTTAAATCTAATCTGTAGTTTTAAAAGGTGACAACACACATGAACTACGATGATGAAAATGAAAGTTAATTACCAAAAGTAGTTGCTTCTCTGTTCAATCTTGACAAGCAGATGCAACATTTTGACAGCTAATCAAGGTAGACTTTATTTTTCTCTTGCTGTTATCTATCCTCTTCTTGCATGACCTATTAATTTTAATGGCTTGCTGGACTCCCATTTAATGGTTCAATGGATATAATATATTGTGCTTTTCTTTGCATAACGAAGTGGCCAAGTAAGCAGGATAACTTTATGAAGTTAAAATAACCAGAAGTTCCTGTAGCAATATTTCAACTTCTTAATCTAGCTACAAATAAGAATTTCCCAAGTTTTTTCTTAAAGTTTCAAACTGGCTCTGAAAGTGATCTTCACTCCTTGGAACAACTTTAAGTTACATACTTTTTTAAAAGTTCAAAGTTTGCAAAGTCCTATTTATAATGGTGCAAAAGATTTATTTCTGCATATTGCATCTTATTTCACGTCATTGTAGGCTTAGGTAATTGTAGGCAAATACCACTCTTTAGAGCAAGATAATCAAAAATATTAATTTTCAAAGTTCTACATTTTACCTATCAGTGTTTTAGTCTTATTCTTTTAAAATTTTAAAATATTCAGTTCCTATGTTTTATCTATCTTACTTTCTTCTACTAAGTACTCTTTTCGAGATTTTAAACTTTCTTAAGTTGTTTGGATATTTTTTTCATCTTTGTCTCTGAAAGAGGATCAGAAATTAACAGCCAAGAAAAAATTATCAGAGTTAGGACAAAACAAGCCAGATACCAATTTCGTCTGTGATATGTTAAAAAAAAAAATGGTGACAATCTGATGTTAACTATATTTCCTTAATTATTCTAGTAGTCTCCATTTCTATCTTCATAGTGAATTAACCTAAATAAATTGAAATATCATCTATCATTTCATATTCTTCACCATATTCTCCAGACTCTACCTCAAATATGGGCCTTTGCTGTTACTTTGGCTGTGGTGGTGGTAGTTCTGAATACGAAACAACCACTGAGCTACATGCCCAGACTTTTTTATTTTTTATTTTGAAATGAAGTCTCACTAGGTTTCCCAAATGAGCTTAATCTTACAATCCCCCTGCCTCAGACAGCTAGAGTGCCAGGGTTATATGCTTGTGACATAGTACCCAGCACTGCTCTGATGTTTACTGTTGCTTGTTCTCACTAAAATCTATTTTAAATCATTTATTTGCATTTGTTTATACACAGAGTTTTTTAAATTTCTGCTTCATTCATCCCTGTGTCTCTTCTGCCTTTACTATGTTCAAATTAATTTTCCTCGTCTAAACGCTGCCTTCTCTTTTCATTAGTTCTTGTCTTTCATCCACTCGCTTGTCTTTCATCTATTTTCAAACTCATGACATCATTTTAAACGCTCATCTCTTTCATTTAATGTTGTCCCATGACACTGAACCTACTTCAAAGTCTGACTTAGACCTTCATTTTCATCAACCAAATTAATGTCATTTCTTTGAAATATCTTGTGTACAGTCTTTCTTTAAATAGATGTTGTTGACCACGATTTCTATTACAAAGACTTGGCCTCCACACAGCAGTCCAGCAAAGTCCCCAGAGTGCCAGAATCAAAGAGGCGTATGTCTGCGTGACTTATTTCTCCAGGACTCTTCTGGAACAGCTAAAGAGGTAAAACAGACTACCTTTAGGCAGACCTGCATGTCCATTATTCACAAAGGTATACACAGAAACCTCTAAAAACATGGGTAACAACGAATACCTTTAATGTCCTTTTAAAAAGGGCTAACAGAAAAGAATTTTCTTAGCTGCCGTGGTAAAAGCAGAAGACACTCTTGTCCTGTTTTACTTCCTATCTTGCTTTCATATGGCAGTCACTTCCGGCAGCACCTTCTTTCCTCAGTGAAGTGCCTCCAAGGGCGTTTTTCAATTTTGTTTTATTCTCCTGTTTCCCTTCCCCACCGGATGAAGACTCAGTTGATGGGGAAACCCATAATTCCATGGGCCACATGTCTCTATTGTAATTAAGGTATTGAAAGGATGTGTTATATAACGTCTCTCACTTCCCCACCACTGTCTTCATTTCAAAATAGCTAAAATATAGAATTTTAAATGTTTTTTGTCACAAATAAGTGATAATATTTGAGGTGATAAGTACATTAATTAACCTGACTTGAACATTCCTCTGAACATACATGTATAGGTACACCATATTATCCACCACTAATATATACGATTATCATTTTTTTAGTGAAACTGAAAGAAAACCATACAAAATGGCTTTTGTTTTCCTGTAGTTGAAGTTAAGCTCAGGTTGGAGAGTTGGATTTCCAGTCTCTCTGTAGCAATCCTTTGTCCTACATCAGCCAGTGACTACCGGCTGAGATGGTGAGGGTGGAGCCAGCTAGGGCCCAGAGCACTGATCTTGTCTATTCTTTGGCTTTGCCAGAGAAGCCTTTATTGGGGAGTATGAGGTACCATCCTGACCTATAAGTAGAGCTGCTAACTTGACTACTTCCTTGACAAGGAAGTCAAGTGACTATGGTCATCTAAACTTTTCATGACGCCTGGAGCAATCATGGAAAGGGATGAAGCACCTTGTACCCAAAGTCTTCACAGCATAAAGGAAAGTCAGAAACCTGAGAGCTTCAGAGTTGGCCTCCATCCCAAATTGGACATAAAGTAATGAGCAAGGCTATATAATCTCACTGAGCTCTGGTCTCTTAATTTTAAAATTAGGATAATGCGACCTTTATGATTTCTTTAACAATTAATTGAGGCCATTATTATAAAGTGCCAGAAGTCACATGTAGTGTGTAAGATAATGGCCAAGTAAAAATTAGCCCATTAGGTGTGAACAGCTGAGCCCAATATGCTCAAAGACTTTCCCAATACTTGAGATTATTTGATACTACATGTTACCTTTTTCAGATTTAAATAAGCAATGACAGAGCATTTGAAACATATTTTTTCTGAGATTTTTTTCTCAAAATTATGACAACTCAACCAACCCTATTTTTACCTTCAACTTTCATATTGAAAGTAGGCAAATTTTAAATGAAAAAAGACAAGGCAAGACTCAGGTTTTATGCTACAAATAACCAGGTACAAAATATTGCTCTGTCAAAAAATAATTGTGTGGGTCTGAAAATACTTTTATAAGAACCAAGACACTACAGCCAACATATAGAATCATCACAGTAACATTTGGATAGAAACACCAATTCACAGAAAGTAGACGTTATGCATTTTAGTGCCAAATAAGTAAATGAATGTCAATAGCTACTTAAAATCAAATACTTTGGAAGACTATTTAAAACATTTAAAATCAGTGTTTACCGTAAAAAGATAATTTACTTGACAATACCACAAATCATTGCAAAGTAAGGCATACTAGTTAAATTTATCCATGGCTACAAAAAAATCTGTGGCCTGCGGGGGAATATTTTGGAAAGTGACTTATTTATTTATATAACAAAGGGGAAATATTTCTGTTGCCAAGTATTTTCCTAGGTGACAAGAAGTCATAGCAAAACAATTTGCTTCTCTTTTTTTCCAGGATAAGACAGAAAAATACAATGAAAAATAAATTTAAATTATAGGGACTATCAATTTCACTACAAACTTATGGAATACTAGAAACAGAAACCACTGTAGACTTAATCTGAGCTAACGTCTAATGACTAAAAATTAGGAAAACAACTAGATGACTTTCTCAAAGCTCCAGAGCCTAACCAGAACATGTGTCCAATTGGGCAGGGGGACATTGCTGTAATGGAAAGGTCATTATTTTTCTTCTTCTAAAGACAGTAGTATCTTACCTTTGAGAAGCAAAGACGATGAGGAACAAACGTGGTCTATTAATACATTTATAAGTGTCCTTCATTTATTAAGGCTTCCCTGTCAATGGAGGCAAGAGATAAGATCAACTGTAGAGCTTGCTTCCCATGGCAGGTGCCATGTGGAAGAAAAGTTTATTAATTATGTGTAAAGAAGCTTATACTAGGTTACTCAATCTGGGGTTAACCTCCACTATGAGAATATTTTTGTCAGATCTATGTTTGAGACATGCATCTCACAAAATACATCTTTCATTGCATGTAGCAACATTTGTCTTATTAAACAAAGTAGTAGCTGATGATTTTCTCATTTGAGTGACCAAAGCATTTCCTCACTTACTGTAGAGTCTTTGATATCCTATTGTCTTACTCTTAATTCAGCTATGTCACTTGCCTGATTTGAACAGTGTATCTATGACCTTTGATTATGATATAAATCAATAAAATATTTTACTAGGTCAGCTTGACCTGTCATTTACATCTTAAATATCTTGGAAATGCCAGAGGTCTCAAAATTTGCCACAGCAAAAAATAATCTCTGTGAGGAAATCCTGGATAATGACGGAATTCTCATGTATATTGGTTGTACATGTGGCCACATCTTCCCAATTAGGAGAATGCTAATCAAGAAAGTAGATTTCACTATATGGAAGTTAGAACAATTGAAATATAGACTTTCTCTTTCCCTATGTTCAGTGTACAATTGTGAAGTTTTAATAGATAAAGGTAGAAGGACTTAAATTATTTGAATTTTTAATTCACTTTATGCTTAATTTGAGTGTTTTAAATAAATTAATTTCTCTGTACCTCAGTTTATCATAAGGAAAATAGAAATATCCTTATCCACACTGGATTTTCATGTCTTCATCTAGCAAGTGAGATGAGTAATGCCATTTACAGTTCTGACTGAAAGTTAAATGAGATAATGTCTTCTGGGAAGTTGGAGGAAAAAAAGGCTCAGAAACAGAAACGACAATGGTTAAGGCAGCTGTGGTGACAATGATGATTTCAGTTGGAGAACTGTAATGGAGAAAGATTTATCCCTCCAGGAAACTGACTCTCCGTCTTCTGATTTTTAAATTTACACTGTTTCATAGTTTTCCAAAGATCTTCACAACCTATGTGAAATAAGAATGGAAACTTCTAGAATAAATAGGCTATAAGCTATTTATTAGTTATTCATTCTAAGCAAAACACTACTAAATAGGTTTTTATGGATTAATTTGAATTATAGCATCCAATAAATCTCTTAAGGTAACCACAATGATAACTGGTAGATTACTAGCTTACTTTTGAGTTAGAAAATTCAACTGCAATGCTTAATGGCTCTCTCAATTATCCTTTAAAATCTGCAGGGCATGGGCCCAGAGTCAGTGGAATTCAATAAGCTCTGCATCTATGACAGTGACTTTTTCATGAAACCTGCTGATTTTGATTTTCTCACCTACATCAAATTCTTAGGATCAAGGAAATCTTCTGAAGATACTGGCTCTTGGATGCTTCAGTATCACAGGGTGTTATTCCCCACTGTGTTCAGCGCATTCCCTAATGATGGAAGGCGCCATTTCACTGCAGAAAGCACGAAGAGTCTCCAGCTCGTGTCTTCCCTAACAAAAGATTTTTTTAACATGGAGCTTAACCAGAGTTGAAGGAAGAATAACAAACAACACAGGCAGATTGGAAAACTTTAAGAGGATGTTCACGTCTACAGTAGAATGCATACATTTTCACACATTCATGAATACTAACCAACTATTATGTATTGGAAAAAGCACCATATAGCAGGCAGGAGAAGTGGGATCTAGCTACAGAAAAATGTCTCTCCACTCAGGCTACCCCAATGTCTTAGACTGGATGGAGTTAACTTAAATAGACTATTTGGATGGCTAACTGACCATTTTTGTCTACTTTGGGGCAGGCATAGAGAAAAGATGTATGTTTATGTTACTACATGCAACTCCACTACCTAATCCTAATGGCGCACACACCCACAGGCACACACGCACGCACACTTCTAATTTAAAGAGAGCATCATATAATCAATTCACTATGTAAATTTTATGGGACTGGTTAGCTTACTTATGGGAATAGAGAAGGAAAGAGTAAAAACATCTTTGCAGTAAGTACACCTATGTAGAATTAAAGTTTTAGGCTAAGAGTAAAAGTTTATCTTGAGATTGATAGACAAGATAAAAATGTGCTGGTGAATATGAAAAAAAAAAAACTGATGCTAAACTGTCCTCATACAAAATAAATAGAGGTAAAAATTTAACTGCAGGAGAAACTGCCAAAGCCAAGGGGAAGAGATGCAAACTAATTAAATTTCTACACATGCAGAAATGACAAAGGCTCCTGAAATGTACAGAAATAGCACTTTATTCACCTTTATGATTCTATAAAATGTAATATGGAATGAAGCATTGGTAATTTATGTTTTTAATTGCAAAACCAAGTAATTGATATTTTTTAAAACAAGGAGACTCGGAAGTAGATCACAATGGGTTTTTTCAATAGGCCCCATAAGAAGTAAATTAGAAAGACTCCATTTGTGCCTCGCAGGGGAAAAAAAAATCCATTACATTTGCTCTTTATTGGCATAATAGTTCTTCAGAACGGCTTACAACAGAGCTTATATTTCACACATGAACGTTTGATGGAGTTCACCTGTTGTGATCCACTTTAAGTGCCCACATTTCAGTAGCAGCTGTAGATTGCCAAAACCAAGGCTTTTTATAATGCTTCAAAGTAATGCAGAGAGCTTTTCTTTTGTTTTGTTCTCACTTGAATGTTAAATGAAAATTAATCAAGTTTGGAAAGTCAGAGCTAACAATGGAAGCTTTCTTATCTAGCAGATTTTAGCTTTGGTTTACTTCTATCTCCCAGTTACGAGGCTTTCCCAGGACTAGCCCTGCTCAGTGCTACCTTTGTCAAAGCTCTGACACAGACACCGCAGACAAGGACTTGGTAACTGGGGTCTTTTGGGGCTTTGTGCTAGCAAGTGGGGATTTTCCATTAAGCCAGATGTCATTGCTTCAAGAATGTGTAGCCCTTATTCCTACTGGCATCTCTCTGGTAGAAAGGTAGGAACACAAGTCACACAAGTGAAAAAATAAAAAATAAAAACAACTACCTTATGGCAAAAGAGAGTCCAGAGTCTCAATGATTGTCTTGGTTATCTCATGATTGCACAAGGATGGATTCACCTATCTTTTGAAAGTACAGTATATTAAATTGTTTTCAAATTTTTCTCATAATATATTAGCTCATTTTGTGGCTACAATATACATTTTTCATTCTTTAGACATATGCCTATCCAAGCCATTTCAAATTTTTAAAAATGTTATCCTGTTGTTAAACCATGTTAAAGGGATATCAAAACCATTGACCAATCTTGTACAAGACTTAACATTACTTATAAGACTTTTTCCCTCAAATTTACTAGATTGCCTTTGATAGTGACAGATAATGTCAGGGTGAACCGTGTAAATTCCAGTCCCAGCCTGTCACTTGGTAGCCCACATCTTGACCTTGTGATCTTCACCTGGAATATGAGAATGTAAACACTGTCTGACACTTAGAGCCAGCATGAGGAGAAGAGTTATCTGAGTCCCTTTGGAGAGTCTATGTTGAAAGAGATACACATTCTTTCCTCTCACAGGACATTCAGTGTCCTTTGCCTTATAGGATGCTATCAGCCTTCATGTACCCAGCCTGAGCCTACTATATCCCTGAATGCACAGAGCCCATAAAAATTCAAACACTATATGTTTAAAAATTAAGTAAATTTTTCAAAGAAATTGCTGTTACACTGAACATGATTTTGGAAAAATATAATTTAAAGAAAAAATAAATCTTTTGTTATTTTCAGAAGGCCAAATAAGGGGATTTAGGAAGTTTATTTTGAAGGCTGAATGAAGGGTAGAAGAAAATTATGTTTACATGTATGTGAGTACACATTTCAGTGTGTGTGAACATCTGTGCACATGTGTTTACATGAGGAAGAATGTTTTACAAAGAAAAGAGTACATTTTTTGAGCAGCTGACTTTTTTGGATAGCACAAGTAAAAATTCTGCCTTAATTAAATGCTAATTAGATAGTAAAATGTCTTTTTTTTCTATTGTTAACTTTCCATTGCATTAACCTTCCCAACAAAACGTATGTTTATGTACTGAGTTTTTCTGGTGATTGAACTTGCTGAAAAGAATGCATTATCTGAATAAAATGTAGATCTTCCAGCAGGGCTATTATTTTGTGTTCTACACAAACTAAGCATAAGCATAGCTATTGTGACTTAAGTACTTTCCACAGGAGGTTGATTCTAGATAAGAGAGTACAACTGTGCATAAGCATCTAAAGAAAAAAATGTTACATGTTTTCGATTTAAATTATCCCTGAACAGCATTAAAAACTATTATTTACCAAAAGAATAAAGTCTTATCATGTTAGCACTTTCTGCATATAACTTCCAACTGCTCTGCTAGCTGCTGAAGAAAGAGTTTGTTTTAGGCGTTTCTGTGCTACAAGTCTTGAATAGGAGATGGGCACCTGGTAAGCATGTAGTAAATGTGACTGGACTCAATGGGTCACAGATACACTCGTTGATCTCCAGGAAGATCTGTACTCTTCACCCTCAATATTTATACTCCAATTTATCAACTAGAAAATTTTTCTTCCTCTTTTCTCTCTTTTCAACTAAATGGGTTTTGAAGACCAATTCAAATATCACCTTCTTCATAAACCTGACCATCAAAATGCCTTCTAAATAGCCACTACTGGGGCTAGCGCTCCATGAAGATATTATTTTCTGAAGAGATTTGTGTTAGCCATGCTATAGGATAGTATTTTAAAAAAAAACTGAGGACCATCCTAAAAGTTCTTCAAGTTGGATCCTGGGCTGGACACAGAATACAGTAGGAAGTCTGAGAAGCAGTTATCACAGTTTGACACTTAGAAATATGAATCTGCACCCAGATCAGTCCCCAGGGAAAATGGGAAATTTCATTGTCCGTGCAACAGATGGGACAAGATGTAGCAGAGTCTGAGCCAGTGGCTGGCACCTTTCGCTTAGGAATAAGATATAACTTTGGATTTCTTATTAAGAAAAACTTGTCTTTCAAGGGTGGACTTTATAGTGCCTGGGAACAGTGGCTGCCTAAAAATGACATTATGGTGTGAGAAGCTCAGAAATATCAATGGAAATAGGCCAGTTACACCTGGGCCCTGTGAGAGCCATTATTAAAATGCTGAATTCCAAGTTAAGTCAAGCAAAGACACAAGAGATTTCAGTTACCAGGGAAGGCTTTTGTGCCAAGACAATTTTTTTTTTTTAATTCCATTGTAGGTACTGGGTTTCTAAATTCCATTTACACCTCATAGTGTTTCTCAGGCCTGGGGCATCTGTGCCAGGAGCATGTACAAATCCGGAAGGAGGCGAAAGAAACACCCTGATGAGGTCATGGACTCTTCAATGGGGTGGGTCACCAAGTCCAGTGTCCTCCCTCAAATCAAATCTCCTAACACAATTGCAGTTGTACACTTATTCAATTGGAGTGGCTTTCATTAGTGACTGAATGTGAAAAACTTTTGGGCAGGTACCGGACCTGCTCTGTTCTTTTTTTGTATTCCCAGCAGCAAATCCTGCTTAACACAAAGTAGAAAATTTCTGAGTGAATAGAAGCCCCAGGTGCAAGAAAGATAGGCTGAGACTCTCACAGACAAACATGGTCTGCAAGAGTAGCATCAAGGTATCTAGACTGAAGTTTTTCAAAGACTGATCTTGAGCATGTATCTATTTAGTTGTTAAGTTCCATGGAAGCAGTGAAGGTGAGTTAACCATTTTGACATTACTGAAGACTCTTTCTGGAACTCTCTGGTCCTTATGCCAAGTAGCTCCCAGGCGCTAAGGTAAGTTCTGTACACGGATTACTTCTTCTTCTCATCAATAAAGCTGGTAGCAGGATCAACATTTAACAGGACTAAATACAGTACTATGATTTATTCTTAACAATCACTAAAAGGTTCAGAATAGCTAAGCAAGTGACTTATGAGCTCACGGCTATTAAGTACCCCAGAAAATGTCCAAATTGGCACTAACTCTCACATCTGATCTCATTCCACTGCACACCGCCTCTGCCTGTGGTTTGGGTTTACTAATTTTCAGGCTTTGCCAGAGGTGGAGTTAAAAGATATTTTCAAAGGAAAAACCTGCAGTGTTTATCAGTATTGACACACATACTTGTCCCACACTTCACAGCATTCATAGATCTTATACAATTGATATTCATACAATGTGAGGGAAACAGACCTAATCATGTTGATCCCGTTTTATGGGTGACAGATTCGAACCTGTGAGTTTAAATGGCAGTCTTATGACCCAGCAGCTGGTGGGTGAAAATGCCAATCTGGTTAATTCAAAAGGTATAAAGTTGACTTTGAGTTCAATTTTGAGGATCTTCAATTTGCTTCAAATAATGCATTTCCATTGAAATAGTACGGATTATTCAATATCTTGAAGAGGAACAGAGCATTGACAAAAAAGAAATTGGAAAGGCAGCCCAGTAAAAATATTAACAAGCTCATTAAATAAGCAAAAATTATACAAAAACTGCCAGAAATGTGTGCATGTGAGTTTTAGTTGTTTTCATTTCACTTTAAAAAACATGAAAGGAAACAAGTGGTAAGGTTAAAATAGTTCTCAGGCACATTTGCTGAGCCTCCATTGACATGATCTTTGAGTCACTACAGCTGTGAGTCTTCCCCTTCCCTTCCCCATAGATTTGCTTAATGTGCAAGGATTTCCTTTAGTAGCTAAAAACTGTAAAGCCATAAAATAAGCCACACAAACTGACTATATCAATGTTCAATTTGCCATTAAAAACCTTTCATTTCATGGTTCAAACTCACATCTGAAAACCTCACAGAACCTTTCTGAGGGAAAGAATGCACTCCTTACATTGCCTAAAGCTGCCCGAATGTCCTTTTCTGCTTGGGCACTTGACTTACTACACTGCATTTCCCGTGGGGAAGGCAGAACGCAATTGTTACATCATCTGATCTGCTGCGTTAGGGGAACTCAGGTCAGGCTGCGATTTCCAGTAGCCATGAGCATGTTCAGTCTCTGCGGAAGGTCCACGGGCTACTACTGAAAATATTTTCAATGTAATTTTTAGTGACTATCATGATCCAAAAGTGATTTTATTCCAAAGATGGCCACTAATAACGTTCCTGTTTTAAGGATTTTCAGAAGGGCCAAGAAGCATAATTTCCCAAGAGGGTATCGGGATCCAAGTGCATAAGGAACGGAAGTGATAATAAGCAACTTTGTGATAAGAACTGGCGTTTGTGGATGGATGGCTGCAGTTAACGGCAATGCATTTTCTCCCTGCGATAAAAGTATAACTTAAATCTTCATTGAAGTAAGTTTCTGGCTTGTTTTGCTTACTTGCAATTCTTTGTCAAAGGGCCCATTATTTCAACAATAAAGGTGTTTAATGGGAACTAAACTATAAGTCTAAAATAACTTACCTAAAAAGCCTTGCTTCAGAAGGATTCTAAATTTCTAAACTGGCAGGGTACAAAAAAAAAAGGAAAAAAATGGTCAGGATAATTGCTCCTTTCTTACTACAAATAATACTACTCTGGATGCTGGTAGATTTATTTCCTTCTAACAATGCTTTTAGTACTTGTGACATTTTTAAAGTAAAATGAAAATTTCAATGCAAAAATCTTTTCCATTCCATATTTTATTTTATTTAGTTAATGAAAGAATTGTCATCGTAAAACGTTTTTAATTTTTTTACATCCTTATGAAATTTGACCTGTGCACCAAAGAACCTTTATCCAGAACAACAAAAACAGTATAAAATATGGGGTGAGATATGGCCCCTTCCACAGATCCAAGAAGGTTACTCTCCTAAAAAGCTCCATTTCAACTCTACTGATTTTTTGGGAGAACAATTCAGAGCATTTTCTTCAGTTAATTTTATAGAAACATAATTTTGGAGTCAAAGAAGTGCATGCATTTTACAATATTTTAAAAACATTTTCTAAATTGATTTTCAGAATGTGCTCATTTTACCAGCAGGTAGAGCAGTAGTATAAAAAGGCCCGAAAGAAGAAAAAGGAGAGAGAAAAACAAACAAAAAACCCTTAAAAGGCTTCCTTAAGGTCGCAAGATGAGCAACAATAAGGCCAGAGGCAAAAAACAAGGTCACAGTTACAATTATATTTTTTGAATCAATTGTCTTTTTTTTTTTGTTTACCGTATAATCATGAAGAAAGTGACTGCAAATATTCAAAGTAAAGAGAAAACTTTCGTGAAATGATCTGCTAGGTTTTAGCCTGTTCTACTACCTGTTGCCAGGATTATCCCATGACTCCTTCTCATATTTTTAGTCCATGTATCACTAACAGAACCCTTCAAGTACTTCAAGTACTTAGAAACTCAGAAAGCAATTCAAACTTAAAAGGTAAATGTTGTGCCTGCCTATGGAAGTTTTCTGAGAAAAAATAATATATACACACAAAAGAGAAGGGGATGGCAGAGAACCAAATGTATAGTGTTGCTAAATTTTACCTTTGCTTTATCATCTTTTTCGGGTTCTGAGGACCACAGAGTAATTTTCTTAAGTCCAATGGGCATCAAAGGTGCAACAGAGGAGAAGAAAAACATCCTACAGTAGCATTAAGAATTGTTCATATTTTAACTGTCCAAGGGAGGGGTTTTTTGTCATCCAAGAATTTTTATTTATATTCAAATAAAATTGTAACCAAGTCATCTTGAGACGGCAAATACTCTGGCCTTAGCTGTCAAGGGCCAGGCAGAATAGCTGAAAGGAAATTGAGGCGGCAGGTTCTGAGATTTGGGGACGTTATTTTTGTTTATTTTATTTATCAGAACTTCACAAGAATTTTCAGACTCGGTCATGTCAAAATCACATCCTATCAAAACTCACTGATCTGTCCTTCACAGAAGCCTTAGGTCAGCAGTCCACTCATAGTAAGGGAACTGCGTCTGAGCCTCTAAATCTATCCTTCTAATGTTTAGATAGACTAGGGCTAGGAGGAGACTTAAATTCCAGCATTTACCTTTTACTCAATAGTATTCAATTTGATTTATCAGAAATAATTGTTTAAATGATCTCTCTCCTACAGACAAAGAGAAAGAGACAGAGAGACAGAGAGAGAGATGACAGAGAGAAGACCACAGATATTGTGGTCTATCTATGCCATATATACTTATACACAAAAATGTACATACTCTTTAATTTTTGTAACAGCCTTTTTGTTACTCTTCATTTTCTTTAAAGACACACAATTTCCACTTTAAAAAAATAAGATATAAGTAGTATAGTAAAACTCACCCACTATAGTGTAAAGTTTTGCAAGTTGGGTTAACAACACAAATTCAGGCATCACGATTAAGACGTACAACATATCTATCTCCCAGAAATTTCTCCCTGTTCCTTTATAATGAATTCTGCTCCCTACCAGAACTTGACAACCATTTTATTATATTTTTTTCTTATATAGAATATCATAGAAATGAAATCCTGTATGTATATGCATACGCAATATGTATGTATCATTTCAGGTCTTCCTTCTTTTAGCATAGTGCAGTTACCATTGACCCATGTACTTATATAAATCAGCAGATCATGTCTTTATATCTTTAATTGTATTCCATTGTTTGAACAATCCTTTTCTTTATTCATTCTAAAATTAAAGGGCATAAGTCATAAAATTGTATTTTCACATCTGCTTTTTCCTTCACTAAGACATTTACGATTACTTGGTCAAATTTTATTTTTAGATTTTTTGCTTCAGCTTCTTATGGCGCAGAACGTGGGGCGTGAATAAGCACAACGAGAGAAATTTCTGGAGACATTCATCCTGCTGACAGCTTTCTCCTCCTTCAAGCAGAAAATTGCATGTTTTGCTACAAACATGACAAAGAAATATATTGGTATAAAATTCAAAGAAATTAATGAACTAATCCTCTATCCATTTAAGTAAAATCTTAGCAGAAGCAAGATGCATCAATTTGTGATATTTTATGTCTTTAAGAGAAATGCTACTGAAAATTAATACTACTGTGTATAACTGGTTTATAAAGATTACTTAAAAGGTATATGTGTGTGTGTGTGTGTGTGTGTGTGTGTGTGTGTGTGTGTGTGATATAAAATATCTATTTTCTTTTTGTTAAGTAAACACTTACATGCAAATTGAAATTACTCTTACATGAGTAACTGAAGTGTTTTTAATTCTTTTTATAATCTTCTGAGTTCCATGGCTAATCAATATGAATCTATCAATCCCAGAAACTTGAACTCCAATTAAAATCATTTTATTCTGATTAATTAAAGCAATTATGCAACTAACACCAGTTTCTAGTGTCAAGCAACAGAAACTAGGAAAAGAGCAGCCCAGAAAAGCCTTGGTAACCCCTTCCTAGTAATGAAGACGGTGCAGAGTAAGGTTCTGAGAAGTATCTGCCATGAGAATCGGGGATCACTACAGTCCTCTGTTCTACTGAGCTATGGAAGGACTCACAGAGGGCAGTAAGAAGGTGGACTTTGTGGAGAGAGAAAGGGAAGGCAGGTGGCCAGAGGGTGGGAAGGAGAAAGGGAGACGACAGGTAAAAAGCGGGGGTGATATTTGAGAGTTAAGGGGGAGAAGGAAGTTATTGAAGGGTCAGAACGGGAGACGGAAAGGGTTGAAAATGCTGCATTCTCCCTGTGCTCAGGAAGCAACATAAACTAAATTACCAGCAGCAATGTGCTCAGAAACATGTGTACGTGAAGACGGAGTGAATTTAAGTGTCCTGAAATTACTACACCGAAACGGAATAGCAGAAGTCTAAATATAAGAAGTTCTAGTACAGAACATGTAAAGCAAGGGACTGAAGCACATGGAATGTTCTCCCAGAATTTAGAAGAACAGTGAAAGATTCTGAAATAGGAAGATCATAAACACAGAAGGCAGAAACTGGTCACCCAAACTACAGCCGGTAAATGCTCCCGAGAAGCGATGACTCAAGTGAAAAATATTAAGAGAAAGTGAAACAATTTAAACAATTTTATATCAAAAAGTTTCAAAAGCTAGTTTTTGCATATAAGCAAAAACTTCATTCTGTCCCAAACAAATAAGAAACAACAGAAAGTGAAACATATGTAGAAAGATTCTGAAAAACAAAGAAAGTTAGCATCATGGCAGGAAGTGGAGAGATACAGGAAGGGGGGAGTGGAAATGAATGAAAGACACCAACTTTCTTTTCTTTTTCTCTTTCTTTCTTTCTTTCTTTCTTTCTTTCTTTCTTTCTTTTTTGTTTTTTGAGACAGGGTCTCACTCTGTAGCCCAGGCTGGTCCTGAACTCACTGTGGAGCCCAGGCTGGCCTTGGATTCATGACAATCTTCCGACTTCAGCCCCCGAGTGCTGGGATTACAGGCGTGTGCAAGCACACCTCCCTTTATTTGGTGCTGGAGAATCGAACTCAGGGCCTCGCCCTTGCTAGGCAAGCACCTTAACTGCTTTGCCATTCCTCCAGCCTCTGAAAGGCCCCAACTATACATTTTCTTCTCTTCTGACCAACTTAATACGTTTTCCCATCTTTCGCTCTCTTTTGTGCCCCTGATTCCCATAGGCATGCTTAGAAAACATCCACAGGACCAGTGCCACAGACTGGATGTTGAGTCACCACACCATATCCTCCACCAGATTGAGAATCCACTACCTTTAAGCTCAGCACATTCAGAGTCTTGGGATGTGGACAAAATACAGACAAATTTTTAGAATGAATACTCGTGATGTCTAGTCCAATTTCCAATACAGACTTCATTTCCAACAAGGAGCTATCCTCCACAAAAAGGGACAGTTGCATTTCTTTCATTTAGGTGCCTGTTATTTTTCTCTTGTCTAATTGTTCTGTTAGGACTTCCAAAATTGTGTGGAGAAGTGTTGAGAGTTGACATGCTGTTTCCTGACTGTAGAAAATGATTTCTATTCTTGGCCACTGAGTATGATAGTAGCTGCGGTTTTGTCAACACATTCTTGTTCCTAAGGATAAGTCCTACATGATCATAGAATATAATTTTTTAAAAATATACACCTGAATTAAGTTTTTATTCTTTCTGAATCTTTTTACATCCATATTTAGAGGGATATTGCTTTATAATTTTTCTTGTGTTCTCCTTATCTGCTTTTGTTATATGGATAATGCTAGCATTATTTAGTATTAGGGTAATTCTAACAAATATTCACTCGACATCCAATCTAACTCATGTCAAATATTCCCCAGGATAAATTACAGGTTTTACCACAAAACAAGTCAACAAATTTAAGATACAAATAATATGAAGTATTTTTTTTTTCTACTCATCATGGTACAAAGCTAGAAAAAAAACTGACAGCAAATTGGAAACTTGCCATACATGTGGAAATGAAGCGGTATGCTACTGACAACCAAGAGGTCAAGGAAGAAAGTAAGCAACAGGAGGTAAACATCTTGATACAAATGAAAATGTGAACACAACATCCCAGGACTTGTAGGACACAGGAAAATAAAATTGCTATTTACATTGCAGCATGTAGTTATAAGCAGCAGCAAATGTCTACATTAAAACAGAATGATGATCTGACCCTTCATATAATCAACCAAACATTATTTTAACAAACTAGAAAAATAACAGATTCAATTCAAATTTAGTTAGAAGAAAGCAATAATAAAGACCAGAGAGAACATGTGAATCTGAGACTAGAAAAACAATAGAAAAAGATATAATAATGAAAATCGTTTACCGTTTCAAAAGATGTAATTGACAAAACTTAACCTAGGCTAAGAAAAAAGGAGGGAAGACTCAAGTGAAATCTCAAATGAATGAGGAGGTGCTACTCCTGGTACCACAGAATCACAAAAGATCCCGAATGGTGACTGTAAACCAGCAAACTGGACAGCACAAAAGGAAAGGATAAATGCATAAAGTCTACTGAAACTAAAATATAAGACCATACGCTCTTTGATCTCTTCTTCCTCCCTTCCTCCCTTCCCACCTCCGTTCCTTTCTCCATCCTCTGGTCTCCTCGGACAAGTCTAGTTCCCTATTGCCTATCCTATCTCTTACAGCTTTGTTCTTTCAGTCATTTATGTATTGGCTCTTTCAAATGTAATGAATATGTAAATGAATTTGTAATGTAAACATGAGCAAATACAATGTCAAGAAAATAGTCCAAACCAAACAATAATAAGTAAAGAAATTTAACCAGTAATTTAATTTTTTTCAACAAAGTCTAGCACTAGACAACTTTCAGATGAATTCTATTCAATATTTAAAGAACTGATGCAAACTCTTCAACTAGTTCAAGATATTGATAATGAAGGAGTGTATCTCAGCTTATTTTAAGAGGCCTGTGATATGTGATTGTGACATCTTAAGTATAAGGCACACACACACAAGCGCACGTGTGCACGCATACACACAGTAAATTTGCATAAAAGATCTCACTAATCAGATGAATGCAAGCTAAATCAATAATTGTTATTTCTTACTTAAAAGATAAGTATAATTTTATATTAAGAAAACACTGAGTGATGGTAGTGTCAGTAGTTTTATCATTCAAAGAGTCAAAAAACTGGACAGATTATAACTTGGTGAAGCTGAAGATGTGCTTGAATTGTGCTTTAGTAATTTTACCCTTATCAGCTCAGAAAAATTCTTGTACCATGTACACGAAGCAATGTGTATAAAATGGCTCACTGCAAGAATTTGAAACAGAAATATCCTCTCTTTGATTTAAATACTATATAAAAGTTCAAATAAGTAATGCTACGTGAGGCAACAAGGATGAATTTTTAGAAGTCTAGGTTTAGCAGAAAGTGCAATGAGTGTTCTATTGTACATATTTAAATTTCAAGTACTAATATTTAAGCAGTAAAGATTAAAAATGCCATATTATTCATGACTACAAATATAGAGGATTATTCAGATTAAGGTATATAAAGATTATTGGGAACAATAAACACTACAGGCTTCAATGTGGAGGGCTGATGAGAGTACTGGCAGGAGATACCGGGCTTGGGACTTTTATCTATATTTTTCCGTATGCTTAAAATATGTGAAAATAATAGTGCATTCTAATAATATCCAAATTTAAAATTAAAACAACCTTCTCAATTATAAAATGAAGAATATATTTTGAGAACAGGATATGTAGATTTTGACTGTATCCTAGATGGTATCCATTTTGTTTCTTTGCCTCAAATTACAAATCAGTTGCCTATTAAATCTGGTGTTTTGACTAATTACCTTCAAGCTCTACCGATTTGTCTTAATGGTGCCTTGGGCAATGTCATTGCGAATAGGGGCATGTAAAACATGAATATCTGTATTTTAATTAACTGTACTACAAAACTGAAATATTCCTCAGACTAAAAACTATGTGATTAGTAAAGTAAGAATAGAAGGGCAGAATTTCCTTCATAATGAGTTTTGAAATTCCATGAAGAAGAGAAACCATTGCATGAAAACATTGGAGCTTGTCATTCAAGCTCCTGCTTTGCTCATTTGGTCTGTTGTTTGTTTGTTTGTTTGGTTAGTTGCTTTGCTTCATATTTGTACGGGAGATCAAGTCCAGGGACTTCACACTGAGCTAGATTTTCAGCCTTTTTAAAAAAGTTTTTGTTTTGAGATAGAGTCTGGACAAGTTAAGAAATTGCTTAAGCTAGGCTTGAATCTGTGATCCTCCTGCTTCAGTCTCCCAGAGGACTGGGATTATAGGCATGGGCCACTGAAAACAAATCCAAAAGTGATTCCATCCAGTATGTAAATTACAAGCTAAATGAGGGGCCCGTGAGTTCAATGGAAAGAAGACCACTAAATTCCTAAATTCTTCACAGTCAAATTCTAATTTTTTGAGCTAAATTTAAAAAAAAAAAAAGTTGAGTGATTTGAAGGGAAAAAATCTACAAAAGTTTTACAATCACCTTTCAGGCATCTATGTAATTCTTGATTTGGTAATTGACTTTACATGATAATCCGATTGAACCAAGTAATATGCACATTAAGCAATACTCTAATTTGTTTCAGTTCTTTCACTTAATAGAAGTACAAAAGAACGTGTATAGAAAGCCATGTACGCATTTATTAACATAGCTAATAAACATTCATTTTTCCTTATACTCCAATGGGTCTTAAAGAAATTGATATACGAAATGGTTTTAAACTCATATAAGCTGCTGTACAGAGAAGGAAAGTCACACGGCACACGGCTTCTGGGTTGCCATTTCTCGTGATGGCACAGTGCATCATTTATATATAGTTATGCCTCATGTTATTACAAAAATTGCAAAAGAATTGCTTAAAAACTTTCCTAACTTTAAACTAGCAATTCTTACTGTCTGCTTGAGGGAAGAAACTATCTCTTTAAAACAGAGCTAGATATTGAGACAGCACTGTGCCCAATGCGAGAGCTCAGGCAAGGCAAGTCCGAGCGTGGATGGCAAAGCTAAAGGAAGACACACGCAGGAAGTGAGCACCAGTGAGAGACCCAGTGTCGAGATCGTGGGGGCTCGCTATGAACAGGATGCCAGGTCCTGAAAGACGTCCTCGGCATGCACAGAGGCAGACGAAAGCTGGTGACAGTACCACCAGATATACGTCACAGAGATTTCGTCCCTGCAGAAGGGCAGGGCTCAGTCACTATGTCGTCTTCTGCATTTCCTATGCATTCTCCGTTTTCTTGTGTGAGTGCTTTATTTCGCTCTGCCATCGGGCATCTTCCCCTTCCTTGTGGCGCTACCCTTCATCTGTATGCCTCTGCTTTTGCCTCCCGGTCCCTCACGCCTGCTGTTCCCACACTGATTCACGCACCTGGAATGTCCTCTGCGTTGGGCACAGCGTGCTCTTCCTGCAGCTTCTGTTTCCTTGCCAAGCAGTGTGTGTGTGTGTGTGTGTGTGTGTGTGTGTGTGTGTGTGTGTGTGCGTGTGCGTGTGTGTGTGTGTGTGTGTGTGTGTGTGTTTTATGGGCCGTTCTTCTTGTTTTTGGAACTTTCAGAAAAGCTAGGGATTGTTTGGCATGTGCTGCAGCATTAGGTCCCTTCAGTGACACAGGACAGACTCTGCTTATCCTCCCAATTCCTGTTAAGAATAATTCTTACAGCATGGCTACTTAGTCAGCTCAGCTCATAATGTTCACTTACACAGAAAGTATTTATTAAAATGATGTGCTGTGGCAGATTTTGCTGGAGTTGCTACAAAAAAATAACACTTAACACTGTAGTTCAGTTGAGAGAAACAGACCCAGAAGACCAATTTCACCGTGCATTATGAAATGAGACACAATAGGTATCTCAAAATGTCCATTTGACCCCCTCAAAACTCTCTGACAGTTCTCTGGAGGAAGAGAAGGAAATTTTTCTTAAATATTTAACTTTTCACTGGTCCTTTCATGTCAATTACATATAAGTACACACTTACATTAATAATATGAATCATTAAGCATGCAATTGCATTATAAATATGAGTAATTATGTATATTTCATTTAATCAAATCATGGACCTGCAAGGATTTTTCACTAATTTATTTTTTCTCCTCTTCCCCCAGTTGTAAGTTAATAATAGCTGCTCTCTGCTGAATACTACATAATAAAGGAAATAGACCACTAGGCCACATAAACAATTAACTTTTTCTCATCATTCATTTATTTAATCTTTGTACAAACATTTAATGAACACCTACTATTCTAAGCACACCTTACAAGGTGTTCACTCTATTGGTAGAAGGAAGGAGATACCATCACAAAAACAAACAAACTACCAAGTCAGTTATGTAGCACTTCAAACATAAACAGCAAAGTCAAGGCAGAGCAGTGACCCATAGACCTAAGAAAACCACATCACACAGAAGTATTCATTTAGAAAAAAAAAATGATGCTGAAATCAAACCAAAGACTAAGAGCTCATACTTTGAATGGTAGATTTATATTTTCTTTACAACTTACTAAATACCGTGAGCTACAGATGAATTTTCTACAATCGGACCCGGCTTGTTAGGATAACCAATGGGCCCATCGCAGTGGTGGAAAGCAGTGTAGTATCAGGGCTGTGGCCAGGGAGTGGCATCATCCTCCTTCAACCTTTTTTCTTATTTGAAAGAAATTGACTAGAACTTATCTAACTTCTTAAGAACCTCATTACTTTTTTCATAATAAAGATAAAAATCATAATAATGCAAGTACTAACCATGGACTCTTTTAGGTTTAAAATTAGTTAATTCTCTGTAAATCAGGCCCTTAGGAATATGCCTGGAACATTCTTCGGCTGCATTGGGCCCCATTAGTAGTAAGGATCCTTGTTGTGTAGAACGACTATGACTTTTATAAACTAAATTTTCTTTATCTAGCCCTCAATAGCTATTATGAGGGAGTTATTTAAAGTAAAAACTTGATTTCTTCTTAAGCAATCCTGTCCAGTTAGGCTGTGATTGTCATTTTCTCAGATATTAACTAACTATACGGTCACAGAAAAAACTATGATGGCCCACTGTGGTTCCAATAGTCACCGCACATACTTCCTCCCATCCTTTCTGGCATGTCAGCCCACAGGGGCTCAGTGTGCATGACTTGGAAAGAGACCCAGGGGCAGTGTATTAGGAGGGAGGCTGCCTTCTGTTTGAACGTGACCATGAGAGGGCCAGACACCAACCTCATAGAGGAGGTTGCTGGGCACTATGGAGCTTAACGCTAACATTTACACCGTAGTAGACTTGGAATCAATATCTGTCTCCTCAGCTTTTGAAAGTAACCACCAGGCTTCACTGAACTTTCATGCAAGAAGACGTTTGTAGAGGCACTCTTGTGATGTGTCTTGCTTACCTCAAGTCAGTACAGGACAGTGGCATCTTCAAAGTGCAGAGCGTGCTCCTGTGGTAACCTGTGTGCCCTAGCTGCAGCAGAAGATTTAGTGAGAGCTGTGAGCACAGCTACTTGAGCCTATGCCTCCAGCTGGATAGTACTGAGCCGTTGGTGGAGCACGGATCACTCTGTTCCTATCCATTATCCTCTCCTAGGCGAAAGTGAGGTAACAATCCTGAATAAGTGTGTCTGCTCTGTAGATCCAAACTTTCCTTTAAAGTACCTTTGTGTTGTACCTGTAAATATCTGCCTGTAATCTCAGCATTCTGGGAAACTGAGGCAGGAGCATAGCAAATTCAAGCCCAACCTGGATAACTTAGTGACTTAGCAAGACCTTGGATGACAATGAAACAAACATTGGCTGTGAATTTCGTTTAGTATAAAGGTTCATAGTTTATTTGTGGTATGAGATTAAAAAAAAAAGTGTCATTGCACTGTTGCATGGCCTAGCTTGAGAATTAGGAAGCCTGAATCGTCCGTTTGGCTTTTCAATACAAACTTCAAGCTCCATTTTTGCTTGGTTGGTTGGAGTTTTATTTGTTTGGTCATATTTTTGAGACAGTCTCACTAAGTGCTTCAGGCTGGTCCTGAACTCACTATGTAATACAGGTTGGCCTCGAACTCACAGCAGTCCTTCTGCCTCAGCCTCCCAAGCACTGGGAGTAAAGGTGTGTGCCACCATACCTTGATTAGCTCTTCATAAGAAAAAAGAAAGAGAGAGATTTTGTTCTTCATTGGTTTCCATAATTTCTAAACCTAGCAAGCAGAAAGTGCTTGTTGATCGATTCCCATCTCAATACGTAGTTCTCTGACAAAAAAAGCAAATTTAAAATGTAAAAATCTTATTTCAACTAAATGAGATTTTGTTAAAGACTTTAAAAGTATTGCTAAGAAAATGGACTTCCCACCAGGAACCAATAGTTTTTGAACTCTTATTTTTATTTCTGTTTACTGTTTTTATAATCTGCACATATCAATGAAATCTTTAAGCCTGACTTAAGACAATAGTCAAGATAAGCTGTTATTTTAAATTTGTTAAAAATTGAAAATAAATAAAATGGACTGCTTTTAAAAGCAGTAGCCCTCCAGCTGAGCCTGAGCATTTACTTACATAAAAGTTAAAGATACCTTTTCCTTAATTTTCTATTACAGGATGATTTGGCCTGAGGTTCCCGAGGGACACTCTGTGAAGAAACAATGACTTCAATGGTGCCCGTATCTCAAAATTACACATTCCACTACTCGTGTCTAGGAGAAAATGTTAAAGTTTTGGAGCTAATGCATGAAGATGCAAATGTGAGCTCATTTCTGTCTATGCCTAGCACGTAATGGAATAAAGCTTTCTCATTTGGCTTACGTAGCATTTTGTACCTTATCAACTGCCATTAAAATGCATTAGATGATTTTAACAATGATGAACAATTGACCTGCCTAGTGCTTTGGAGTCCCCGTTCACGTCTAATCTCTGTCTAAATATGAAGAACAGCTTAATTATCAAACTACTAACTAAAAAAATGGGGGTGGGGGAGGGTAAGAACATTAATTAGCTTCAACTCTCAAACTTACAAATGTTTGTACCACTTGTGAAATGATTAGCGGCGTGACTCAGGCCTGCCCTTCCTGTGCACAGCTGAGGCGCCAGCGGGTCCTTGGCTGGAGAATGGAGGCACAAGGCTTATGCTGACTTCCATTGGAAAAATCTGTAATATTTTCCAATATGTTTACTTTGACAATATCGATCAAAATTAGAAACATGGTACTCCAGCTAGTCTTTCAAAATGTATGCTATACTTCTGAAGAACAAACTGCCTGATGACAAGTGTGAAAAAAAGGAAAACAAAAAAGGAAACAAGGGCTATAGTATCATCTAGGGACAGTATTAAATACAAATTTGAACTAAAAAGGTTATGAGAATTTGAATAGCACACATTGTATCTCACTTTGGTAGGAAATGAAAATTGTCTCTTTCTTGAAAATAATGAACAATGCTGATATTTATCAAAATTTGGGACGCGGGGCACAGGACAAGTGAAAGCTAAGAGCAGATAGAACAGGGTATTAGGAGTTAAGTCTTTTTTTTTTTTAAAGGCTTACATTTTGCCATGCCTCTTTCTTGGAATAATAAAACCTGTTCTTCCAAAAAAAAGTTTGATAATATCAAATTATTTGGGAAAGCTAAGGGATGTCTTTTGAGGACTTCTCAAAGCCTCTAATATAAAGCTAAGCATTTTTTTGCCGATAGAAAGTTTAAATATATCACTCTACTGAATTTTTAATGTTATTTTGGCTGAAGAATGCTTTATTATGTCTTTATAGATCTTAGAAAGATAGGTTATACCTTCGCTGTGTGTAGGCAAATGGTATCCACTTGGAGATAAGTTGATCTTAGGAATTTCCAATTTCAGGTTGCATTATAGATTCATGACTCTGCAAATCACAGAGTTTCTTCTGTGATCAAGATACGTGTCACAGTAAGATGAGTTGGGCCAGAATAGGACAGGAGTAGTCAAGAAGAGAGGATCACAAAGAATATGAAGCAGAAACTTGGCAGTGGGTTTGCAGGGAGGATACATCACAGCTGCCTCCCTTGTCTGAAGGTCAGGTGACAGAGTGAATGTGTGAGCCACCCACCAAGGCAGACAGCAACAAACAAGGAATGTCCTAAATAAATAGTCAAACACATGTCAGTCATGGTCATAAAGTTCTTTTATACTGACTATGTAATACAACAACTCTAAGACACGGGCTGGATGTATGGTATTCTTGTTTTTAAAAATGAGAAAAATAGGCTTAAAATGGTAAATTTCTCATCTAAAGTCAGAGAGTAAAACACACACAGTTTTGTGAAGATTCTCTTCAATCTTTCAATCCTGTCTCATAAAAGACAAAATTTGTCTATTTCTAAGGTTGGAGGGAAAAAAAATGTGTTGTGCCAAAGCCTCATCTGACTTTATTTTCAGGAATTAACTGAAATGTCCTCTGTCAATTCCAGCTGAAATGTTTCTGAAGTCCAAATGAATGAACTATTGAAAAAAGAGATCAATAAACATACGTGCCACCAATACGATTCAAAACTTTTATATTACCTTGAAAAGCAATAGATGATATTCCAGAGATATTGACAGAAAACATAGTCATGAAAAAGTTCCTTGAATTGATGATTAAAGATAAAATTTTTAGTACAACTTTGGACAAGGAAACATACACTTTTAAAATAACATATGTGAATGCAGAAATGTTGGTCCTAAAAAACTGAATTAAATGATCCAAAACTGGCTCTAAATTTTGAAGATGCACATAAAAATTTTAAGTAGTACTGTTTCAGGAAAATGAGAAAAAGCAATTTTACAAACATATCATATAATAGCATATGTGATTGAAGAATGGATGGGGGGCCAAAATTAGGAATTTAGTGTTATCAATAATTCAGTGAATCTAACTTAAATTCAGAATGGCCAGAAATGTTAGTTCTTATTCAGAAAGTGTGGGATGTGCTGTGTTATGCATTCAGACTCATTTGACATCTGAGTCCAGTTCCTTCTTCAGCACTACCACCAAGGCTTGTATCAACCCACGTGACATCTGACCAGATACCAGCAAAGTAAAAGTGGGTCACTAGTGCTCACCCCAGAAGCAGCAGAGGCAGTGAGTCTATCTGGGTGCTTACGAATGATGCAAACTATGTTGTGCTCCTCACCTTAACACAAAGATTTCAAAATTTTCTCCTGTTCTTGGGAGAAACACAGCTTCCAAAAAATAAGAATATATATGTTATAAAAATGCTATTGAGAGATGAAGTGTTTACAGGAAGATGGCATGGTGGTGTGAAAAGGCCCTGGGCTACAAGGAACCTGTGTTCTTCTGCAGGAGATTCACCTTTGATGGGAGATAAATGTGTTGGCAGTGACACGTAGGCCACACTTCATTCTCTACTATGTTCTCAGAGATGTCTGGATGGCAAGTAGCCTTGGAACACAGAGGGCATCACTCTCTAGGGAAAGGTGCTGGCATGTTTACTTTGTAGTATAATTAAGTCATATATCCCTCGAGGGGAAGGGCAGACATGCTTTCTTGCCCAATGAAGAAGACCCAATTCCCAAAGTTCAACACTCTTTAGTAACACACTCACCACATGTGCACGTGTCACAGTGCCACCTGTAGATCCTTGTGCGAAGTAAGGCTTGAGGACTGGGCACATACGTGCTGATACGTTGGCCCTAGTCACTCCTGTTTATAATCAAATTTTACCTCTTCCCTTTGGAAATCTTGAATCTTGATAAGCTAACTCGCTAGCATGCACCTAGCCTTAAATTCTTTAGCACTTTATAGTTCTTGCAAAGATTTATATCTCTTCCTTTACTCATCCAAGAAAAAAAAATATCATGGCTATGTGAATTTTATTTCTCTTTTGAACTTGGTAAGTATATAAAAATTAATGTTAGAAATATTAATAGTTATGGCAATAACAGTGCTTATACTTCCTGTTTAGATTGTTAAATAACTTTGAAACTTGCTTTGCTAAGTTGGTCCCAGTAGTGCACATCTGGGCCCACATCCTAGCATCCTCAGAAGCTCAGGAAAGAGAATAACAAGTTCAAGCTTGGCCTGAGCATTATAGCGACTTGAAAGATCCTGTTTCCAAATTTCAAAAGGGCTGGGGTTATACAGCTCAATGTGAAGGCCTTATGTTCAATCTCCAGAATTGAAAAAAGTTGCTTTAATAAGCTAATTCTACATGTCTAAACATTTGAGATAGAGATTATTTTCTTAAATAAATAAATAAATAAATAAATAAATAAATGCATGGCCTGAATGTTTTCCACTACTCTTCAAATCATAACCTGCTTTACGTAGTTAAAATTTTTTATTCTTAAAACATCCACTATGGAGCTCGAGTCAACTCTTCACTAATCTCTCATACAGACTCAGTCTAAGGAGCCACTCAAATTCCCCCTTAGGTTTAAAGCTCTCCCACTACTTGGAAATGTCTGTTTACATCATACCTGAAAAAAAAAACCAGTTCATCTCTTTTATCTCAAAATTTTGTGCTTGCTGCTGTCCCATCTCTAATGATATTAGCCGCAAGAGAACATTCGCATCATCATTTCCTTGAAAACATCGTCACATCTGATAAAATAGTCTCTATAAAAGAATCTTATGTATATATTAACAAGCATTCGCTAAATTCCAAATATATGTCAGCAATCCTAATAGATGCTATGATATAACAATTAATAAAACATCATTACTGCCTACATAAATTGCTCAATAATTTAGTTATATAATTTGCTGTTATATTTTGTAATCTTAATTTCCTTAGTAAATTGGTAATATACTATTTCTACAGTAACAAAATTTTTGAATATTAACTGAATAAATGAGTGGATAAATAATGAATGAAGCACAAATATTCAACATAAGGAAAATCTAGTTGTTGATAGAGTATACATATTAGTAGCTTGGAGATTTCTGAAGTCATTTCAGATCGGCAATGCTAATGAAAACTCCATTTCTTCGCATAAAGCAGAATTTAAATTGTAATTGTATTCAAATTCTTGGGCTAATACTTTATACTAAGCATGTACATAAAAGCTATTAAACTGTGCTTGAACTAAACCTGAGTTATTCTCTGTTTGTGTGTGTAGCATGTAAATGTTCACGTGGTGTCTAGTTACCCTTAGCTGCCTTCTTGGGATTGGCTTCAGAAACTCCTCATGAACGCTCTAAGCCATGTTATGAAATAGTGTAGTGTTTAGTATTTGCATGCAACATGCGCACGTCCTTCTATACACCTCAATCATCTCTTGATGCCATACAATACCTAATACAATATAAACACTGTGTAAATAGTTATACGGTATTGATTTGGGAAGAAAGACAAGAAAAAATTCTGTATGTGTTTAGTAGAGATGCAACTTTCAGAGGCCTAACTACTTAGAGCACAAATGAGACTTAAGGGGGCAACATTCAAGCAACTGGTTCTAGAGAGACTGAAGGACCGTGAAACAGTAGGAGGTGACAACAGGGTATGTCTGTATTTTCCATTTATAGTTGATTGAGTCATAGAAGCAGAATTCATGCAATCAGAGAGCTGATTGTACGCCAAGACATGGCTAATCTGGTGAGGGATCTTTCATCTGGCCCTGGCTGCAGAGGGAAGCCTTGTGGTTTGAGTACTAAAGGCACACCCACATTATCTCAGGGTCTGTAGGCCATTAGTTTATGGGATTGTTGACCCAGTAATACAGACAGACTGCTATTCTTCTCAAGATGCAGACCCCAAATCTCCAGTCTATACTAAGAGAAGGAACAATGACTAGCCTGTTCAAGCTGTGATAATGGGTGTTTGAGGAGCTAAATATTTAAGAGTCATTATCAATTTATAAATTGACTCCACGACTACTAATGTGGTATTTTTTTTTTTTCTAGCCACTATGTAGGGAAAAAGTGGTAGGAGTGCCACAGAGGTAAAATTATTCTTTGTGGACCTGGGGTATCACATAGGAAGAGGTAAAAAAGCTATTCTTTCATAATTATAATACAATGTGCAGTGCCCTAGTCTGGGCTAGGAGGTTGGTTACAGATCAGGGATCGTAAAACTAAGTAATCTAATGAGATAAAAATCAACCATTTTCTGTAAGATTCTGCTAAGCCTAGAACAAATACCAGCTTTCTTTAACGTTGGGAGAGTTTTAGAAGATGACACTCAGCTCAGCTTCGTTCTTTGCCCTCAGAATCCTTGAGAGCATCTACTTAGCTCCTGCACTTGTCAGCTTGTGAAAGTTTTCATTTTTTTTTGTGTACCTCATTTCCAACAGAATTTCTGAAGAGGCTGAGATGTAGCCTTTCCCTTCAAACCAATAGATGTCTAGTAAGCAGGTTGGAATCCGAATGAGAGAACTAAAAGCTCCGTGCATCACGAAAGAAACGAGTGTTCGATGCAGAAGAGACCTGAGGGTTCTGGCAGTGGTTATGGGAAAGGCTGTGAAAAGACATCTTCAAGAATACTCAGGTGAACAGGCAAGGAGGTGAGAAGCCAGAGGCATGGCATTCAGCTCAGCAGAATTAAGGAGCAGAGAGGATGGTGATGTGTCAGTACCTGCCCCCACTGTCCATGGCTGGCTTCCCATCAAATGTCTTACTGCTCAGGTAAGAAACCAGACTTGCTCCAGATGCCTGTCTCTTCCTAATTTGGTCTCCCTTCATTTCTTAGCTCCTTCTTTTGGTTCGAACTTATCTCCCTGCTTGGTAAGTATTGCTGTTTTTCAGGACTCTGCTTTGACCTAGCCACTAGCTTCATCATTGCTATTCATTCAAACCATTCCAGAGCCAATCCCCCCGGGAGGGGGGGGGGGGAAGATCTCTGTGTCCATCCTGGGACCCAGTTACTGCTTTTTGCAACCTTGCTTCTTCCTTGACTGCCCATGATATTCTCATGCTACCTCGACATAAATCCTCTGCTACTTCTTGATGATGTTACTTTTTCCAAGAACCACAAATTCTGTAAGATTGAAAGATAATTTCAGTACCTTAAATCTAATAAAAGAAAATACTTACTGGACACTTGGCAAACCACAAAAACTATTATGCTCAATTTCATATAGGTCATATTAACTGATATTCTAATGTCACTTTCATTTAGGAAATAATTTATACTTGATGAGTTACCTGGAAAAGAGACCAATGGATACACAAACTGTGGTATTATACACGATGGAATATTATGCATCTAGGAAGACAGATAGATAGGAGGCTTTTGAAGGCAAATGGAGGCAACGTGAGACCATCATGCTTAGCGAAGAGAGTCAGAAGCAAAAGGACAGTTACTCATATCCTTTGTAGTCATTTACTATGAAACTTTTTCAGTCTTCTATCCAGTCTTGGATAAACTCTCCTTTTTACAATTTCTGGGCATGGAAACTATTTTTTTCTAAAAATTTCTCATATTTTCTTTTTTAAAAAGGCAGTCTTCATATTTGAAGGTAGCCAATATTTTCTTTTCTCTGCACTGCAGATTGGCAAGCATTGTGGGGCTTCTGAGATTCCCATTAGATCTAAAGCACCAAAGCATTTTCATCTTTGAATAGACTGAATTCAACAAAAACGTCTTGTCTATCTTTATAGAAATGTCATTATAAGTTATGTACACATAGATAAGCCAAGGGGTCTGCTCTTAGTGAGTTGAACTTATAGTAGATATCTTCAGATTAAAGGCCTGCAACACTACTCCTCCCTTCAGAGCCATCTTAGGGTTTGCATGGAAGAGCACTTACCTGCACCACAGACAGCTCTGTGTTGATTCTTAAGGAATGGTGCCTTGACTATTGATTTGCTTTTCCACCTGTACTCAGTTTGACCATAACAAATGAAAAAACAATATACTACATAATACATTTGCTCTTGGAATAATCTTAATACTACATGATTTCCACTAATTTAATTGTTTCCACTAATTTATCATCTGTGGAAAGCTGCTCTTGTAGAAAATCTGGAGTTAGTTCTGTCTCTTCTGGTAAGTGGAGTATATACGTCATGGATCAGTAGAGGATTCTGGTAGACTCAGGAAAGCCAAGGCTTTCCATTTTCTTTCCTTCTAAATTGCTATGTCCTTTCACAGCAGGAAGGCGAGTTAGCCTCTTCACCTAAGACTCATTCACTCACTCTGAAAGCGAATGGCTCTAAAGCTTTTAGGATGCAAATGTGAGCAATTGTTTTCAAGAATATTTTAGTGCAAGAAGATAGAATATGTTATTTGAATAGTTAAATAAGACTTTACAAATCTCTGAAGCGTCATGATTTGTTGGATAATATAGTATATCACACAATTCAAATGTCTTAGCTTTAGTAGTGGTCTACAATATACTTAGCAAACTAGAGACATGACATCAGCCAATACCTAGAGGGAAATGAATCACAAGATAAAGCATCGTGACTAGAAGCACAGAGTTCGTATTCAGTCATGTGGTTTGCCCCTTGGCACTACGGACTTATAAGAAATACAACATCACAGAGAAGAAAGAACATAATCATAATTTTCTGTTGAAATCTATATACATTCTAAGCTATAGAGAAAAGTAAGGGCAATCTAATGTGCACATATGTAAGTTCATTTCAATGTGTCCTTTCTCCAGTATAAGAAACTTGGAGGTATCACAAACACATTATTTTTATGATAAAATAATTCAAAATATATATACACCATGCATGCTTATGTACTTACATAATAATATTATGCACACTGTATTGATTATTCACATCAACTCTTCCAAAAAGACATCATAACAATTGGACTACTTGACTTTTGATGTTCCTATAAACTTTCTTCTAAAAAATAAGTAACTTATTTGGCTTTAACCCATTGAGATGTAGTTCAAGTTCCACAATCAATCCAAACCTTCATGTCAAGAGGAAATACTATTTCTAATTTGTTTCATCTTTTATTTGATAGAACAAAGTGTGAGGCTGGAGGCGTGGCACAGAGGTTAAAGTGATTGCCCTGCAAGTACAAGGTCCTGAGTTCAATTCCCCAGCACGACATAGAACCTAATGTGGTGATGCACGTCTGCAAACCCAGCACTCGGGAGACTGAGGATTACCATGCATCCAAGGCCAGCCTAGGCTACATAGTGGGTTCCGGACCAGCCTGGGCTACCGAGTGAGATCCTATCTCAAAAAAAACAAAAAACAAAAAATAAAAATAAAAATGTGTTGATTATGCTGCAGCAATTTCATTTACAGATTGAAAATCTTCTTCTATAAGCAGGATACTAAGTAGTACATATTCTTAAGTGTTCAATGTGATGTTCAGTGCAATCACAGACTAGTAATACAATTTTTTGTGATAGAAGTTTTTATTTATATAAATGATAACAGTGTTGAGCAGAAAAATAATTTCTCACCTGGGTAAACAAGCTAATGTATATAAAAGCAATAATAATAACTCCTCAAAAAAGGCTGACCTTACGTCAGGCAAGGTTTTTTATAATCTATAGTTTTACCAAACTTAAGTCCACGAATCCTCAAAACATTCCTGCATTCTAAGCCTACTAATGCCTCTATTGTACACATCTTAGCCAAAGCCAAATTAATTCGATCATCCCAGGTAGCCCAGGAATTATGTCACAAAACTAGGTTTTGGGTGCAGCAGTGCAGATTCTAAAATATGTACTAATATTATTTTTTGCAGTCTGCAACAATAATGATAGTTTTAAAAAAAAGATGGTGTGTGACAGCCAGAAGCCCAAAACAATGCTGTATGTTTGCCTGTGTCTTCCACCCTGTCGCCAGGCATGCCGCATCACCAAATGGGCACATTGATATATACCATGACTCTCACTGAATTCTGAGAAGCAACTCTTAACCTCTCAAGGGCGTTTCACTTTGACACTAGTAATATATTGTTTTCAGAGAACATTGCAGAACGCGCAGGCAGCTGGGCCACACCGGACGTGGCTGCTGTGGCTGGTAACCCCTCCTCCATTCAGCACATCAATGAAAGCGCAGCCCTGTAATTCAGTGTCACCAGATGAAAAACATCGGGACTCATGCGAGTGCATTTTATGACAAAGTCACAGCCTTCTGTTCCAGAGGGCAGCCCGAGGCCCAGCAGCATGTGACTGATATTCCAGGGGCATTAATGGATTCCGAAAACAAGACACTAAACACTTTTGTTATAGCAGAAAAACTTGATTGAGAAGGCCCCTTCTGTATTGGTTTTTATAAATATAGTCTATATTTGAACGAATATCCAAGCCTACAACAGGCTGCACTCTGTCTACACCGCACAGGCATGTCTGACTGGATTTCACACAGTTTGGAGTGCCAATATTTCCCTAAGCAAATAAAAACAAATGAAAAATTATTTTCCTCCATTCACTCTCTCTCTCTTTTCCTCCCCTCCTACTTTCCTTCCTTTTCTTCCCTCCTTCCCTGTGTTTTTCTTCATTTTCACAGTTTAAGTGTGCAATTTTTAAGTTTTCAAACATGCGCCATCTTTGTAGAAAGAGGTAAACATCATTTTAGGTGTGTCCTTTTGTGCCGACATTGCAAATGTTATTTTTCTTTAATAGGAAAAAACATTTGATATATGAGTACTTCTCCAGCCACAGAAAGTGGATTGAAATTTGCATTGAGAGATGGATGGTTTGAATGGTGTTTTTTACTTTATCACTGTGCATTTACTTCTGAATAATGTGTAGTTCAAGAGCGTCCTAAATGCATTTACGTGCAGCCATGCCAGAAGAAGTTATGTGTGAAAGAACAGGAGAGTTAAGTGAGAAATCAGAAGCAGCATCCAGTAGGGAGGAAAAGAAATTCTGTGGCCCTGCTTCACGTGAATCATCAAGTCCTGAGCCCAAAGAAAAGAGAAAGCAAGGCAGACCCCGGGCTCACAGTGGCTAAGAGATGCAATCTCTGCCTTTTGTTTTCTGCTACTAAATTTTCTTTTTCTTGTGGATCTTTACATGACAAAGCATCGAGGAACTATGGAGAAAGGTAAGGATATTTTATTGAATCGTACTTGAGCCAAGGTAATTTCTTTGGAGAATTACTTCACTGTGGTTCAAGTAAATTACTTTTAGTTTTTTACCTTGACAGGGAGTCACCAAGTTTCAATGTGACCTCTCTTGCTTCTCAGTCAGTAAATTAAAGATTTTTGATTAAATGGTCCTCAAGATTTTTTCCAAGTCACATATTGTATCGTATGTAGGATAAGCTTCATTTGTATTTGCTTTTACTGTTAATATTCTATCATAAATTTTATATATATATATATATATATATATATATATATATATATATGTACATGTGAACCATAAGAGATAAGTTTCCCTCAAAAAAAGAGAAAAACAATACCTACTAAATTTGTAAAAGTTCATACAATCACACCACATTTTTAGTCAATGACAGACCACGTATACAATGGTGATTCTCTAATATTATAAGGGAACTGGAAACTTTGCACAGCAAATGACAGCATCATGATGATTCCACTATGTGCCTGTAGTACACTGGACCAAGGAAACACATTGCATTACCCATTCTACAAAACTAGCTTAGACTATTAAGCACAGTACTTAAGGCTTGATAATCATAATGAATGAATATGTTTTTGGTTAATGGATTTCTAGAGTTTAGTCCTGCAACTTGTTTCGGCACTCTATATCAGGAGCAGCTTGTGTATGCCGTATCTCTTAATGTACAAAGAAGTTGTGTCAACTGACTGACTCCTACTTGCTAGGTTTGTGTAGTATATTGTATGTTGGCCCAGTGGCAAAATAGCCTACCCATTTCTTTAAGTGTATCCTCATCGCATGTGACTCGTGACTGTACATAAATAATTCAGTTTCCACAGCCACTTTTGTCTGCAAACAGCTCATAGTAATGGCTGGCAAGTGAGCTTTCTGTATGGACTGTAAATTCTAACGTAAGCAACACGGGGACCTTGCAATTGCGAGGAGTGGTTTCAAGGGCAATGGAAAAGCTCCAATGCATATAGCTGCAATTTCCAGATAAATAAAAACGCAAGTACTTTAATGGGTAGGACATAATACAACTATCAGTCTACCATGCTTTATTGCTGCTGTATTTCAATTCTGATTTAAAGAAGAAACGAGTAATGATAAATCTCTCTTTGACCAAACTCTAATGAGGTTCCTCTAAACTCTCTTTTACATAGAGCCTGGGTCTTGCCCTTACCTGACTCCCATCCCTGCCAGGCCAACAGAGATCAGGTTAACAAGAGTCTTGTCAAGTCAGCTAAGATGACCCCCACACTCATGATTCCTGATCCCCCTGGCCTGCCCTTAGCTGGAATCCTATGTCAGTTTACTAAGGTCTTTCCTTCACTTGATGTCTCCCCTCTAATTTCTCTCCACTGCTTCTCATTCTACCCCTTGATTAATATGAGAGTGCAGAATATAATACGCCTAGAGCATTGGCAAGGCCCCAGAAATGAAAAATTGTCTCTCATTGTTCCTGCTCTCACTTCTTTTTCCCCCATTCCTATTCCAAGCAGGTCTTATTAACTCTCCCCAAACACAGGCCATAAAATCTAAAAATGTCACTGTGGTGCCTACTTCCTGCTCCCTAGAAGTCTTTCATGTGGTAGAAGTCACACCCATACCCAGAAGGACTATGACACAGAAACGTCACAAAGAGCACAGGCTTAGTGTGGCCCCCTTTCAGTTCATTATCCTTACACCACAATCCTTTGTTCAATTACATTAAACACAACTGTTCATTCTTTTCCAAACCTGAGCATAAAGCGACATAATTCCCAGAATCTATGGAGCTTTAGTGAAGCTTCTCATTTCATTAATTTTTTAAAAATAAATTTATCTCTTATTAATCAGTCTTTTGTTAAAAAGTGTTAGTCATGATCCTTGTGAAGGATGAAGAAAAGGTGTCACATCTGTTTTGTAAATCCCTCCTTGTCTGTGTGTGTTTAGATTTGAACCCCCTTCTGTCACCTGTTTTTTTTATAGTCTGATTATTTTTAATAGCCTTGATTAAAGTAGTCATCATTGTTCTAAAAATATTATAAATATTTAATAATGAATTGTTAGTCTTAGCTTTTAAACAACTTATCTTTACAGAACATGCATAATCATTTCACAGAAGATACAGGGAATGTATATACACATATGCTGCTAGTTGATACCTCTTAGAAATTATTGCCAATTGTAAAGAGGACCTTATACTTAAATTTTTAAAAATTTATGTTTTTAAATAAAAACAAGAGAGAAATATAAATTTGCGGGTTGCATACTACTCATAAGATGGATTAGGTAAAACAAACAAAAAATAATCCTGCTTTCCCCATTTAGATTCAAGGTATCTCCATGCCCAAGAGTAAAACACCCCATAGGTAATCATCTGTGCAGAAACTTGCCTTTCACCTCTCAGTGTGGGGCAGGAGAACAGGTAGAGTGCTCCTCACTTAAGGTTTCTATTTCACTCTCTTTTGATCTCCACATAGCAGTCCAATTGAGTTTCCTAGACCTCATATGCAGCTTTGCCCTATCTGGGAGAGATACCTGAACAGTTTCTAATTGGGTTAATGAAAAATAAAAAAAAAGGAAAACTCAAGCTCTTGACTGTGGCTTTGAAGGTCATACTGGTTGTGTTCCTGTCCACTTCTCCAAGGCATTTCAGAAAACTCTTTACACGTTTCCCTAAGTTCCATTCATTCTGAGATTAGCATTTCCCAGACACAGCTATTACATCCTGAACCCAGAACATTTGCACTGCACTCTGAGGCATTCTTCTCACGGATCTAGTGACAGCTCCTTCTCTTCCTTCAGTCTCTTCTTAAACGCTCCCTGCTCAGGGAGACCCTCCTTGTCCACTTTGTGTGGACTTCAGTAATGTCTATTCCAGCTGCTGCCTCTACTTTTCATGGTGCTACTTAAAACCCACAATTAAAACTCACCTGTTGACTCATTTTCTTCCACTTGTCCTCGGAGAGTATAGGTTCCATGCTGTACGATTTGTGTTGGCCTGCTCACTGCTGCATTTTAAGCACTAAGTAAGTACTTTCTAATGGCTGCTAAGGAACAATTCTACATTTTATTGTTGTATATCGATACAATAATCAATTCACTTCATGATCGTTTTTACCCATAAGTGTTTTCTTATTTAAAATCCCCTGCATGAATATACAAGTTCTATACAAACTAAAAATAATTACAAGTTTTTCTTATTATAAACTGTAATAACTTCTTCAAGGACATAATAGTGTTTTCACAACCTATCAAAGTTAAGAGAATTTTATGGCTACTTGAAACTCATATGTTATCAGGCAGCTCAAAATTGGCAGAAACATCACGGCAGAGAGTCCAATAACATATATCAAATATACTTGGCATGTTCTGCTTTGTCCGAGAAGCCACCAGGGGAAGAATTAGTGTGAAAAATGCTTTCATATTCCCCTGATGAATCAATTCACAGATTTCCATGTAAAGAATAAATCTTTCCAGTAACTTATTGTGTAACCAGCAACCATAGGGCTTTATATCTTTGCTTTTTGCAAACCAGTTGTTTTCACACTTCCGTTAATGAAATCAAACCATGGCTGTGAAACCTGTTCAGTAAATCAGAGCCAGAACTTCCTAAAATTAAAGACAACAAGAAGTCAGGAAAATAACGAAGCATGTTGGACAGATGTATTTGAAAAAACTTGTCTTACTTATACTTTTGAAAGTGTGTTGTATTCGTGCCTGTGCATAAGCACTCACGTGTGTATGCTGTGTGTGCAACTGTGAGCAAGTGTACGCACGGGTGCATGGACTTTGTGCTATGCATTATACTCTAGATCATGACGTTTTGTGCAAAACAAATAGAAAATCACTATATTTGACATAAAACATCAGGAGAGTGGCAGCTTCCATTTTCTGTGTCTTGGACACTTAAACACGTGGCACCTGAGCTTTCCTGCTAAGCTCCGTTGCTGGAGAAGACGCACAGAGAGGCGCTGTGATGACTTAGAGTGGGGGAAGAAGTCTGCAGAGCTCACCTTTCTGTCTGACTCCATGGAGGTAAAGAATTGCATGAGGCCTTCTTGGGCCCCCTGGACCAAGTACTGACAAATTGTGGCCCACAGGGCGGCCACTTGATTGTGTCAGTCAGTGGAAAGGCCAAGCAAATGTAACAGAGTATAGTCCACAGAGCCCAGAGTGCCACCATATTGTCACTGGCATACATGAACAATGCCAACACATGCTCCCGTCCCAGCCATTGTGCACTACCACAAATGACACTACACTGAGCAGGATGATCTCTCAGCCAAAATTCAGCTTGCGTATATGTCATTGAAATGTGTAATGAAATGATTATTGTTTTAAGCCGCTTGTTTCCATACAAAAGTAAAACCAGGACAAAAGGCCTAGACTGAATAAAAAGCCATATAAAAGCTATCGTGTGTGACAGTGGCTTTGGAATCAGCTGCGGGATGCAGGATGGAGGGGCCTCCTAGAGACCACAAGAGCATCACACAGAGGCTCTTAGCGAAGAGCAAAAACGTTGCAAAGACTTGACAAAGTCTCGACAGAGAGGAAAAATACGGAACTGAAGGCTAGAGGACATTAGATTATTTTTGTGTATTGGCAGAAAGCTTGCCATTAGTGTTAAATGTGAGGGAAAAAGAAGAAAAAAGAAAAGGAACCGAATGAATTTGTAGCTCTGGCTAGAAACATTAACATGCAGAACACAGAAGATAACCTGGTGAGATAGAAAAAGCAATGGCCTCAACGAAGAAGTGCTGAGTTTGTGAACACAATACAATGGAAATATAATGAAGCCAGGGTGCTCTGGGTGTGGAAATAAAACAGTTTTAATGTTTTAACCTAACCATATGGTTCTATATGGTTGAAACTCTCAAAGGTGTTTATTTTTATTTATTTATTTATTTTTTAAGATTCCAAAAAGACTTGAGGCAAAGCCCAGGAAGGGTCTCTGAATCTTCAGGATTCTTGGATATCCTTTTCAGCTAGGAAGAAAACGGCTTTTGATCCTTTTCCCAGAACAAAAACTTAAGTTTCACTCAAGGAATGAAAAAGATTATATGAAAAACAAGCACATGTATAAGTGTGTGGTTTTATCTGGCAGATTTGGTGGCCTTGATCACCATTGGATACATAGGATTTTTTTTTTAAAAGGATGATTTAAGAGAACATGGAGTTTTATGACACAGTAGCACACACCCCAATCCATGACCTGCTAACTTAAATCTGGTTCAATTTCAGAATTACTTTGAATCTCCTCTGTGTGTTCCCCTCATTTTTTCTTTCTTGAAACAGAGTCTGTGATGATCCAATTTTTATCTGGACATTATATGCCTCAGGAAGAGAAGATATAAATTATTTCCACAGCACACGGTCCTCACTAGAAGAAACCATGCTCAAAAAGAGTGTCACCTGAGATAAACCAGATTTATTGCATCAACTTTTAATATTTCAGGCAGTGCTGTGAGAGAGGGAGATTTTGAAAGTAAGAAATACATGCCTAACTCCCCCAAAACTTGAAGTTGCTGTATGATTACACTGATTAATGGAGTATGGTAGAGCTATGTGTTGTCAGCTTTGGGGCCTGTCCTTCATGAGACTGGAAACTTCTAATTCCTATCTCTTTCTTTACTTGTTCTTGAAACCCTGAGTTTTCATGGAAGATTTCAACTACTCTGCTGGAAAGACAATGAGGAAAGGTCTTGTGTCCGTGTAAATAGCAAGAGGCATAAAGCTACGTCGAGCTCATCCCTGGGACTGAAGCCATTTTGCCCATCTGGTTGGTTGAGCTCCAGCTGCATACCAACAAGATACCACATGAAGAGCTGCCCAATCACACCACACTCTAATTCAATCTAGAAAATTCTGAGATTCAGTAAACCTGGTTGTTTTAATGCTTTGACTTATCAGACAATTTGTTGCAAAACAATAGATTGTGAACAGACTTTTTATGAAGACTAAAACTATACAATTTTATTTTCAAAATTATTAATCTCCAAAATTATTTATTTGGGAAATGTATAGTCTCCATTGAGTTGGAAACAGGTGTACCCAAATAAAATCAAGATAAAGAAAAATCAGAATAAATTCTGGTATGCTATAATCCAATGGCCAGTATCCTATAAGGTCCAAGAAATTTAGTCACAAATGTATAAGCGGGAGGCCACAAATACGAAACAAAGGAATGGAATGAAGAATGTGTAAGCCATGGTAGACCAATGGCTGCTGGTAGCTTCCATAAACTAAGGAGGCCTGTTTCCTTAGAGCCTCCAAAAAGATCACAGTGCGGTGAACGTTTTGATTTGAGACTTTTTGCGCACCCCCCCTCCCCAGAATAATGAAAGAATAAATTTCTTTAGCTATAAGACATTTGGTGTGGACTTTATTTTTGCAGCTCTAGGTAACTAATATAATCTCCAGCAGAAGACAGCACAGAGTAGAATTTACAGACTTTATTATACATGCTATTGGTAATACGTAATATATGCTTTGCAAGCCTGGCCAGCAATCTTCACATAGCTCCATATATATAAATTCTAAATATTTAGGCTGCTTTGCCATTATTACACCATGCTCATTTCTATGCTAATTATTGAGGCCCCTCTAAGCCTACAGTTCTCCTGACACATCTACTTAATGGCTTATTGACATTCCATCTGAGGACAGGTCAGAGTCAGAAAAGGGGATAAAATACAAAGCCTCTATTTCCTGCCAGTAGTTTGGTAACAAAAACTGTAATTATTCTCTAAAATAGGGTTTGAATTTTTCTAGGACTTTATGTTATTCACTTTAAATAATTTCAGATAATGATACTTGGGTCCAAAGCCATGGGCAAAGTATTTAATGATGTGTATCTATATACATATCAATAGTTAGAAATGACATTTATTTTAACAACAGCTAAAAAGAAAGTGTATTTTACTTTGTTTTACAGGAAGATGATATATGTAGCTACGAAATCTAGGAAGACACATCCAGTGTTTGTTGGCTGCTGACTTCATGAAATGGTCAGATAAATGTGACTATCACAGTATTTCAGTAGGATGTTGGACTATTTGTAAAATCAATATTATGTCTTATGTAAGTAGACTGTGGTATACGTACACAGAATGTAGAATTATTGCACTACTATTAATATTAATAATAATTATTATTTTAAAAACACATTTTGTATTACCAGATTGTATTCACTGGTCAATTGGAAATGTATTATAATGAACTGGAACCAAATTGACCCTGGCTATAAAAATAAATAATAACTACTTGATAATCTTTTGATGTACAGCCAAAACACATTAATTTCCAGAGTCATAAAAAGAATAAAGCAAACCACAACTTTAAAAAATGCCTATAGATATTTTAGTAAAATACCCTTCAGAGACAGGCCATTCCAGCGTTTCATTCAATTAAAAATTAATTTCCCAAGGAAAAAGCTGAAAGTCAAATGCCATATTTTTGTAGTATTGTCATGAAGAATCTGATAATAGTTTAGAAATTATTTCTTATAATCTCAAAAACAGCTTTGCTAGAAATGAATTTATACACAAAAGCAGCACAATCTTCACAGCACCTAGCAGAGCTGTGACTACAGATCTAGCTTCACACTATATCTCCTTCGTACACTGGAAGATTACATAAGTTACCTGACCTCCTCAGCCTGCAGCTTGCTCATAAATAATATGAATAAAATTATTGTAGTGCTCACATCACTTAATCATTATGATTAAAAATAAAAAGTATGTAGAATTTTTTGTTGTAATCTTCAAAGCATTATGTAAATGGCATGTTACTTGCTAGTTTTCTTGAGTAAATAAAGTCAAATTATATACAAGGCTTCACATACATTCCTCTTCAGTTTGAAGCTTTAGAAGTTAGGTTTTGATTTGGTTTATGTTCAGTTCTTTATAATGATCCATTTTTACTTATAATAAAAATATAAACTCAGAGAGCTGCAAACTAGTCATTTATTAGCAATTGGTATTTGGAATGAGAAAATACATATGTACTTAAAATTCTAAAGCACATGCATGTAAGCCTTTCTTTCTGATCTTTAACAAAGTCTGCTGAGCAAAAGCTAATGGGTTAAGAGTGTAAGAGATGAAAAAGCATTTTCTTCTTTCTGAAATATTTATGATTTGACAGGTTCCCTTCTCAAAGTACTTTGAGCAGCTCTGACGTGAGGCTCCATTGAAGTTGCAGCTGAAACGTGAGCAGGTTGAAGGGCACAGCAGTAAGAACGCTTGCTGTTAGAATCAAGATGGGAATAACTTGTTAATTGTTCCCTTCAGATTTAGATCCTGATCAGTTGGTGCCTGCTTCAGCATGGGTCACCTAACCGTGGAGTTCCCCAACATCAAAAGACTCTCCTGTGAGAGAAGACACCAGCTGAATCACATCCTAGGCAAAGCTAAACGTGAGAAAACCAGGACTTTTTTGAAAAATATCATTACAGTGCACTCTAACAGATCTTGCGCAAACAGAAAAAGTTTATCAAATAACCTATCAATCATAAGGCTGTCAATTGGTGGTCAAGAATTCAGGTAAGAGACATTTGCTTCTTAGTGATTGATAAGACACTTTCTACTTAATCCTGAATAAAAATCAAATTCCTCTTGATGGCTTATATGAAGGAACTATTAAAGTTTTTCAGCTCCCCTAGAACACTATTTTCTTCTCTGAGTAGTATTCTTTAAGAAAAAAAATTAGAATATATGAAATCATTGTTGTGTCAGACTATTCATATAATTTTATGGAGTCTATTTTGTGTTAGACACTGCACAGATGATACTAGGACTACGTAGTGTTCGCTGTCTTCAAGGATTCTGCCAGACTGTGGGAGAGATCGCCACGTGGTTCACAGTGAGAAGAGAGATATGGCAGGTAAAGCTCCAGGCATCAGCTGTGTGTCCAAGACAAAACAATAGATACGCTGAGTCTTCGAATATATGTAGGAGTTGAATAGACAGAGAAGGAGCGGGAAATATGGTGGAAAGAGCAGGCTTAAGGGTACATAAGTGACCCCAGTAATTTACAATATGACTATGCAGTTTGGCTTTGAGGAAAAGAGGAGCCACAGACAGAGAGCCATCACTTCTTTGGCTACTTCTGGTCACCATGACTGAGTCAGTTGCTGCCCCTATGTGCTTTCGTTATATCTACCTTTGCCTTAGTGGTAAATCAGCACTTCCCCAGTTTTATTTTATTTTTAATTTTTTTTAATTTTCTGATCTAGAACATTCGTGAAGACAAAACAATGTTGTGTTCATACATGGGCGTCTCTGCTACTTAACTACTCCTGTTAAAGCACAGTCTCCTAACTTTCAGGGTAAAAGAACAAACATGTTTTAGCTCCCGAGTTCAGAATTCTAGGGGAACTTTCCTTGGAGTGCTTGCACAGACCCTCCCATGAGGCTGCAGTCTGGTTGCCTTGCTCCAGTCTTTCAAAACTTCACAGAACTGGGGAGACAGAACGTCCAGTTCACTCACACAGCCGCTGGCTCTGATCCTCACTACCTGGACTGCAGATGACGTGGATTTCCCAAAGAGTGTGAGCCAAGGAAGGCTAAGACTAAGACGGAAGTGGCAGTATTCACTACCTAATCCTGGAGGTAGCATGCCATCATTGCTGTAATATTTTCAACTTGGGGTAGGGGAAACAGGAGGACACAATGGTGTGTGAAGCTGGAGGCAACGATCAGCAGGCACTCTCTTGGAGAAGGAAATCCACACCCTGCAACGCACAACAGTGCAAATAGGCCATCAGGGGCGCTGAACAAATGTCTCAAAATGAATTAATAAGTATGTGAATGAATAAAAGATAACTTTTTGCAAAACTTTAGGCTAATTACTCTGGAGAGTTTAGAGATGTGAAAGATGTATTTTCTACCCTTTTAGCATGTTTCTTCTCTTTAAAAAAATGTATACCAAAATCTCTAGGAAGTTTTTCTCTTTTGCATGAGACATCTGGCAGAATGATCATTGGTTTAATAGCTTATGATTGTTTATTCCCAGAAGAACAAGCCAAAAAGAAATCTTTGTGAAATAATAGAGGCATCATTTCTTTATATTCTGAAAAACAAGAAAACAAATTTTTCTACCTGCGTGCTTAGTTGGCAATACACATTGCCTAAATTAGTATTTTGAAACACTTACGTTGATTAAGAGATAAAGAACAACAATATCTGATATAAAAGCAGATCCATTAGGTAGGAAAATTAGAACAATAAACAATGTGAAAGAGATTAAACTGTTTTATCTTTCTTTGAACTTGTAAATTTTTAGCAGAAGCACTGAACCAAATGAAATATAATTTTTAAATGACATTAGTAAAATAACACTTCTGTCTATTGCATTATTTTCTCACTATACTACATTAGATATCATCTATGTGTTGTAATACATTTTGGCCACTACATATAATGCCTCAGCATTTATCTGTTAGAAATGGCATAAAGTGTATAATAGATGGTTTAATACATAATGCAGGACAATAATTTTTGATAACATGATAACTGAACCAGTAATAACAATTGCATCAATTGTGTTAATATAATAAATACTTAAAAAGAATGTTCTACAGGGAAAACAGTATGAAGACCTGCTTTTTTATTTAAGTAAATGGAAATTAATCTGATGTTCATGGATTGACAGGCTTAATAATATTAAAACACCACTAGTACCCATCCAAAGCAACCTACAGATTTACTGTAATTTCCACAACATCCAGAAGATGATTTGCAGAAGCAGAACATTCCTTTAAAACATTTATGTTGAATCTCAAGGTACCCAGAAGAGCTAAAGCGATCTAGAAAAAGAACAACAGTGAAGGACTCAGATGTCCTGGTGTCCGGACTTGCCACCAAGCTATGCTAATCAAAACGCCACAGTGGAAACAGAGAGTAACTGAATTCTTCTTGACGATGATGCCAGGATCATTCAATGGGGAAAGGACAATTTGCAACAAATGATGTTGGAAATCAAGGATGAAGTTGGGTCCTTACGTAGAACAGCATACATCAGTTAATTAAAAGTGAATTAAAAACCTAAAAGTGTAACACCCTAAAACTCATAGAAGAAAACACATGAAGCAACTTTTTCAAAACAACAAATGCAGCGGTGATTTTGTCACCATAATAACAAAGGTGTAGGCAGCAGCAGAAGAAAAAAGCAAGTCGTACATCTTGAAATTCTAAACTTGTTTTGGGCACTAAAGGATGATAGCAGTAGAGTAGAGAGGCCACCCTCGGAATTGGAGAAGACGTTGGCAAATCATATCTGATAAGAGATTAACATCCAGGATATACAGAGCGCTCTCAAAACTCAACAAAAGAGAACCTGACCCAAAATCCAGTGAAGAACATGGGCAGACATTTCACCACAGAAGACATGCAATGGCCAACAAGAACATGAAAAGATTCTCCACATGATTAATCATTACCATAATGTAAATCAATACCACACTGAGATGCCACCTAATAACCAGCAGAATGGGCACTACATAAAAAGTAGCACTCTTTATATTATCTTTATTTAATAATTTGGGAATTTTGAAGGAATAAACAATGTGGGATATTTCCTACTATGCATATATTTTAACACCACAAAGGGCATCAACGTCCAAGTTTTTCAAGAGAGAATAACCGATTTACTATTCTGCACTATCAGCAAAAGATAAAGCTACATTTCTTTCCCAAGTTTGGGATCCTGAAACTTATCAAACTGCTCATCTTCAAAGATCCCCAGGCTCTTACTACTAAGCAGGTAAAACAGTTTATGTCTGCTCTTCTCTTGGCTTTATTGGATCCTAGTGCTTGCTTTCTGCTTTTCCTGAGGGGAAATTCTTTTTTTGTTGTTGTTCTTGGTATAACTTATGACTACAGGAAACTATCCCTTCCAGTTCACCTGTCTCTTATAAAGTATGTTTTCTAAAAATATTGTATTATGTCAGCACAACAATTGGTAAAGTAACCTATTTCCAATATGCATGGTGTTAATTCAACAATCTTTCATGTACTAAAATCAAATCAGTCTTGGTTTTGGATTTCTGACAGAAACATCACTTTGAATAAGTAAAGGGAAATTATGAATTAAAAATATTATACATTTTTGTTGCCAGTATTTCTAAGATTGTAATTCTCATTTAAAGTTTCCCTTCAGAGAATCTGTTGACTGTATTAAAGGTATATATTCTTAGAATGATATTTATGTTTTTTAGAAGATTGAGCCTTATAGAAATATGAGGAGAAAGTTCAGAGAGTTCTGGACACCTTCCTCTCTCTCCACATACTCTTCTATTACTAACTAGCATCCGGCATTATTTTTGTACAACCTTATAAGAGATGAGATTGCATTGACACACTGTTCACTAAACTCCATAGTTCATATTCAGGTTCTTCTGAATCTGCATTGTGTAGATTTTAACTGTGTACCTAGTTTTCTAGAACATCAGATAGTCTGATCCCTACTAGGCACACAGTTAAAACGTCACTGTTTGCCTAGGACTTGAAGAGAAAATGGGGAGAATGATAGAGAAAAAGAGCTATAAGACAGTGAAATTGTCCTGTATTATATGTTTATAGTGATACATGTTTTTATGTATTTGTGAAAACCTACACAATGTACATTCAGAAGAACCTGAATGTGAAGATTTAAGTCATCATCTTACAATGCTGGGTATGAATGCCTTATCCTTCATGTCTGCCCTGATCCCAATGAATCATTCCAGCTGCTCTCAGACACATTTAAATTTTTGATACTGAAAGCAGAATTGCCATCTCATTTCAATTGTGCAAGATAAATAGGTTTTTAAATAAATTTCTCTTGCTAAGTCAACTCCAGTAAAATATTACAACATGATAGGTTCATCCTAACACAATCTTTTAAAAACAAAGAAAACAAACAACAAAAAAAACTAATTCTCGGCATTTGCAACAAATCCTGGAATATTCCTAAGGCTAAGCTGGAAATTCGGGTGGAGACATTTATTAGCCAAGCACTGAGCTAAACATCCCTTGAATAAGCAACAGAAACCTGTGTAATCAGACCAGCCGAGGAAGAGGGTTTGCATTATAATTTGCACTGGGAGTTAAGCTGTGAGAATGATAAAATAGCTTTCTATGAATTTTATGTTACACAACATTTTCATTTGTAACTTCTTTTCTAAATAAGTATAATATACAGTTAAGCAACAGCTCCTGCTTAAATAACATGTGCTAAAATGGATTTGCTATTCATGTTAGAAAAACAAGTGATGGGTTGGAGGGGAAGAAATGGTCTTCCCCCTTGCCCAGAACCTATACTGCATCTCTTGTTCCTAACTCAGTGTACTCGTTACATGGCCAGGACCAAAGCCTTCGGTTGTCCTGAAGAAGGGCAGTTCCAGTCTTCATCATGAGCTTAGAGTCATTTGATACATATGTATATAATCTATTAAGTCTTATCCTAAAATCTATTTACACCAAACAGTAGGCTATCTTAACCTCCAGCAAAGTCCCACAAACTGAGCACAGTGTGTGCAAATAAGCCCCATGGGCAAGTCACCTCATCTATGACTTCTACAGTTACAGCTCTAAAGATTCAGCCTGATGCAACAGTGTTTTTCACGAGGAAATTTTGTGTTTAGTACTCACTGTTATACTCGTCTTTGTTTCATAAGTGTTGTCCATATTTAGATAACAAAATGTATGTTAAAAGATATTATTTGTCAAGTAAGTAGTGTTTTGATTATGGGCAAACATCAATTGAGCAAGAGATAACATTACTAATGGGGTAGTTCGAAAAAAAAGGGATTACCTTCAACAAAAGACTGCCTATGAAAGCAAGCTCCAAATTGTAATTTGACACAAGGGAGAGAATTAATTCAGGGACTCGATTTCTGCCATGCACGAAGAAATATGTGGTATAGCTTGGCACTACAATTGAAGCCAGGTAACGCGGTTTGAAAGAAGAGTGACTTCCAGAAGAAAGGATTGGCTTTCTACCAATAGATTGAGGGTTGTTCTTCCATGAAAATAGTAGTTAAAATAAGGAGCAGGGTTCGATCACCAACCCTGGGCTTTTATAGAAAGCAGAAGGATTTTTCACTTGAGCAACTTGGGCAGACAGAGAACATAACCAGAGGTTTTGACAACTGCAAATCCCAGTTTACAATCACCGCAGTCAGACGCAGGGTTAAGTCAGCACAATGAGCATTGAATCTAGAGTAGAAACACTTCGGGGTGGGGTTTAATAATGAAATAGCTGAAATATATCTACTAATTTAACAATACAAAAATCTTTCAGCCTGTTACTTGTTATACATTTAATTCAATATTGTATTAAATAAAAAATATTTTAGGTCTTCACTAAATATACAGTCTTCTGAGAGCCTGGGTGGAAATTTAAGAAACAGGTGCATATTCACAAGATGTGCTCACCAACTATAGAATAATTTAATGAATATATATATAATAAAAGAGATAATTAAGAGAAGATAGGATGAAGATGCATGTATATCTTTTATTTCTCTTTAATTGAAAACATTGTGACCCACCTCTGCTCACAGATGGGGTTTAAATTATTCACAGTGATCTCTCCAATGCTTTGGATATAGTAGGTTACCCAATTCATATTCTGTTAATGGATAAATGCACGGGAGAATGAAACATTCATAGTACATCCGATATGAAAGTGGACCTTAGTTCACTGGGAGCGGGTACACTAGGGTACATACCTATCCTTGGACAAAGGGGCTGGAATTCTTACTCTCACAGTACACTTTATGAAAAGAACTTTCAAAACAAATGCCTTACTAGAAATCCCTCAAACAGAACCAAATTTTATATGAACTTAACCTTTTTTATGCCATTAGAACCTTCATTTCTAAAGAAACATTCTGACTGTATCCCAGAGAAATCTGGGAGCAAATTTTTGAGCTTTCAGAGAAAAAAAAAAAAGAAAAAAATTGAATTCTAAATAGAATTCTATAGAAAATAAAATTAATGTATGGATATTACAAAGACATAATGTTTATTGTTGAATCACCAAGAGAACCCTGTTTACTGCAATCGGTGTGTCTAATTGATTCCCTACAAGAAATTCTCAATTAAGCATTTAAGCCATCACTGGGGATACTTGAGTGAAAGAGTTTACACAAGTGAGTGGCCACAATCATGGATTCACTCTCTGACCAGTGACATTTCATATAGACAAAGAATAAGTGGCCCTTGCTTATTTGTTACAAATAACGATTGGCAATAGAACAGGGCTTGGGGTTTGCTAATTCATATTTCCAATGTGTCCATCTGTTTACCTTAGACATCATTGCCCACATCGCTCCTCGTGCCAGCTGTCAGTTACAACCCTCTTGAAAACTAGAGATGGAAACATATGTTATCATTAATTCATTATAAAGAAAATTTGAATATTGAGCTTTAAGTATAACTTTCTTCTAATAATTTCTAGGGGTCACTAGACTTGAGGTTGTAAATTCAAAACATCTCCCTCATTTCCAGTACAACTTTTGAATTAAAAAGGTAGTACTGAAAGAAGGAGTGAAAATGACATTATCATTGTGCCCCTGCCCCTCCCTCTTTTCTCATAGTTAGTCCTACTGAGTCTGGTGATAACGGACATGCCAGTCATCTGATCATGCATTCAACGAGTCTCCAAGATGGATAGTCTTCATGGAAAATAAAATTGTGTATATACACTTGGTGATTTTTTCCTCTAAACTCTCATGTATTTTTATGTAACTGATACTTAATGATTAAATATTTGTAAGAGATGACACTTCCATTGTCCAGTAGTTAATCACAATTTTAGAAAAAGTGTTATGTACCTGTTTTAAATATATTCATTGAATCAAAACATTATAGTGACTCCAAAATCATCCATTTCAAACCATATGGGTGAGCTCTTCTTTAAGAGGAAGAAATGTACACACTTTCTTTTGCTCCTTGAATTCTGATTGAAATCTCCTACAGAATTTCATTCTTCTCTATAAACATATTTTTTGAAAATATTTGTTTTTCAGATCATACTTCCTTGAAATAACTTAGCTGTAACAGAGATTTTTATATTTTGCTACCATAAACCATTTTTTATCTCATTACTGGAAGAAAATTTGAAAACCTCCTTTCTTTGGCAATAACATTACAGATGAATGAGAGGTAAGCTTTTTTTGTGCAGGGCTGGAGAGTGGAATTTAGAGTAGGGATGTGGTAAAGGAAGCACTTTTCAGGCACAGGCATATTTTAGGTAGATCTATCTTTTGAAAGATGATCTAGAAGTAAGGACCTGAACTCAATCATCGTAAATGTCTTTATAGGCAGGTACAGCTTCGACAGCCTCTAGGCTCCGCCAGTGTCTCACATCCTCACTGCAGCTGGTACTGAGAATCTCACATAAACCTGAGCCACTGTGAGAAATCCCACTTTAACCCAAGTCACTATGATGGGTCATCTCTTCTGACCTCCCAGTGGAACACAGACTCAGACCTGAAATGCCATGGAACTGGTAGTGTGGCTTCACTACCTGTCATCAAATGCACATAGCCCAGTCACTTAAATTTCTGGGCCCTGGTTTCTTGAACTCGTAAATAGGGCTGGTAGTGCAGCAATGCCTGCCCTTGTGAAGGTTATGTAAGGCAATTCGTTTTGAAATAGCTAAAACAGTACACACGACACATGTATGTCATTTGTCCCTTCTCCCTCCTTCATCCACAGGTTAGACAAGTTCCCTCTTGGCTTCAGCTTTCATCCCTGTGCCCAAACATATAAACAGCTGTCCCTGAGAATCTGCAGCAAATTGTCCCCAGAACTCCTGAACATGCTAGAAGCCTGGGTGACATCCTTGAAGCAGAATGGTGTAGTGTTTGCATGTCCCCTGTCATGGTTGGATCTGGAGTGTAGCCCGAGAGCTGCATGTACTTATGGGTACTGTGGTGTCCTGTTGGGGGGCGGGACCTAGCTGGAAGGGACGGATGCTTGGGAGAGAAATTTCTGGAGGAATGTGTGCTAGCTCTGCCCTTCTTCCCCGACTTGGTTCTGTCTGCCGTGCCATGAGTAGCTCTTTCCTCTGGCTCTGGCCCACCACATGGTTCCACCATTTCCAGCCATTTGCCTGTGAATGGACTGTGATCTTCTGAATAAGATAAAATAAACCTTTCCTCACTAAAGATACAGATAGCAAGTATTCTGTCCGAGCAATGAAAACATAACTAAGAGATAGCTTATGTTCATTGACCATATACTTTCAATTACCTCTAAACTACGTAGAATACCTAAACAATGCGTGTTCTATGTAAACAGGTTTATACTATCTTGCTTAGGGGACAGTGGTAATGTAAAAATGTTCTGTACATGTTCAGGTTAAATGTTTGTTTAAATATTTTAGGTCTTTGGTTGGTTGAAAATGTAGATGCAAAACCCGTGGGTGTGGAGATCAATCGCTTTTTTTTATCAATTTTATGCTAAATTTAAAATATAAAATGGCAGAAAACAACGTAAGGATAACATTTTTCACATTTCCATTACTTTTTCTTTTCTGGTATTCTGACAAATCTGCAAAGTCTGGTGCTATTTAGATTTTAAAATATGCTTTGCTGCTATCAGTGCCAATTCATTCATTCATTAATTCATCACCAAGTTTTGTTGAAACATTAAGTACTCGAGTACTATTGTACAGTAGGTGCTTATAGAGAACATGCTGTATGGGCCAAAAAGTAGAGGAAATGGTTTTGAATATCATCACTACAAAGAAATAATATATGTCTAAATAATAAGTATTTAATGAGGTAGGTGTGTTTGTCCTGATTTGAATATTTCACTATATATATATATATATATATATATATAATTATATATTACATATTCTACAATGTGTATATATAAATATATTAAAGCATTCCATGGTACCCCATAAATATAAAGGAGTTTTATGGTTTTTGCATATTATAAAATGAATTTAATTTTTAAGGTTCATCATAAACTAATGTGGCTGCCTCAAAACTCTAAGAGTTCTACTTGTTTCCCTGATAAGCTACAATATAGAGCTTTTATCTCCTTTCTCAAAATTTTTGTTTTATTAGCTTATGTTTATAATACATACTAATTTAATTCAACTTGGGGAATTGGTGCACATACATGTAACATCTTAATGACTATATCAGAACATATTTATATTTCAGAAGATGAAAAGGTGAATAATCATTTTTATTCATAGCCAAATGGAAAGCATGCACATACACACTAGAAATATCTGGAAATCTGTAGTTTGATTCTCAGACAACATGACACCAAGGAATTTGGGAAACTTCATGAAGCACGTAGGATAAACATTCATATTGCAATAAATCTAGTACCTTTCTCTTAAAATAAGACTTAAAACTTGTCAGTTATAAGACTCCAAAAGCATGCCTTGATCATTTGAGCAATGAATTAACCTTCCACCCTGAATTTGAATCTAGCTACTTTAGTTCTGTGTTTTTCAAATCCTTCTAAATATTTATTGATAATCATCAAAATAGAAATTATTCCAGCAGGGAAATTTCCTTTTTGGCAAACACAGGATCTTCTTTACAAGGACATGTGATTGAGAATTTCAAAGAAAAATTTATTTTGACAATTTAAATCCTTTTCAATAGTGCATTTGGAGCTTCTTGAATTAGGATTAAACAAATTGGTTTCAATTTAAGCGCGCAGCACATGTACATATTATTATATTTTAAAACTCCAAGTAATAACACTATATTTTATGAAACAACACATCGTTTGGCATAAGACTTTATAGTGGTTGGATATCTGCCCTTTTTAAAATATTCCTTTTCTTTTCCTTTAGGTTAAATAATAGGATGTTTTCTACTCAGTGTGACTTTCACTAAAGTACAAGGTAGCCAGAAGCAAACAACAAGCCCTTTCATACCTCAACATGAGGTACAGGAGATGATTCATTTTTCCAGGAGGGAAATGGCCAGTTATACCTTCAATAGTAAAATGTAAGATTGTCCAGTGACCTGAAATGTATATTTTTGCAAATTTAAAATGCCTCTGTGCACTTTTCCATTTCCCTTCTTCTGCTCATGGTACCTTTATTTCAGGAGTTGGCTTATCACATAGACTTACGCACTTTTGAATTACATACTTCTTGACTTTTTGCTATCTGTGTCAATTCATTCATTCATTCATTTATTGCCAAGTTTTGTTGATTTTTGCCTTCATCAACATGAGGAGGATCTAGATGCAATATGCAACTAACTACTTCAGCGTCTCCTATATTTTCCTGAGACGTTTCAGTACATCCATGACATTTTTCTATATCAGACTTGCTTTTGTTATAGTAGTGTGTCAGTTACTTTTTCATCACTATGACAAAATATTCAACATACACAAATTACAGGAGTAAATATATATCGTCTCACAGTTTCAGAAAGTCACAGTCCATTTATGGCATCTGGCAACAGTGGAAGAACATGGCAGAGGTAGAGGTAGCAGCAGCTCCTCACAGCATTGCAAACAGTATTGCAAATCAAGTCAAGTCGAGTCCCATAGAAAGGCAGAAAGCAGTGTGTGTGTGTGTGTGTGTGTGTGTGTGTGTGTGTGTGTGTGTGTGTATGCTGCCATTCCAGAGATTTGCCCCTTCTGGATCCAGCCTCAGTGTTCCACCCCTTCCAGGTGTGGAAATACGGCATGGTCCGACTATAGGCCTGCAATACAACCCACACTCCTCCAATCCAATCTGCCATGTGCCTCTCCTCCACCACATACTGATAATCCACAGTTCTATAGGCAATCCATTGCTTCCAAATTCCTGAGACTTCTGAGGCACATTCCAGATTCAAACCACAACAAATAGTCTTTCCAAAATGTAACTTTTTATCTTGGCCTTCCTTGATAAGCCTCAAAGTCTTCACATTCTACATGAATTAAATTCCATTCCTGCCACTGGTTCCTACAGAGAGACATGTAACAACTATGGTAACATCATGCGTCAGCTCATGTGATACATATTCTTATTCCTCATCAGAAGCAGCGAGTCCTGAAGCTATCACCTCAGATATGAGCAGAGAGAGGATCTGGACACTTTGTAAAATGGACAAACTTTTACAGTACAGCTCACTAGACCAATAAGGGCTATCATCCAAAAATCACTTAAAATAAATTCTTCTTTAAATCTCCTTCAAAGTAATTGCTTAACTTCTTTCATAGGTATTAAACAAAGCTGCTTTTGACTCCTGATTCAACCTACAGGCTACCTAACCTTGGCATCCGAGGCCATAGACCCAAGTGTAAGGTTATGCTCACCCAGCCTCCTATGCCTGGGGAATCTTGTGTTTGAAAAATGGTGTCTCTAAGGCTTACTCTCAATTTCTTCCAAATAGCTCTACTTGCCTTATATTATTTTTTCCACAACACTACCTTCACCCCTGTTCACTGATTTAAGTCTAAATTTAATTTAAACTCAGTCCATTGTAATTCACTTTATCCAAGAATATTTTAGCCTGAAGTTCCACGTGTTCTCATCTCTAAAAACATTTTGCACAATTCAGATTTCTCAGATTCTACCTGGAGTGTTATCCTTGTATAAGTCCTCAATATTTAATATCACTGTGTAGAACACAAGCAAGCCTTATGATTTCTTTTATCTGCCACAAAACTTGAAATAATGATATTACACAAAAAGCACAATACACACTTGTGAAGCTAAATTAAAGTCATGCCACAAATAAAAAAAAATAGTTAAACTTTTGTTGCAGATGGGTGTGGTTTTTTCCCTCCAATATTACAAGTTTTTGAATCCCTAGCACTTATTAAAATGTCTGAGATGAAATAATACCCAAATAAGAAAAAATTGAAAAAGAAAAAAAAAGAAACTAAACAAGGAGAGAATAGAAAGCAAACAAGAAAAGATGACTAAAAAGGAAAAATAGGGAGGAGAACGCATTTTATTAGGATTTTGACTTTTTGAACACCAATGCCTTTCAGAAAAATGTAACTACTTTAGCAGTATTTTTAACTAATACAGAATGTACTAAATTGCAAGAAAGAAGTGATGTGTTTCTTTAGAAACAACTGAGATGGCATTTAAGATGGAGTCACATGTGGGACAGTCAATATGTTGCTAGAACACAGCTGCTTTTCTACACAAAGTCTCTTGAGACAGGAGCAGATTGTCCATTGCAAAGCCCTCAGCTCTACTGGCTCACAGATTAAAGCATTGTCAGTTCTCAGAAGAACTACTCTGCTGAAATCAAAACGGTATAATTAGAATGATACTCTAATTTTTTAAGGCACAGTGAAAAACAAAGCTGTTGAGAAGCGATGTAGACACACCAAGCCTAAGGTCTCGTGGAGGACACCTGTGCCAGTGTCAGACGCTAAGGTCATGCTGCTTGGGGAGCGCTGAGATCAGAGCCTGACAAATTTATTATACAATTGCCAAGGGTAAGGGCATTGGGCCAAGACAGTCTGAAGTGTCTACCTGCTTGGGATCATTCCTCCCAAATGCAGAATTATATTATGTGCATCTTTAGCTAAATTCACCATTCTATTAAAACTATCAGGGGACATGCTGACTTTTTCCTTAGTGTTCTATTTCTAACTGATGTCACTCTCTGCTTTCTTCCCCTCCTTCACATAGACACAAAAAGGACACATACATATAAACATATATACATATATACATACACAAACACACGCACACACACACACACACACACACACACACACACACACACACACACACATAAGCCTTCATACACCTTAGTTTAAGCTTCTCCAGCTTGAGGAAACCATCTCCTTCAGAGTTTCACAGCTTTGATCTTCATTGCATTTTGCTTTCACAGTTCACCAAATTTGGAATTCCTAGAGGGTACGTGATAATTTCCAATCCTTCCTCTATGTATACACTAAGAAACAAGCGTTTTCCTTTCAAAAGCTCCTTTGGTTCTCTTTACAAACAATAAAATTCAGAAATACAAAATGTATCCAAAAATATACATAAACTCAGGAAATAATTGTCATTATTTAAAATCCTAGAGAATGTAATAAACAATAAGAAAAACATAGATAGAACTAATTAATAAAATATTTTAATATTGAAACAATTTACAACTTAAAAAATGAAAGAAGGTCTAATAAAATATTTCAGTACAGACCCAAATTCCTTAGAATATACTGATAATTTCAGATGCTGCATCCATTGGCAGAGCTAGGTGAGGGACATCTCCATCCTTTCTCCCTGTTCTCTTGTATCACTTTGAGCACCGTCTAGCACAGACCCACTAGGACTCAGAGCATTGCTCACAGCACTGCACAGCAGGTAGCAAAAGCTCAGAGCTCCACACTGTCCAAGTGCTCTATTCTTCAACTCAAAAGATAAGGAGGATTTACAGCCCTCAAACCTAATCACATATCTGAAGACAACAAACATCTAGATAGCACATGAAGAAGAGGATCCAAAATCCGCCTTATATCATGTGCCATCAGTCAGCCCAAATTAGTGCCCATGCCTAGAAGGAGGGCTCAAAGTAGTATCTGCTTAGACCTCCGAACAGATGGGCAACATGCTGAATGAGTGTTTTATTTATTTTTCAATAATTTTATTGTCCTAAAAATTCACGTGACGTAATTTTTAAAAAATACATGAACTCCGAAATCTGTGACACATTAGAACCTTGGAGACTGGGGAATGAGCGAGCATCTATAGTTAGATAGGAAAGGGGTGAACCTCTAAAAATGAATAGGCATTTTAAAGGACATATATGGCAAGATGTATTGCACCATGACCGCTAGAAATGAATGCGAAATCGAAATTTTGGGGTGCATATGTCAACAAAGTCAGTGAATATTTAATGAAGCTTACTAGAAAATTTGTGGCCTAACTAATAACCATATTATGCATCAAGATAATATTTTTTTAAAAAGGGCTTTCTACTTTTTTCAATGGCATCTTGTCAAAATTCCATCTGTGTACATTATAGGAATTCTTTATTTCAATTTCTACTTTTTCTCTTTAAAAACAATTTCTTCTGGGTTATTTGTCGCCATTAAAGCTCAAAAGTCATACTTAATACAAAATTCTCTTTTCAAAATAACTTTTGATCATTAAAACAGAAAAATAAAATCGTGGCTCAGAGTTGAAAGATGAGAAAATACTTTGTCAAATTTTGTACTCTCAAACGTGAGTGATGTGTTGTGGTAAATCTAGCCAATACTTAGAGAGAAGCTGGTATGTACCACGAAATGTGTTGTCTTCTCTACTTACCATTCCATTTGTCTTAATTATTCTTGCCTTGTTCCCGAGGAACTGACAGTCACACAACGAAGGATGCTTAGAGCTGAGATTTTATTATATCAGTACCTCACACCTTGCACTTTCTACTCTAATCAAAATGTTCCAAAGCAAGGTTTGTCTCACATTAAATGTATTTTTTTCCTTTCTTTTTTTCTTCTTCTTTTTTTTTTTCTTTGCTAGGGATTGAACCCAAGGTCTTGGTTTACCACTGAGCTACATGCCCAGTTCCCAGAGTTTACATTTTGATGTTGGAGGAGCTTCTGTTAGCCTATGAACTTTATTATGAATATTAATGTGTTGAAGACATAACCACAGTAGCATGCTGTCACCCTAGTGGGGATAGAACGAAGGCCAACTAATTTCTTGACTTACCCAGCTAGGTTCAATTTTGACACCGGACTTGCAATGCAGTTACATGACCAAACACTAGAATCACAGTCTTAAAGAATTGCACCAGAGTCCAATGTCAGTTAGCAGCAAATGAAAACTGGTAACTTATATCCACTGAATTGTAATTCTTTATTTTTTATTCTATATGCATATCACTACAGTTTGGATATACTCTCCAAAACTTACACAGTAAATTAATTATCACTGTAATGATTTTAAGATGTGAGATGACGTTAAAGAAGTGTAGATCACAAAGAAAAAAAAAAACTTTTGGCAAATCACCCCAATAAAGGGCTGTGCAGAACCCAGAGAAGAGGCATCAAGATAATGGCCATTGCAGCCCATTCTAGGGGTGGGACGCTGAGCTAATAAGTGACCATTTCAGTAGCAAAGTGAGTCAGATGCAAATGATTAACTATATTAAATATCATATGGTTTCTCTGATTTGGAAAACACAGAACATAGATATCCTATAGAACCAAATGGGTGTGATAGTGCTAATTATGGAAGGATGAGGGGGGTGTAGGACAGCCAAAAATGGAAAGGAGAAGGGATTGTAACTTTGATGTGATATATACATGTGTGTGTGTGTGTGCGCGCACAAAACACTCTAGTTCATTGTAAACACTATGTAATATATATATAATAGTGGGGAAAGATCATAAAGGGTTAAATAAGTGATTAGAGACTTTAGGTGTGGATTAATATCATTACGGCAGGAGTGAGTTAGTTGTGGCTAAACTGATGAGTATGTCCAGTTCCCTCCCTCTGGCACACACGCTTGCCTGCCCTTCCACCATGTTATGACCCAGTGCCAGTCTTTGCCAGATGCCAGTATCATGCTCCTGGACTGTAGCTCCAGAAACGCGAACCACACAAGCGTGTACTCTTTGTTAATTACCTAGTGTGTGATATTCAATTATAGGAGCAGAAAAAATGGACAAAGACACATGATTACATTTCAATGAATATGTGGAAATGTCTACATTGATCAAGAGAATGCCCTTATAAGACTGAATTATGAATATTAGAAAATGGCTTCTTGAAGTGCAGTATCAAGGAGTAAAAAAGGAACCTAAGTTCCACAAAAAACATTTCCATCAAAGTGCACACTACCCTTCTCTAGACTCAGCTGGGGCTGACAGCACCCCGGAAACTGGTGCATCTGTTTTCTTCCTGATGCACCACCTGTTAGTGGTAGGACTCAACCCAGGCATGTGAGGCAGATGCACATCTGTTTTTGAAGCACCTTCACATAACTCCTTAGGATGTATTTCCGCTAACAGCTATGTCTGTCCTGTTTCAATTTTAATATAAAAACGGTCATTGTCCTAGGATCCCATGGCTGCTGAAGGACAGGAGAAAGTCCTGTTCCATTGACCATTCCTTTGTTCTTGGTAATTTCTTAACAGGGTAGTTCTATCAACACTATTGCCTGAAAAGTTCTGCTAGCATCTAATTTACAGTCGCAAATCCCTTCACTACATTAACCAACAATTCCAACAAACGTCTACCTTAAGACAATCTGTTCTGAAATTAGCATGATCTGATTCAGATGAAGTCCATTTGGGTACTTTGAGGTATAGCTAGATGCTATTAGCAAGGCTTATAGAGATGTGTGGGGACTTATAAAACACACATGAAATATAAAGTTAGGTCCTCAGTCATTAGCTGGTTTTCAAAAGTTCTGTGATGAACCTCATCAAATTAGAATCGGGGCCTCCATTCTCACTGTGGAGCAATTTCAGGGTTATAAGTAATATCCAGGAATCATTCCACATGTCATATATTTCAGTTTAAGTTCCACAGAATTTGTAACCAAAGAGTGCAACTGTTTAAAAGAAACTATAAACCAACCACCAGAGGGCATATCTTCCCAATTGTCCCTCCTCATTTGAGTTCTATGTCTTTGTTGTAACAGTCCCACAGAATCTCAAGTCATGATTAGTGAGTTAAGGTTGAGCTCAGGGATGCAGCTCAAGTGGCTTGGAACATAAACATGTCAATATGTCATTGTGCTCTAGAGTGTGGGAGGAATTAACTGCTCAAACTCCTATAAAATACAGTCCCTGGAAAAGAATTCATGAATTTTTTGACAAACATGTCTTAAATAATATTTTGTTATAACCGGCTTAAATCCTCTCATTCTTATTTTCACTAAGAAAGAAGTTAACTGTGTATCATTTCTTCTTGAGATCAATTATTAATTCTATTATCTCAAACAGCACCTGTGGTAGGATTTCATCTTTATGAAGTGAATATTCATTGAGCACCTTCAACATTCCTGGCATCAGGTCACAAGCCAGAAATTACCTTCAAATCTCTGCAGGTATATTGGTATCCTTCAGGATCACCAACTTACGCTGTTCTGTTACTCTACCAAAGCATAAGGTTGGTTAAAATTATAAAGTTAATAACTACCTTTCCATTGTTATTGATTTGTCCTCTAAAGAGAAGCTAAAGGAAGAATAGATTTTGTGCAAAAAACTTTAATTATGCTTTCAAAGAGTACCTAGAAGCAGTGCCCACATTTTGAAATACTGACCTGTCCATTTTTCTTTGATAAAAGGATAGCAAAAGAAGTTTGGAGCCCAGCTGAGGTAAGAAGAAAGGATGCCTTTAATTCACGTGGTTTCGGGGAGGAGAAGAGATTGATGAGCAAGTAGAAAGAAGTTCTTTCTCTTCAATGAATAGGTAACCCACATGAATGCCCTGGTTTAGCCATTTGGCAAATCAAAATAGGAAACACAGCCAAGTCATGTCTCAATGAATAGCTTCATTTGAGAATTCTGGGCATGGAACGGGCAGTTCAAGATGAACATGTTTTCTTCCATCTTGGCAGCCTGTTGATGAGGGAGATGAGACTACGCAGTGTGAAGAGTGACATTTGTGCTAAATTTAGGAGAGATTTTGGTAGCTGCTACTAATGACTCAGAGTTTCCCCAAAGGTACAGGGATAAGGTAGAGCTCAGTAGGGCTTTCCAAGATGAAATCTGAAGGTTAAGGACTTGCTGGTACCTCTGGTTTGATTTCAGCTTTGATTGTATGCAAGGCACCACCCATATATTCTTCTGTTGTCCTTTTATAATTTACTGTAAAAGACTGATTCAAACTGGAAATATTACTTTTTAAATGTTTTGTGGAGTTTTGTATATATTTTTTCAGATTAAGACAGATAGCAACCACTGAGCTTATATTTGTGCAGTAATGCGTCTGTGCGGGTAAGAGACAGAGAAAGATGTATGCAGAGACACAGAAAAAAACAGAGAAAAATAAGGAGATAAATACAGAGAGATGAAACACAGTTGCTCTGAATTTGAAAAATTCATCCATAGTAAGTTCTAAATAATTGGCTGTATCCTGATTATCCTTACCCCATTACCCACCTCTGTCCCCGGGAACTTACTGAAAGACCATAAATTGAACAAGGCTCCAGACCTTGAGAGAAAGCTCTCCAGCCATCTAACAGACAGTGGGATGCGTTTCTTTCATGACGACAGCATTCATGCCATCATCAGCTTGGCTCTGGTGGGCAGACATGTGGCCAAGCCACATGTCACAGGAGAAAGACAGAGATAGAGTGTCAGCAGCGTGATGCACTTCATGGAAGACCACAAAGACTTTTGTAATCAGATGTCAGCGTCTCTGATCACTCAGACTCTGAGGAATCTCAGGTCCTCCCCATGAGGCGGCACAAGTAGTATCCTCGGTAGGCTCGTGTCACATAGGTCTGTGTGCCTGACAATTCAGCTATTAAAGCAGCATGCTGGGGCTACTTAGACAGTGGGAAATTCGAAATTCCTAGCCCAGTGACAATGACTGCAAGAAGCCTATCAATTGCTTCTGATCCAAAATCGTCCCTGCCCTCTGTGCTCACAGTGCTCTCTCTGTGTGTCTAGTAGTCTCTCTCTGCCTCCGTTGCATGTTTTCTCTTTCCTGTCTCCCTATCACCTATCATTCCATTAGCAATGGGGACAATATGGGAGGTATCTTCATATATCTTCAAGATGTAGCCTGAAGCCACATATGGTGCACACACTTTGCGGCAAGCATATAAGTAAATGAATGAGCGAGAGAATAAAGGTGAAATC